>OV049925.1:65567088-66142496 GCA_920104205.1 Eupeodes latifasciatus
GCTAAATTCCTTCCTTTTAAACCTTCTCGATGGAAAAGAAAATGCTGCTTGATTTGAATTCAGAATCAAATAGAAGCACTAATTGGAGAAATGTGAGTTTAAAAAAAAAAAAAAAAAAAATTACAAAAATAGAAACGTTCCGAAATATCAGAATGGATAAGACATTTTTTAAATGTTTATCAGTATTTCTTCTACGGATAACAAATAAAAAATAAGTTCGAATAAGCGTAGTTAGTTTTAAAATATATTGAACTTATCTGTTAAAATAACACAGTTAATATCCAACAAAAACATTATTTTCAAGGGGATACTCAGCAGGCTTTTGTTATTAAAATTAATTAGTTATGACGGAAAACTTTAACGCCCAATTTCTTCACATTACTCCTAAGCTGGTCTAGTTCCCAGTCTAGCTAGGCTAGGTACTACGCCTGATATGTAAAACTAATAACCCTATCAAAAAGCGTACATTTTTTCACATCACTAACTTTATAAACGAGTACTAGGAACTAATACGTCTAAAACTAGTCTAATTCTGATTTTAACACTGAATTAAAATATTTGCTTGAACATTTATTGAAAATTTCTATTGTGTTTTTTATAGTGTATAGTTTTTGGAATATCATTTGATGATGAAATGCTTCCTAACGTTTTGTTTGTTTTTTTTCACGAATACTGCTTTCTGCGAAGAATTGCAAATTTTTTGCTTTCTCAAATTAGCCGTTCGGATTCGGCCTAAAAACTGTATGTCCCCTTCATCCCTCGCAGGAACTCAAGAATGAGAGTTCTAAGCAAAAACATTATATGAAGATATAAATCCTTTGTACGTATCACCCTCCAAAACCCAGTTGTTTACATTGTTGTATTTGTAATGTGGACGAATTCAACGAGAAAAATTAACGTGTTTTCACGCATACATACAATTAACTACTGAGTTTTTAGGGGAAATTTCAAACATTAGAAAGAGAAATGACGCGCATACTTAAATGAGTTTATGAGTCTGATTTCCGGTTTAGCTTGTAGGCAAACCAAGATGGCTACCGAGGATTTATATCGTTATTAGGGTTCTAAGTGACTTGGCCCTGGTTTTCTACGATCTGTTACGCCACCTAATTTATTTATTTATTATTATAGAATATTTTTTTTTGTTGGCCGTGTTTTGTAGTTTTGGATTATTAAGTTTTTCTTTAAAATAACAATGTAGATTCGATTAGGACACCCGCTGCAGAGATTCAGTGCAAACTGGTATCAAATCGACACCTATTATGTGTGCAATCTCGTTCGGGCACCGATCAGTGTTAAACTATCGAGAAAATTTTAGCACAACTGAAAAAGTGAATGAATTACCGATTTCGGAACGGTTAAATTCCCACCATTAAACCGAATGTACAGATGTATGTATGTATGGAATTATACAATATACATAAATATTATATATTTATATGCTATATGTACACTTATGAACTTATATCAAACTGATTTTTTTATTCAGAGGTTGCACCTTAGCGCAATGTTGATGCTTCTATAAAAAAAAGTCCATCTAGGCAATGCAAAACCGTTTTGCATATGGTAAATGCGTCGAAAAATCGACTAATTTGTTCACGATATTATCAAAATCTTCAACCAAATCCTGACCACCAAAAAACAAATCTATTGCTTACACACAAATGACCGCCAAAGAATACGAAATTATTGATAACAAACAATGAAATCAATAAACGCACTTACTTATTTCTAATAAAACAACAGTCAAAAAGTTTTCAAACTGAAAGATTATTCAGTATTAACGCCCTAAACTATAGATTTTGTGGTACCAAAAAATACAAAACTATAGCTTAGTACTTTTGTGAATAAATCACTTGGTTCTAATTTGAGTAGTAACAACTGGAAAGATAACCAGATCCTAGCTTGTTTTAAGGAGTTTCTTAGGAACGAGTCCTAATAAATAATCAGTTCCAAATTGTATTGCCTAGTACTTGTTTGAAGAAATTAGTTGATACCGATTGTGAAGAAATTTGGCGTAAAGGGCAGTTTTGTTCTAACTAACAACTAACTAATTCAAAAATACGAGTACTTTGCTAAAAATATTTATTTTTAGTAAAATATAGAACTATGTTTATGGTGTTAAATCCAATTTTTTAAATTTCTAAACATGTAGTGATTGACAGATTAAACAAATATATGGTCCGCAGTGTGACAGTCTCCACAAATATGTTAAATATTTGTTGAGTAAGTGTTACGATAAAACATTCGTTTTGTCTATTTTCATACAGATAAACTTTTTATTGGCGGTCATAATAAAGTTCAAAAATTCACCTTTTTTGACATTAAAGCATCATTCACATGAGCGCGACCAACGAACGACGAATGAATTACAAAATGTGAGTTTATATACGTTTGAAGACATATTTCCACACAAATTCTTAACAAAACGATAGCAATATAGTTTCTATTTGATTTATGATGCATACTTTTACTTTTCCATATCATATATTAATAAATTTAAGAAAACAAATTTATTCGTCGCGAAAAAAATTATAGTTGATACGAACTGTCAAACTTTATTCGCGTTCCACATTATCCACACTCGCAACGAATAAAAAAATCGCGCGTACTTAACCTAAAAAAATCGTTCTTGTTTTGGTTTCGGTGGTGAATGTCAAACTTCATTCGCGGCGAATTAAAAACTCTCATGTGAAAGAAATGTCAAAATCGACGAATATTCGTTCATTCGTTGGTCGTGCTCATGTGAATATTGCTTTATGTATAGGGTTTTCCAATAAGGCAGGGTAGATGTCATGGCGTTTGCTGTATGGCACGTAGCGCCGTCCTGCTGGAACCACATGTTATCTAGGTCCATATGGTTCAATTTGGGGAATAAGAAATTAGTTATCATCGTCATGTAGCGCTCGATGTTGACGGTGACCGCCATTTTGCTTGTTAACACAGCCATTCATCCAAAAATGAGCCTCGTCACTAAATATGATTTTTCGGCCAAAATTGGGGTCCTCTTCCAAACGATTCGAAGCCCAGTCAGCGAGCAAACGGCGTTGTCTGTGGTCATGAACTTTGAGCTCCTGGGTCAGCTGGAACTTGTACGGGTGTAGGCACAAGTCTTGACGCAACATTCGCCAAGTTGAAGTCTGCGAAAGGCTGAGTTCTTGTGCACGGCGAGGAATAGACTGCCTCGGGTTCTGCTGTACACGGACCGCGGCGATGTTCTCGGCCGATCTTGCGTTCCTTGAATGTACGGGTGTTGGCTGATTGTTTACTAAAACGGTCGTCACAAATTGGGCCACCAAACGTTAAAGAATCGACTGTGACATGCGCGCAACGTTTGCTTTAACGAACATTCATTTGGATAATAAAGTTTATCACTTGAATAAACAATTGAATAATTAACAAAAGATTTGATATATGTCACCAAAACAAAATGGCCGGCGTCAAAATCTACCCGCGCCGAAAAACCCTACATATCAAAGTTTCATTTGGTGTTAATTTAATAAGCAACAGCATTTTATGATTTTACCTTTATTTAATAAAGATTGAATTAAAAATTAGAAAAATTCTATTTTAAACCTTGCATTATGCTTTAATATCGTGCTTAATCGAAGAAACGGAACCACTACGCAACTATTGTCTGCAACAAATTTCGAAGTGACTTGACTTATGTTACTTACTTACTTAAGGTGGCGCTACAGTCCTGAGTGAACTAGGGCCTCACCCAACAAACTACTCCATCTAGCTCGGTTTCTAGCTAGATGTCTCCAGTTTCGCGCTCCAAGTTGGGTGAGGTCACTTTCCACTTGTGCGCGCCCCCTGATCCGTGACCTTCCTCTACTGCGCTCTCCTGTGGGTGTGGATTCGAAGACTTTCCGGCCGGACCATTGGTTTCCATGCGCTCTACGTGACCCAGCCATCTTAATCGTTGGACTTTTACCCTTCTGGCTAAGTCTACGTCGCTGTACAGCCCGTACAGCTCGTCGTTCCATCTTCTCCTCCTCTCTCCTTCGATGCATACGGGACCGTAGATCACACGAAGAACTTTTCTCTCGAAACGACCCAAGGTGCTTTCTTCCGCTTTTGTCATAGTCCATGCTTCTGCACCGTATAGCAGGACAGGGATGATAAGGGTCTTATATAGCGACACTTTGGTCCTTCGAGAGAGGTCTTTTCCACTCAATTGCTTTCTTAGTCCAAAGAAACAGCGGTTAGCAAGAGTTATTCTTCGTTTGATCTCAGCGCTGGTGTTGTTTTCTGCGTTTACAGCGGAGCCTAGGTAGACGAAGTCCTTGACTACCTCAAAGTTACGTCTATCGATGGTGACGTTTTGACCAAGACGTCGGTGTTGTATGTCCTTTCTTGACGACAGCATGTACTTTGTTTTGCCCTCATTAACCGTTAAACCCATTTTTGCCGCCTCTGCCTCAATACTCACAAAAGCCCCATTGACATCACGCTGAGTTCTTCCGATTATGTCAAAGTCATCAGCATATGCTAGTAATTGGACAGACTATTGAAAGATAGTGCCTCTGGTGTTGACGTGTGAGCTCTGCACTATTCTTTCTAGTACGATGTTAAAAAAATCGCATGTCAGCGCATCCCTTTGTCTAAAACCTTTTTTGACATCGAAAGGTTCTGTTAAGTTTTTCCAACCTTGACTTATGTAAAGCGCATAAAAGTTATCATTGATATTTTCACCAATGCACTACAACGGGCTGTTTGATGAGAAATTGCAGGCAAATGTGTGCAGAATGTGCATTAACATTAAAAGAATCTTATATGTATTTAAAAAAAAAAGAGGATTTGGCCACAGCCTATGTTATATGCTAATGAAGTTTAGGCTAAAATAGAATTAAAAGAAGACCGAGAACAAAATTGTAATTTTTGAATGATAATTGGGACATACTCATAGTCATATTTCAAACCCGAGTCTATTTGAACTGGAGTCAAAATTTAATATTTAGGTAAGACACACCTGCTTTTCATAAAGAATTTGACAGCTCTGTTAAGTTAGAACCAGGGGTGCCAGCACGTAACTTGATACAACCGAGTTTAGTCGATACAATCGAGCATTGGCAGCACAAATTTTGGTTCAATCGAGTGTCCTCGATTGTTTCGCCAGGTTCGGCAGCACACAAACTTCAAATTGACGTTTGAAACAAAAGTTTTCACTCGACAGAAATTAGTTATCGTCGGCATCGATTTTTGTATGAGAAAAATGGAAAAACAAAATAATATGTCAATAAATAAAAAAACAGACTGAGATTTTTGACCAATTTTATGAGCTCTCACGTTGATTTAGCGAGGGGAATTTTTAAAACTGCCCAAGGGAGGAAAAATAGCAATATGCTGTGGGGAAAACTGATTGAATCCCTAAACACAGAGGGTTCTCCACAAAAAGATCTTAAAGATTGGAAAAAAGTAGGTTGATGTTAAATATTATGTATATATGTACATATGTATGTACATATTTACAGATAACTCCCACTGGCTAGGAGATTTAATGTTGCACAAAGCTGTAGAACTGGTGGAACTGATGTTGTTATTCTGTCTTCTGGAAGATCTAACGAGCTGAGTATCGTGTGAAAACATTCCTTGTTGATTCTAAACTGCTGCAAAAAAAAAATTGTTTTACAAATGTTATACTACATGATCCTTCTTTTCTTTTTGAATATTTACTCATTTTCACTCAATTCGAATGCGTTGCTATTATCTCTCACATATCTTCTTTTGATTTTAGCACAGGACACTTCTTCGCCTTCACTTTCACTCTCCGAATCAAAGAAAAACATTTCGAAAAAAACTTAAATTGAAACTAGAATGAAATAATTTCAAAGAAAACTCATTTGACATTTCATTTTATAGTTCACAATGACTTTTTTAAGTCACAATGGAACTCGTCTCAAATTACGTGCTATCAAACATAATTTGTTTCGAGTTGATCGACGATCGACAATCCTCGATTGTATCAAGTTACGTGCTGGCACCCCAGGTTTAAGGTATATTCTACTACAATTCTAGTACAATTTCACTTAAACCTAAGAAATCCTTGACATTATACTGCTTAATGTTTGTTGAGAAATTTCATTTAAGTCAAAACATTTACGTATTGGCTGCGTTCAATCTCGTGTTGGATAGGGTATCTAGGATAGGTGGATTTTTAGATACCTTGTTGAACGAGTTGGATAGCTGTATTGAGATAGCTGTCAAAAAATAAAAACAACTTTCAGCTGTTCACAAAAAGCAGAGAAACATTTAAGCTTCGAAGTCAAAATTGTTGTAAGATAAAACATAAAAATAGATCATAATTACCTTCTAAAATTCGGAGGCAAATATCTTCTTCATCGTCTATTATGTACAGAACATCCTCAAATACAACTTCAACTAATATTTTGTATCTTCTTGTTTACCAACAAATACAAAAAGCTGAAATCAATTTTCAAGTTTCTTGAAATTCAACCATGTGTTGAATCAGCTGTTCTGTCAGATACCTACATACCCCAGAAATTCTTGGATACCTTTGGATTCCTTTTTTGACATCTCAGCTGTTTTTGATCAGCTGTTATTTTACACGTAAACCACTAACAAAAAGGTATCCGGATACCCTATCTGTCTGAGATTGAACGCAGCCATTGTGGTAAGGATGCGTACAGTAGCAAACATTCATTACATTGCCTATGTCACTTTGCGGAATATACTGAACGAAAAACCTTAGCGCTGGCGCGGTTTAGACTTCGAAACACACAGATATTGCCAAACCTTTAATTGAATTTCAATCTTAAATATTTAGAAGGTCCACCATTAACTTGCCATTTTTTTTAATCGAATGGATACCTTCACAGGAATCGTCGTCATGTATTTCAATGGTGTCCATTCGGGTAAGTAGAGCTTTCGTTTGCTGTTGGGAGGTAGAATTCTAACATCCAGTAAAATATCAAAATCTTGATCGATGCTTAAGCCTATTGACATAATTTTTTTTTTTATATTTTCAAATAAAATGATAAATGAGATTTATACATTAAAACAGGTTAAACATTGGTTCTGTCATGTTTATTTTTAGACTCCAGGCTATCGTTTTAAAATGGGTTTAAATTGTCTATGAATAACATAAACTGGAGAGCTTGCTTAGCAAAGAAAAAATCATAACATATCAAAGAACTATGAATATGGCCCATTGACTTTAGGCCCGTAGTTACTACTTTGCCTCTAGCCACAGTCTATCTTGTATACATTTTGATTGCGCGTCACTAAAATTCTCAAAAACCAACACAAATTTTATTTACTCTTGAGTACAAATATAATGGGAGCACCATCAAGTTGACAGAAGGTGGTGCAGGGGCTTCGCTTGTTCATATCCAAACTTCGAAATTCTATGTAATAAAGTTCTAAAATGTCACAATGAATTTATGGGCTCAGCTTTTGTTTTTTTTTTAAATAGATTTTATTAGATACCATGTTAATATTTAAAAAAAAAAACACATCTTATAGCTTAAATTAATGTGGTATCGTTATTTTATTTAATTTTTCAGAAGATCACATTCTCTGATTAAAATTAATATGAAGGAAAACAGACTAGGTGAAATAAAAAATAATATTTTTTCTACAAACTGAAAGAGCACCACAACACGCCTTGCGCTTTCATGTTAAAACTTAAAAGCATTGATTTCACTATGTTACTTTTTTTCAATTTTTTTTTGTTTTGTTTTTTAATATAAATTTTAAATTGCTTCTATTTTCATTAAAACCAAAATGTGTCATGCCAGTATATTTGTAATTAATTACATACAATTTCATGACCATATAATTTTTTATTTCTACTGTTATAAGTTAAACATTTGTTTTGCTTCTTATTAATTCATAACACTTTTATGAAAGTTAACACGGTCACATTTGTATAGAATCAGCTTGCATGTTAGTTATTAAGATATTTACACTTTTAATTTTAACAAAATCAATTTATTTCAGATTTTTATTGAAAAAAAAAATATATAGTTCAAAAAACATTATATGTCTTCTTAGTTAGTAAAAAAATGGAAAAAAATATTTAATAACACAACAAAAGAAGGCTATTAAGAAGAATAAAAAAATAAAAAATGAAAGATTTCATAAAAAGAAGAATAAAAAAAAAACAAAGGAAAACAAACTAAAAAAATAAATATACATAAAATAAACACATAAAATAACGAGCGCTTATTATTTCAACTATAATGTTTTTTGAATGGGTCGAAAATATATATAAAAATAAAAAAAAATGTTTAAGAAATAAGAAGAAAAAAAAAGAAGAAATCTAAGATATACAAAAAAGAAAAAAATAACGGAAAGAAAGATTGAAAGAAAAATTTAAAAGATGAAACAAAAAAAGGAGACAAAAAATTTAAAGAAAAAAAAGAACAAAAAGAAGTTAAAAAATCAACAACAAACGCAAAACAAGGAAATGAGAAAATCCCAAATAATAACCTATATAATAATTATATAAAATAAAATTATTGATATGAAGATAAAATAAAAAATAATTCACACAACCGAGTTTTTTACTGTAAAGGAATTATTAAATAAAACTAAAGACAAGAGGCTTATTTGCTTTTTATTAAATTTTCTTCAAGGATTTTCAAGGGGCTTATTCTTTTAGAATACAAATTAATAGCTATAATTTGAAATTATAGCTAGTTCATAATTGGCGCTGGTATTTTACAGTGGTTTATTGTACAATCTTCAAGGATATTATACTTAATTGGACATAAAAAAGTCTGAAAGTACAAGACATTTCTTTTTTACGCCAAAGTTTTTCTTGTATTAAAACATCAGCAGTTTAAAGAAAAGACATGGTGCTACTGATTGTGTGTCTTACAAGCAAGTTTTGCTTTCTCTTTTGATGGCTAATTAAGCCATACTTTGTAAATCTTTAAATAAAAATGTACATATGTATGTATTGAAAAAATAAAGTTATAATTTTATATGAAAGTTTCCTATACCAGTAATACTGGGACCAGCTTTTGAAAAATGTGAAACGAAAGATAATGTGCAACAACGTTATTAGGGATTCTGTAAGGCTTATATTATTTAGATTAAGTAAATCGTTCACATATGCGAAAACTTTCATTCGTTTTTTACTTACAGAATGTCACCTTTCACCTTTGTATTAGCTTGGATTAGGATGAATTACATTTAACCTCTTGTTGCTCAAATTATTAGATTTTTTCATATAAATTAATTTATTGAAATAAATTAATTTTTCTGGTTTTACCAATCATGAAGGGTTACATCCCTGAAATAATCTTCATTGATATACCATTTATCAATAATTGTTAAGGTTACCTTTTTCTAAGCTTTATACGTACTTAAATACTCGTATGTATGTATATATAATGGAAAGATATTTTAAAATTCGCGGATAAGAAAAACTTTTAAGTTGGAAATCATCCTAATGTAAGTATAAGATTTCTTCCTGAGCGCCGAACTTGTAAAGTTAAAGAAGCTGACTAGGATAGGAAAGTATTTTACAGATGAGCACAGCTAAAACATGGAAGGTAAGTCATTAATAAAGATTTAAAAAAATAAGGGACCAATTTTTGGTTTTGTTATACGGTCAATTTGGTCATTGTTTATGGATTCTTAAAATAGTCTCGTGGAACACGTATTTTTGTTAAGGACTCAGGCCAATGGTAACGCTGGCTATACGAAAACCTACGTTAAGAATGACAGGAGAATACAATTTGTTAAAGGAGTGGTAATAAGAAGAGTATATTATTTTAAGTCGCATACTCGTAAGTATTTACAATAGGGGCGTTACAGTTCACTTTCGTTATTTATCAGATATTTTGACAATCTGCTCATGAACCTAACAAATAAAGACCGAACATTTATTGATTTATTAAACAATTTCGATTAATCACAACCTTTAGTGTGGCCAAAACTAAAGCAATTTCGTTTGTTGGTTTTATTTTTAAAGTTTAAATTCTTAGGTTAAAAGGTTTTTCAATATGTTTTTATTATTTAATATCCTTACTTTATTCACAGTTTCAAAAAATGTATGTATAGCTATAAAATAAAATATACGAACATTTCTTGCACTAAATCGTTTTTTGTCTGAATAAAACTAAAGCAACTTTTCAGTGCTACATGCCTAAACTGTATTAAAGTATCCTCTAATTTACCCCGCTGAATCTTAAACAATAAAACGTAGGACCAGCCGATACAGTAGGCACGACCATTGCATACACATAAAAAGATGCCGAAGAAATATATGTATGTATTGTATATGTATATATGGTGTAGGGTTTGCCATTCACCTGCTTCCAATTCACAGGATATTCCATAAAGGGAGGTGCAATTTCAACACAAATTCATATTCAAATTTTGTATATGTAGTTTGGGTACCAAAGCGATAACATTAAATGGAAGGATTTCCGAGCACAGCCCAGTAACTCGAGTACAAGTCCATCTTTTAATTTTTAGATCCTAAAGTACTATTTTCCATCCTCCCTTTATTCCGCTGTCTACAATGGACAAGGCTTATGCCGCCTGCTTATCCTTATACGTATACAACTTTTGAAGTATCTGCAATAAATTGTTAGTTTTAGTTGTAAGGATACTATAAGTATATGGAATACCTTGTTGTACTAGGGTCTAAACATTACGAATGAAAACTCTAAACCCAAGTTTTTTGCTTTGTTTGGGAAGAACCCTGTGCACCGAAGTCTACCACAGCCTCGTTAAAAAAAAACATCACAATTTTAATAAAAAAAAAGTACATAACACATATGCCATAGTGAACATTTTTGACCGGATGTGCACAAATATATAATAAGACTACAATTTAAAGTACAATTCGAAAAATTTCGCCGTTCGGGTCGAACTGCTATATAAGTTCGCAATAGAAATTAAAATACAAAATGTACCTATGTATATTTATATGGAATCAACTCGATAGCCTTCTGGAACCTGTAAGAGATATTTAAAGCCAGCGGACAGGGAATTAGGTCTTATAAAAATGCCTGACAGCAGCTTTGAAAATTCAATAGTCCTCCTTAAACATTATCATATTACAATTGGAAAGAAAATGAAATACATTTGCATGTTACAGCAAAATCAGTTAAATTAAGCACTAGGTATTTACATGAGCACGACCAACGAATGAACGAATATACATACGTCGATTTTGACCTTTCTTTCACACACATGAGAGTTTTTAATTCGTCGAACTGAAACCAAAACAAGAATGATTTTTTTAGGTTAAGTACGCGCGATTATTTTATTCGTTGCGAGTGTGGTAAATGTGGAACGCGAATAAAGTTTGACAATTCGTATCAACTACAATTTTTTTTCGCGACGAATAAATTTGTTTTCTTAAATTTATTAATATATGTACATACATATGATATTGAAAAGTAAAAGTATGCATCATAAATCAAATAGAAACTATGTTGCTATCGTTTTGTTAAGAATTTGTGTGGAAATATGTCTTCAAACGTATGCATACATACATATATGTAAACTTACATTTTGTAATTCATTCGTCTTTCGTTGGTCGCGCTCATGTGAATACTAATACTGCTTACAGATGGGGTAGGTACATATATCAAAAACACTACATGAGTGTTTTTGGGGTATATTTTTTTCCACATACCCTACCCACCTTCCCAATAGGGGCAGGATAAATTAGTGTTGGTTAAACATCGATAGTTTTCATTTCCGATAGTATCGATAGTTTTTGGATAATATAACAACATTCCTGAAATACAAATTTAATTATTTACTAGGACTTACAAAATAATGGGCTACAAAATTGTTGTTTTGAATTTTACATTCATTTAATTTCTGCTTTTAACTCGGACTGGACAGTGAAGTGAAATGCCGTTTTTCTGCGACAGCCCTACAAATATTGAAACTATCGATATTCGGGTAGATAAATAATTGTTTAAAGCTATTGATATACTACGCCATTTTGCTTCCAGGTAGTTCTCCGATAAGCTGATCCAAAATTCTGTCCGGCAAAATTCAACGCATGCCATTAATAGCGATGCATTGCGATTAAGAACTTGTAATGATTATATTTTTGACAGATACAAAAAAATTTTTCTCCAAAATCCTCCAGACAGGTTTTTGTTGCGGAAACTGCTTTCGGAGACCGATGATTTGTATTTGTGTTTTATTTACAAAGAAAAACAAACGCATTTTTATTTAAGCGACAGTCTTTTGTTGAATCTGGAAGAGAATAAGAAGATAAGAATTTTTTAACACTTCAAATGGAAACATACAAAATATGTTTGGATATACATCGTATTTTCGATATATCGGTTAATTTGCACATCTCTACATAAAATTTATATCCATCGCAATGCGTCGGGGAAATTCTGTAAATTTGTTTCCGATGAAAGCTGTCTCGATCAGAAATTGAGTTTCGGACGATGGATGAAAACAATGCTCTGATGGTTATGGTACCCTCGATAGGGCCGAGAATATCGATGTTTAATTAACACTAGGATTAAAGTAGACAACCCATGACCCTATTAAAGAATACGAAATGAATCGTTTTAGTTGCCGAAAATGAAGTACCTATTCAGCCCTATCGAGGTAACCGTCGGAGCGGAACTTTCTCCGCAACGCATCCTTTTTCGGAGATTGAATTCCGGTTTGAGGTAGCTGTCATCGGAAGAAATTTTACAGACATGAGACGACGCAATGCGATGGATATAAATTTCAGGCAGAGATGTGCAAATTAACCGATATATCGAAAATGCGATATATTTTCGATAATATTTTATAAAATAAAGACAATAAGCGTTTTAAACCATGAAAAATTGGTAGCAGAACGTAATTTATTGCTTATAAAAAGTATTTTTTTTAATTATAATGCGCTAGCATTTTTAAGACATGTAATTAGATGCGACGATTTTTAAGTCAAAACTATCGAATAAAGTCCCCTCCCTATTTCAAACATATGT
This sequence comes from Eupeodes latifasciatus, assembly GCA_920104205.1. NCBI lineage: Eukaryota > Metazoa > Arthropoda > Insecta > Diptera > Syrphidae > Eupeodes > Eupeodes latifasciatus. The sequence goes on from OV049925.1 coordinate 65,580,033, forward strand.
TTTTGTTTCCATTTGAAGTGTCAAAGAAAAAGAATAAATTGAAAAAAAAAAAACTGTTGAAACATAAGTTTTATTTATTTATTTGACTTTATACAAGCAATAACAATAAGAAATGGATAGTGTTGGTTTATTTTTGGACGCTGAATCCAATGAGCTAAGGGCACAAAATAAAGAAAATAGGAGAACATGGCGAAATGAAAGCAATATACGTGAACTATCTGACGCGGCGCAAGTAAACTTATCTTCTAATCTAATTCTTATCTTCTAATGATTCTACGATTCTCTTCCAGATTCAAGAAAAACTTTCGCCTGAATAAAAATGCGTTTGCTTTTGTTTTGGAGCAGATTAAACATAAATACAAAATAAATCATCGGTTTCCGAAAGCAGTTCCGCAACAGGAACCTGTCGGAGGTCTTCGGAGAAGAATTTGTTTGCATCTGTCAAAAATAAAACAAAACGAGTACTTCATCGCAAAGTATCGCATGCAAATTGCATGCGTTGAATTTTGTCGGAGAGAATGTCCGATCAGCTGATCGGACAACTACCTTGAAGCAAAATGTCTCCGATTCGGAGGAAATCGGAGAGAATTCCGCTCCGACGGTTACCTCGATAGGGCCGATTAGAATTACTGTTTTCGTAAAAACATCCCCACACAAATGTTCAATGATGTAAAGGTAGGGGCATTGAGCAGGCCACTTCAAAACACATAATGGCTGAATCACAAACACGCTTCGGCTTCGTCTGCGTTACGGTTGGCCTGCTTCGAGGTTGCTTTGAATAACATTTCTATTATTTCATCCCTCCAAAGAGCAAATATTTTGTTTGTTGACATTTTTTTACAGCTGTTGAGCTGTCAGACAAATCAAATGTTCAAATAATTGAACTAGAGCTTCCGTTTGGAGTCACATTACGTTACATTACGTTCTTTTCCTTACGATTATCAAACGAAACGTGAGGTCGAAGCTCCATTGTGATAACATGCATTAAATTTCTATGGCTGAACTCGTATAAACGTCAGGCGAAGCTGAAGCGTGTTTGTGATTCAGCCATAAGTATATGTATGTATCTTCTTCACGCAAACCATGATTTTGTCCTTTTTAAAGTATGCTTTGGGTCATTGTCTTGTTGGTATACCCAAACCAACGAAAATTTCCTCTTTAACCAAGGGTAACATAACCTCCTTGAGAATTTTTATATATTAAGTTGCATCCATTATACCCCCGATTTGGTAAATAGGCCCGACCCCGTAGTATTAAAAGCAAGCCTATATAATTATTTTTGCTCCACCATGTTTCACTGTTTTCAAAGTGTAAAATGGATCGTTTGCTGCATTTTAGGGTCTTCTAATCTTCTTACCTATTCTCTTCCTTGGACCCAAAAAGACGACTTTGTTCTCATCGCTCTACAGAATATTCCTCCATTTCTCCTTTGGCCAGTATCGTTTCACTTGCCACTTCCGAGAATTTGTGAAGAATGGTACCTCGAATGAATTTCGAGCTGGTAGTTTCCGTACTGTGACATTGCTAACACACAGTGGAACACAATTTTTTATTCCTCTAGAGCTTATTGAAAGGTTTTTGCCATTTTAAAGCGTTACTCACCAACTAAATTTTCTAATTAAATTTCGAGCTTCTTCTATGCAGTGTATTGTTGCACCGCTTAAAGATTTTCAAATAACAAATATCGTGTCCAAAAACTCTAACAATTTTTTCGGAAATTGTACGATTTTATTTTCTAGAACAAATAAGAAATCGAATCCACACTCACAGACAGCGCAGTAGAGGAAGACCGCGAATCAGGTGGCGCGCACAAGTGGAAAGTGACCTCACCCAACTTGGAGCGCGAAACTGGAGACATCTAGCTAGGAACCGAGCTAGATGGAGAAGTTTGTTGGGTGAGGCCCTAGTTCACACAGGACTGTAGCGCCACCTTAAGTAAGTAAGTAAATAAGAATTAAACATAGAAAACATTTTAAGGAAAACAAACTTACAAATTGGTATGTATATTGGTATATAAGGAATAAAGACAATTGCAACCTTGCTAGCGCGCTTTTCATAGACTTGTCAAAAGCATTCGACACCGTCAACCATAAAATCCTGCTACGAAAGCTTTTTGCTCTAGGAGTAAGAGGTTGTTCATTTAATTGGTTCAAATCTTACCTCGAAAATCGATATCAGTACATAAGTTTGGACGGATGTACATACAAGCCATAAGCAACCAGTTGAGATGGGGGTACCACAAGGTAGCGTACTTGGACCAACACTTTTTTGTACTGAAAATTTGTTGTGCAGATTACAGAAGTTAAAACAAAAACCGAGTTGAGGAAAAGAGGTGGTTGTATTATTTTCTCTCTTGTAAGAAATTAAGGGAGTAAGGGAGGCAAACAAATAATACATTTGCTTATGTTTTTTTGTGTGTGTTGTCATGGAGATATTCATATGTATTGAACTATGTAGGTTTTGTTTTTGTTGGATTTGATTTCAAATTTTCAAATTTATGAAATCTGAGACGATTCAAATTTATTTTCTCAATACCTGCAATGTTGTCAAATTTTGAATATTGTACATACTTAGTTGTGTGGATGTTCTGTGCATATTTAAAAATTGGCAATAGATTTTTGTTGTTTTTTTTTTATTTTTTGGAAAGAAATAATACGTTAGGTTGGGAAATTCAATTTTGAGTCAGTTATGTATGTAGGGAGGTAGGTACAATTTTTGTTACTGGTAAGTTGGATAAGTATGTAGGTACAAATTTGAAAACACTAATTAGATAGTGTTTACAAATTTGTACCTATGCACATGTAGGTATAGGTATAGCTACATTTTTATGATATGTTATTCGTATTTGGTATTCTATTGTAAGCATAGTTATAAAGTATTATAGGTATATAGAAAAAAACTGTAGGTTGACTTTTTCTAAAAATTTTAAGAAATGTTATCAACAGTATCTTGTATTAAATAAATTAAATTTGAAGACAATAGTTTCAATTCTCCTCGAAATATTTGAAGCAAAAAAAAAAACACCAATTGTTAGTTAATTTTTATTTTGTTGAAAAAAGGTGTCAATTCGATCTTTTTTAAATTTTAGCTAATGTTAGAAACCATAAGTTTGAAGCCAGTATCCTCATTTTGGCCAAGATATTCGAGTCGAAGTCAATTTAATTTTTCCAAAATTTGATCCATGTGTCGAAAACGTTATTCGTATTTGCATTAAGACATTCTGGACCGATAAAAATAACTTATTATTAGAAGTTAATATAGGGTGTCCCAAAATTAACGCAAGAAATCTTGCGTTAATTTCAAACAAGTTGATATACATATTTATTTAGAAACGAAATCTCATCAAATGGTAACCTTTTTGGATTGATTAAGTGTTTAAAAAAATACTTGTCTTTATAAAGGGTGTCCCAAAATTAACGCAAGAAATCTTGCGTTAATTTTGGGACACCCTATAATTATAACTAATAAAAGGATGCGACCCACACTGATAACTTCCCATCCCGTCTGTCGATTTGTCTTGCTTAAAAGTTTGTAGGTTTTCGTGTTGGGTTAAAAAAGTTGTTAGTTGAATTATTTTTAAACATTTTAAAATTACCAACAATATTTTTCATATAAAAAAATAGTTTAGTATGAAAATCTAGTTTTATTAAATAGATTTTTAGTCGAAAACAAATTTTTACCAATTCAAGAAGCATTTCTTAAATTTTTACAAATTGGATGAATGAAATTAATTTGAGAGATATCAAGAACCGAACATCAGTTTTTACCAAATTTGCGAACTATTTTTTGTGGATTTTATTTTTTTATGAAAAAACGGACTGTTGGATTTTTATAAAAAAAACTACTGAATATCGATAACACTATTTTCTGTGAAATAAAAAGAGTTTGAAGTTTTTGTAAAAAACCTGTTAAAATAAGTTTGAAGCCATAACCTCAAATTTTTGAAAAGATATTTGAGTCGAAATTCAATTTTTACCAACTTTGAGTAATGTTTTTTTTGTAGGTTTTTATTTTTTATAAAAAACTGTCAATTCGATTTTTCTCAAAATTTGACAATGGTTGTACTTGCCAATGTATACATATATTGTACAAACATTTTAATATCTACTCTTTTTAAATCATAAAAATTAACATTTCTGTAAAAAAACTTTTTGTTAACATACAGCCTATTACGAGATTTCGTCTCATAAGGCATTTTAAATAAAATAAATAAATAATATAAATAAATAAATACATTAAATATAACGATGAACAAAATTAAAAACTATTTAAAAATTCAAATTAAACACTTCTGACTTCTTGACAAGATTTGAAATCAGAATGAAAATTATTTCTGAAAATTTCGAAAAAATAATAATAAAAAAAAGTCAAAGAAAAACGATTAAAACTGAAATAACAAGAAGTTTTTTGAACTGGTGGAAAATTTAACTAACGATTTAAAAACTAATAGGAAAAAGATTAAAAAACTAATGAAGCATGACGAAAAAAAATATGGCTTGATGACACAGTGTTTTGACCGTTCGCGTCCCATTGTTCATTTTTCAGCTAATATTCGGCAAGAGTACGATAACTCAGGCGACAAGATATTATAACGGATTTTTTAGGAACAGTTAAAAACAAGCATTTTTTTACTATGGGAGAGGGGTGTCTATCTCCCCCCGTTTAGGCGGTAGGAGCAATTTAAAAAAAAATATTATTTAAAATGGAAAAAAATTGTTAAAAAATAACGGTAATACTTACAATTAAGTATTTTACATTTTTAAAGGCAACATTATGTTCTATTACCCAGTTTTTAAATCAAGTCAAAACTATGCGTAGTTTTTGAAAAATTTAATTTTAAACTCAAAATTTGAGTAAAAAAAAAAGTTAAAAAAAGGTTTAAAGTGTAATTTTTCAATACTATTGTTTTTATTTTAGAATTTATTGCTCATATTTGTTTTCTACCAAAAACTGAAAACTAGATAATTTATTTCTTAGTTTTTGAGAAAATTGAAAATAACCATAATAATTACTATTTTAATTTAATTATGCTTGAGGGTGTGGGTGCAATTTGGGGAGGGTGCAAGGTGCCTTGGGTGCAAGATGGGGTGCATGCAAAGTTTCATTTGCATTTAAATAAGCTGGATTTAAGAAAAATTAATTTACTTTAGGTATATCTTAATCCATATTCGATTATTACTATCAAAATAAGCCTACGTAAATACTCAAGCAAGGAAAAAGTAATTTAATTAAAATGTTTTTTTTTTTGGTAATTTTCAATTTTCTCAAGAACTAGAAGACATAAAATCAACTAGTTTTTATTTTTTGATTAAAAACAAATAAGAGCAATGAATTCTAAAAAAAAACAATAGTAGATAATCTTAAAGTTTTGAAAACATACACTTTAAGGCCGCGTTTCCATTTGCAAGTCAACTCGCGGAAGTCTTGCAGAAGTTTCTTGCAGTCGCGTTTACATTGTAATGTGAATTCTTGCAATTTCTTCTGCGAAAAATGTCTTGCAAGAAGCTCGCGCATCATACTGTCGCAATTTATTGCAGATGTATTTACACCAGGAGAGCAATTAATGTCGCAAGAAATCTGGTTGTTTACTTAAAATTGTGAAGTCATGGCGAGAAAACGTCAACGATTAGCAACTGCGATGATAATTTTATTATTAAAAAAGAAAAAAGAGGCTGGGATGCGACCCACACTGATAACTTCCCATCCCGTATGTCGATTTGTCTTGCTTAAAAGTTTGTAGATTTTCGTGTTGGGTTAAAAAAGTTGTTAGTTGAATTATTCTTACAAATTTTAAAATTATCAACAATATTTTTCATATGAAGAAATAGTTTAGTTTGAAAATCTAGTTTTGTTAAATAGATTTTTAGTCGAACAAAACTTTTTACCAATTTTGGTAGCATTTCTCAAATTTTTACAAATTAATGAATGAAATTAATTTGAGAGATATCAAGAACCGAACATCAATTTGCGTACTATTTTTTGTAGATTTTATTTTTTTATGAAAAAACGGACTGTTGGATTTTTATAAAAAAAACTACTGAAAACGAAAACAACATTTTCTGTGAAAAAAAAAAAAGATTTTGAAGACAATATTTTTAATTTTTAAAAGCTTTTTGAGTCGTAAATAAATTTTTACCAAGTTTTAGTACTGTTTTTTTGTTAGGTTTTTATTTTTTGTACAAAAATAGATTTTCCTCAAAATTTTACTGAGTGTTGACAACAATATTTTTAAAAGATAAAAGTAGTTTAAAGTTTTGAAAAGATATTTGAGTCGAAAATCAATTTTTACCAACTTTTGTTAAATATCACCCAAGGAAAGACCAGCCACTTTCGCGAGATATACGAAACTGTTTCGATAAGCTGCAAGAACTGTCGCGAGTCGATGCAAAAGTGTTTAAACTAGCAATTAATTGCACTTGCAAATACTCGCAAGAAGTTATGAAAGTACTGTCGCGATAGAACTTGCTTGGTAGTTTCCACTTGCAATTCACTGTCGGACAGACTATCGGACATTTATTGCAGAAGTTTTCTTGCAAATGGAAACGCGGCCTAAACCTTATTTTTGACTTTTTTCGCACAAATTTTGAGCTTCAAACAATTTTTTTTCAAAAACTATGCATAGTTTTGACTTGATTCAAAAACAAGCTAATAGAAAAATTGTTGGCTTTCAAAAAATGTATAAAACTTAGTTGTAAGTATTACCAATATTTTTTAATTACCTTTTTCCATTCAACGTACATATTTTTTTAAATTGCCCCTACCGCCTAAACGGGTGGAGATAGACCCCCCTCCCATAATAAAAAATGTTTGTTTTTAACTCTTCTATACAAATCCGTCATTAAACTTTGTCGCCTGAGTTATCGTACTCTCCCCTAATATTCTATAATTTTGTATATGCTTTTATCTTGCGAATACTAAAAACTTCAAATAGTACAACATTTACTTACTTAGGTACTTAAGGTGGCGCTACAGTCCGGGGCGGACCTGGGCCTCAACCAACATGCGTCTCCAGCCAGCTCAGTCCCTAGCTAGCTGTCTCCAGTTTCGCACGCCAATTTGGTTGAGGTCTTCTCCCACCTGAGTGCGCCACCTGAGTCGCGGTCTTCCTCTACTGCGCCGTCCCTCGGGATTGGATTCGAAGACCTTCCGGGCTGGAGCGTTGATGTCCATTCGCTCTACATGACCCAGCCATCTAAGCCGTTGGACTTTTATTCTGCTAACTAGGTCAGTGTCGCTGTACTTTCCGTACAGTTCGTCGTTATATCTTCTCCTCCATTGTCCATCTATGCGTACGGGACCAAAAATCACCCGAAGAATTTATATTTCGAATCATCCTAAGACGTTCTCATCTTTCTTTGACAGAGTCCAGGCCTCAGCGCCATAAATGAGAACCGGGATGATGAGTGTCTTATAGATGGTGATTTTAGATGCTCGAGAGAGGACATTACTTCTCAATTGCCTTCTAAGTCCAAAGAAGCAGCGATTTGCAAGAGTTATTCTTCGTTTGATTTCAGCGCTGGTGTCGTTGTCTGTGTTTATAGCGGTGCCTAGGTAGACAAAGTCTTTAACTACCTCGAAGTTATAGCTGTCCATGGTGACGTTTTGTCCAAGACGTCGTTATTCAATGTCCTTTTTTAATGACAGCATATACTTGGTATTGCCCTCATTGACCACTAAACCCATCTTCTTCGCTTCCGTCGTTATGCTCAAAAACGCTCCACTGACATCACGCTTTAATCTTCCAATTATGTCAATATCATCTGCGTATCCGAGTAGTTGGATGGACCTTTGAAAGATTGTGCCTCTAGTGTTGACGGTTGAGTTTTGCACAATTCTTTCCAGAACGATATTGAAGAAGTCGCATGACAGTGCATCGCCTTGTCTAAAACCTTTTTTGACATCAAATGCATTGGTGAGATCTTTTCCGACCTTGATGGAGCAGCGTGAATTCTCCATTGTCATTCCGCACAAACGGATAAGTTTGACAGGGATGCCAAAACTAGACATTGCTCTGTAGAGCTCTTCCCTATGGATGCTGTCATACGCGGCTTTAAAATCGATAAAGCGATGGTGGATATCGATTTGAAGCTCCTGGGTTTTTTCCAAGATCTGCCACACTGATAAGGCCCTATCAGGTTGTTGACGAACGGCTTCAGACGTTCACATAATACGGCAAAAAGGATCTTATATGCAATGCTACAGATACCTCTGTAGTTGGCGCAATTTAGAGGGTCTCCTTTTCTATGTATCGGGCAAACTATGTTGATATTCCACTCATCGGGCATGCTTTCTTCCGACCATATTTTGCAGATGAGTTGGTGCGTGCTCCCTACCAAGTCATCGCCTGCTGCTTTAAATAGTTCGGCAGCGATGCCGTCAGCTCCAGCAGCTTTGTTTGACTTCAGTTTAGATATAGCTATCTTCACTTCGTCTAGGTCGGGTAGGCGGAATTGTTGATCTGCGTCGCCTAGGTTGAGTGGTTCTATCTCCCTTACAGCGGAATTCGGTTCGTCATCGCCGTTATATAATTTGGAGAAGTGGTCTTTCCATATTCTCAACATAGACTGCGGTTCTACTACGATGTTCCCCTGATCGTCTTTACAGGCTTCGGTTCGTGGCTGGTACCGTTGGGAGTTTTTTTTACCTTTTGGTAAAATTTACGATCCTCATTCCTGTTGTGACATCCCTCTATCTCCTCGATCGCGCGCTTCTCGTGCTCTATTTTTTTCCATCTAAGAAGCCGGTGTTCCTCTCTCCTCTTCTGTTCGTAGAGCTCGCGAGCAGCCCTGGTCCTTCTATGCAGCGCCGTTTTGTATGCCTCTTGTTTCGCTGCGTGCGCTTGCCGGCATATGTCGTCAAACCAGGCCAACCAGGGGTTTCGCTGTTGTGGCCGTGTGAAACCTAGCACTTCAGAGGAGGCATCTCTGATGCCTGTTTGAAATAATTGACATTATAATAAAATGTGACCAGCACTGCTATTTTTATTAACACAACTGTGATTGAAAATTCGAATTTAAAATACAAAATCCATTCATATAAATTATTAATTATCTGGAAATCTTGGAAGCATAATTTACGACTCTCTTCGTTTTCCATAATTATTGATCAAATCGAGTCGAAAAAGAGATTGCAAATTAAACACGATTCGCTTCGTAATCAGGTCACCAGCTTTTTAAATTCTTTATTTCATTGCCGATTTTTGTTAATAACAGATCAGAAACTTTAGAAAAATAATTCTATCTTTTTGATATTATTAAAAGCCAAGTTATGTGAGCAGCCCAATCGCAAATGGATGATGATTTATTCTTTAAATATTAAATTACTTATCTATAATAAGTAACAGACATTTTTGTAGGTATTTCTCGAGTCCTGCGTTACTCTATTTGGTTGTTTCTTAGGTAATTCAAGTTATGTGTACAATTCCTTACGTGCAGAAGTTCCGCACCCAACTTCTCTTCTGCGTTAAGTATTTTTCTTGTGTTTCACTTTAATCTTCATCGGACTTGTATCTATTACCCACCAATTAAAGCATGGAAGAGTTTATCAAACACATCCACTAACATTAACATTTTGAGCAAATCACGAGTTTAAAAAAGTTGTGTCCGGTTGATGTTTTTTTTTTTTTTTTGGTGTGTTGTTTTTGATGGTTTTTGCACATCGCAATGGCGATCGATGAGCCGCGTAAAATCAATAGCCTGGCGGCCACTTGCCAAAAATCATTTTTAAAACATAATGGCAAACCCTTATTATGTCAATTATTACATTGAATATGCGTTTTATTTCTTCTTGAAGACCACACGTCTTTTCCGTTCCAAAATATATACTTTTCAATGGCATCATGTTAATCTCACTCTGACCTGAACACTGCCCAGCAAGGTGTATCCGAAATTTCATATAGTTTATTGGCAATTTCAATTAACTATTTAAATTTAACGCGAATTAAAAGCAAACAAAAATCAACATTCTCATAAATTAAATAAAACAACATAACTTTAGTGTGGCGTAGGGCAACTTTTATTTAAGTGGTTCTCTTTCACGTTAAATACGTACATTTTAAATTAAAACATTTTGTTTTTTACATTAATACAATATGACAAATAGCTCCAAAGATGTACCTATTTTTTAAAAATTCAAATTTGCGATCAAAAAAACATCCAAACTCCAATCTTAAACGAAAGGAGTAATTATTTTAAACTCACATCGAAAATATGAAAAAAATAACATTATAAAATAAAAAAATACAATTTTTAGTAATAAAATAAAAGTCACTGCATTTGGACTCTGACCCAAAATATTGTTTCCAAATGCTAGCAAGTTCCATTTCCTTACAAGAAATATATAAGTTTTTTCCTTTCTTTTAATATAAATCTTATCGTGTAAATATTTAGAAAACTTTAATTTTGTTTTTACTGAGTAACAAATGTCAGCATTGATATGTTTAATTTGATATGTATGAGTATGCTTAATGCTTTTTATTTTAATTATTTTTTATTTATTTTTTTTTAAGAACACAGCTCGTCCTAGATTATTTTTTAAAGTGATATGTTTTCATTTTTGTTTTTATAAACAATGTTTTATGTTTTATTTTTTCTATAAATACCTTTTTTCTATTATTATTTATTTAATTATTTGTATATTTAGGGCAAACTACTTATTGTATAGTCAGTTCTTGCGTTTTATGTACATTTCCCGTTTTTGTTGTGATGATTGATATGTATCTTTTTGTATAGCAAACGACAATATTCCTAAAAAGACTGTCTTTTATGTTCGATAAAGTTATGATTGTATTTCACACCAATACGAGTAAAAAACATTTTAGGTAAAAAAATTGACATTCAAAAATATTGTAACATTTAAGTAAGAATACAAAATATTCTCTTAGCAAAAAGCAACAAATTTACTATTCATATTTAATAAGCCATTATTGCTTGATTAATAAAAAATAATTACTTAGACATTAGATTAAAAAACACGTCTATTATTTTTAGACATTTAGTAACGATTTTTGTTTGTATTTTAGGTACTGTTATGTCTTGAATAAAATATATGTATGTATGTAATTTTATGTATATGTATTTAGGTAGTGATTTAAAAAAAAAATACATAAAAATTTTGTATGTATAATTTAAAATTAATTATGTAGGATTTTGTTTTTTTAGGTTTTCGAAATTATGAATTATGAATTTTTACGATTTTTTCCGCAGGGAATACTAGAGAGTGTATTTTTAAAAAATCACCAACATTTTTGTTGTTTTGTTCAAATTTGTTTTGTTTAGTACTTAAAGCAGTAGCTGATTCTTTAGACGAATCTAAAAGGCCAAAGTTTGAAAAGACATATATTAGCAATGAGTCTGGTGTTCAAAACATTGCTAACACCTATTGATGTGGATGAACTGACCTTTTGTCCAGCACAGTGCATTTTTTCCAACGGCATGGCTTGAACAAAATACTCGCGGTTCTCTATTTGCATATGACATAAAGGTTTTTTCTTCTGAGCCATTTCATCGTCACGACTTTTTAGATCTTGTAATAAATTTGGAAACCAAATCAAATCACAGGAACATATAAGTGGATTATCTAAAATTAAATAATTGTTAAAATATAAATATATTACCAAGTACTCATTTTGGGTATTACAAAAAGATAATATAGAGTGTTACAAACCTGTTATATCAATCACATGCAACGTATCCATTATTGGTTCCATAATATCCTCTGGGATCCGTAGTAATTTATTGTTTTGTATGTTCAAAGTTTCCAAAGAATTCAAATTTTCAAAAATCATGGCTGGCAAAACTTTTATGCTTAAGATTTAAAAAAAAAAATTGTTTAATTCATTTTGATCATCCAATATAAATAATAATTAAGCTTACTCATTTTTCTGAAGGTTAAGAAATGTTAAAGAATCCCCATATCCAGTGAAAGAGTCTTCACTTAAGAAACTTATATTATTGTTTCTTAAATCTAGATGACGCAGACGATGGAGTGGACGTAACGCATCGCTTGGAATAGTATGAACGTTGTTATCGCCCAAACGTAAATATTGAAGGTTTTCTAATATTTATATGATAAGAAATGTTAAATATAATTCAGCATTTTTTCACAAAAAAAAAAAACAACTTAAGAGGTGACTTAATTTTAATTCATTGGAGGATTCTTATTGAGTGTAGTTTTAGAATCTAATAATTTATTTACAGAAGATTAATCAGACGAATAAATAGACATTATTCTTATATTTGTATATTTGCCTTAATTTATACAGCTTCCGAACTCAAATCTTTTGTGTTGATGATGATATCATATTATGGATTGTTAGTGATTGTTCAAGTTCAATGAACAAGTTAAAAGGGTTAATCAAAAGTTCATTCAATTTCATTAATATACATTTAGTTGACAGTATACAAGTATACTCACAAATATTTGATATGATATTTTTGGAAAACTAAACATCAGAATTATAAAATAAGAAACGAGCATCATTCGTTCCATAGCTTTGACTGAAGGACCAGTGGAGAGGGGTTAAAAATGAGTGGTTTTTATATTCTTTTTGAAAGGTATTACAATTTTCGAATACAAATGGGAAATAATTGTTCTCAGATATTTAAAGTGTCGTCACAACTAATTAACATCCCCCCAACTTCGACGAAAAAACTTGCGAAAATACTTTAATTTGAATTTATAGCTGTAAAGAAGTTTTTAGTTATTAATGGAATTTAATAAAATAGTATTGGATCACCAACACGAATGGGAAAGGAATGTCAGAAATTAAGGATATTGTTAAATGTATATGAAAATGGGTACACATTTTTTTAAGGTTTGATTTGACGCCAAATTCAAGGTTAAGCAGAAATTTATATTTAATAAACAAGAAATCGAAGTGACAGGCGAAAGAGGCCCTAAACAAAAATATTTGAATGACGTTAAAAAATCGAATGTAAGGATCTTGTCAGAAAACCAAAAACTAAAATTCTTTTAAATAATCTATCTATGTATGTATTATTATTTATAAACCAGCTGCTGGTCGCAAAACCTATTGTATTTTCTTTTATAAAAAGTTGACTGGAAAGTTAATCAAGAAAAATCTGTTTAACTATCAAGAAAAGTCCACTTAAATATGTCAAAATGACAGCTGATTATGTTTTTTTTTATTCAACTAAAAGCTTAAATTTATTACTCTGTAATTTATTTATTTTCTGCACAATTCCATTCAATGTTTTATGTAAAATTGTTTTTTGTCAAATTGGAAAAGAAGAAATATGTCCTTAGGCGCCAGTTATAGCTATCTTGAAATCGATCCGGAAACAATTTTGAATCGATATTTGACGGTGTTTTCCTTTGGTTGGAAATAAAAATTATATACTGATCGATCGGAAATCACACTTTTACACTTTTACTTTTTTTACTACTACACAAAGAATTTTTTTTGAGAAAAAAAAGTGTAATTAAGCATTTATTTTTCTCAAAAATGTATTTTTCTATTTTCCGGACGGAAATTTATTTTCCTGGACAGCTAATACTTTTATGTTCAAAAGTGAAACGAATCTTTCCACTGATTTGTGTTCCAATTTCACACAATTCCAATGACAGATTTCTGTCAGTAAAAATTTTTGATGGCTTTCAATCAGGAAATTTTTTTCTATGACAGACATTTTTAATAAAAGCTATTAACGACCTGCCAAAAAAATCCAATGTTTGTTTTCAATGATGAAAACCAATGATAGCTATATCTGGCGTCTTACAATACAAAATACAAGTCGTCTTGGACTTGTAGCTTGCCCAAAAGGGGTTTTGTAGACAACAATGGTTTTTGGCATGTTAAATTTAAGTAACGCTCAAGTAAAGTAAAGTTCCAAGTTTGAAATTTATGACACTTGAAAAACTAACTAATTTTCTTGATCGAAATTTACGTTCAAGGAATCAAGTTGACTTTAAATGAAGTCTCTTATGTTGTTTAAACCTGCCCATTTACTTTAACCGAACAGATGCTTAGATTTTTCAAAATTGAAATTAATTTGTTTGTTAAAAAGTCAGCTGTTTTAGTGGATCGCATGTGGAATCTTTGAGCGACACGATTTAAAAACAACAACTCGTGTAGTAGAAGTGAAACGACAATCATTTTGTGTAGAGACTTTAGTATAATTTTACCATTAAATTAAATTGTGCCAAACAGTGCTTGGACCTTCTTTGGAAATGACTGAGTTACGAAGGTTTACCAATTTTTTGCTAGTGCGTTTTGTGTTATGAGGAAGTTCATATGATTTTAATAAACAGAAAAGATTGTATAGGCTTGCAGCCCCTAGTTTTTTTCGGAAGCTGTCAAAAATCTTTTCTTTACAGATATTTTAGCGTTGCTCTCTATGATTTCGAAAAGATAATTTACTCGTCACCTTACCAAAATTAAATCATCTTGAAACAATTGATTGTTATTTACCTTCCAATCCTCGAAAGGCGTCCTTATCGATTACAGATATTTTATTTCCTTCCAATTCTAAAGAGTTGAGAAGTGTCAAATGGGAGAAAACATTAGCGGGAACAGTGCTTATCATGTTATGTGCCAAGATCAATGAATCTAAGTTTTCCATTCCTGTAAATTAAAATCGATACAAAATTAGAATAGTTGGAGATAAATAAATGAGTTATAGATATTTTATGATAATTAATATTTGGGCAGTTGTATAGGCAAATGCATCCCTTTTCTGCTTCTAATTGGAATAAATATTTGGATTCAAGCTTAAATGTATTAATGAATTTCACTTAGGTTATTAACTTATTTAAGCTATCTTTCTAATGGCAATTTGTATCAATATTTTGTTTTTAAGAAGAATCCATTTGCTAAATTAACTTTATAACGAATTTTGAACCAATTCGGTGCATAACATATCACGTAAAAGTTGAGCAGAATAGGGCAAATGTTAATAACTTTTTCTTTTACTTTATTGTAAAACATTAAAATTTAATCCGTATTTTTACCTTCAAAATCGCCTTCACGAATGATTTTTATTTTGTTCTCTTGTATTTCCAGCTTCTTAAGTGTGTCAAGTATAGAGAGTGCTTTTTGTGGTACAAGATTCAAATCATTGCCGCCCAGATTTAAACGTTTAAGTTTTCTAACGAAAAAGAAAGTGTACGTTATTTTTCAACTTCATACTATATTTAATTTACATGCATACGAGTATGTACATACTTTTCTAATCCTCTAAAAGCTTCCGGTTCAATAGAGTTTATTTGATTTTCATATAAAGTGAGTATTTCTAAAGTGTCAAGTCCTTCAAATGCCTTGTCGTGAATATTTGTTATTTTATTATGATTAAGATTGAGAATTAATAAATGGTGAAGATTTTTCAATGCTTGCGAAGGTACATTTCGAAGTTGATTTAAAGAAACATCCAATTGAGTGAGACCTTTTCCTGAAAAAATAAATTATTGCATTAAATTGAAATAATTTTGTTAGATATAATTGATCTAAAATTTAAGAAAATTATTATAATCCTTACATAAGCAAATACTAAAAATATATCTCTTTTTTAGAATGCTAAAACTTTGTATCAAACGTTCGGTAAAGGAATCAACAATTTAGGATAGAAAGAACTTTGTAAACTCAAAAACGATTTAGACTCGGTTTAATACTTAGACTTGATGTTTATTTATAAGTTCTTTTAAAATGCATTAAAATCTTATTTGCATACTTTGATATTCCGTAATATGATGTTTTCCAATAAGAGATTTATTTTTTTAAGAGAAATCCATCAATGTATATTGCGTTGTAAGGAGGCGAGAGTATGCCATAAGCAATAGAAAGCAATATTACCCAAATGGCCACTTAGGTTACAGTACAGCACCATATCATTTTCATGAAACTTTCCATGATGAATTGGTACATTTGTGGATGTATGTACTCGTATGTCCCTTCACAAACATTGACATAAACTTTGTTTTTTATGTGAGTCTTAAAAAAGAATTCAAATGTTTTAAATCATATAAGATCTCAGTGACTAATTGTGATCACCCCTTCAAGGTCAAGAAACTTTTACTTACAAAACTTCCAACTGCTACAAGCAAAATTGTCAACATTTTTGTAGTGCATTTTAAAAATTTCAATTGACAATTTTATATTTATAAGATTTCTGAGAATTTTCTCAGATGGAATGGTGGAGCAGGAGCAAGCAAGCCAAACAATCAAATAAGCTTCGTATTTTATTCTACCTTTTTTGACTTGTGTGATAGAGAATTCTTGACACCAAAAGTGAAAAATTTCTTTAAGAAATTCTGTTTATATTTCTGAGAATATGGAAATCTTTGAGATCTTGGAAATATAAACTGGCTAAATGAGTTGTTGAAGCGTGTAAATTTTAATATGACGGCGCCTTAAATGGTGGACGCAAAATGAAACCTCTTATAAGAAAACCCCAAATTTTGTTTGTCGAACAAAAATATTTTGTTTTTCTTGTATCAATATTAAAAAATAAACATATTAATTCACAAAACAATTTCCACATAAGTTATATTGCTTACCTAATGAGCTCAATGCATTTTCTTCAATTGCTGCTAAACTGCTGTTGTGTATGGTAAGATGGCGAATATCCAAAGCTAGAAATACGAATCCCTGTAGCTTAGGCAGATTGTTGTGACGAAGTTTAAGATAGAAAATAATAGGACTCTTCCCTTTTAAAATGCCCATCGCCACATTGATATGCTGCAGATCGGTAGTTTCACACAAAATGTCCAGACCGTTTTTCTTTACCGTGCATATACACGGTGAAATATCGCTTTGTTCTGGACAGACCTGTTGCTGAGGTGAATTCTGGGCATAGATTCCAGTGAGTCCAACCATCAATAGAACCAAAACAAATAAATATCCCTCGGTGAACACACTACCGCTTTTCATATTTGAAATCATCTCGACAATTTGGAGCTTGCTTGTCTGTGTATCTGCAATATAGCGATAAAGCAGAAGATTTATTAAATTAGATTGAATTAATCACTTGACAAAAATAAAAAAAACTGTGCGCAATCATTTGTTAAACAACAATAAAGACCACATCCAGAGTAAGTATTAATGTGTCATTCTTATAGTCTTGATGTGAATGTATAATAATAGCTATACAAAATTTATAAGAAACCATGTTAAAAAAAAGGAATATAATCGATTGACAAATAGGGTCAACTAAGTGTTGCGCAATCCAGTTGTTATTTTATATTTCAAATAAAAACTAAAATGTAAAAGGATTAACAAGACTTAAACTCACCAAAGGCTTAATGAACGCTCAACTAAAGTTGCTGCTTTGTTTATTGGATGACACTTCATATGGAAACGGATCGAAATAATATGACTAAGGCCCGTTTTTCAATAGAAGAGCAGAGCAGTTTTCATTTCATTTGAGAGTTCTTGTTGAACAGAGGAAATCTGACTTACCAGCACTACTGTTATAGCAATTCCTTAATAATCACTACAAATAAAAAGATTTGTTCACGCTGGAAAATCACTTAACCGCGATGGCGATGGCTTTTGTGGTTCGCGGAAGTTTTGGGGGGGCCAAAAGTTATAGGTAAAGGTAGGTACATATACCTATTTACATGCAACAAAAGTGTTTTAATTCAAAATGATGGAATATAGCAATACCAACCATCATTCGGTTAGCATATACACAATAAGTTAAAGGTATGTAGGTATATGTATAACAATAAAATTTTCGTTTCGAGGGAAATCGATATTTTCAGGGAAAAAAGTTGTTGCTTCCGTGAAAATTTGGCATTTCGCACAGAGAGCACTTGAACTTTCTAAGTTAAGTTCTAGAGTTCACTTACTGTTACACTTATTGCATAATGCAGAATGTGTAAAATAAATTAAAAACAAAAAACATGTCTTTTAAGGGCACAGGACAAATATCACTTATATATTGAACTCAAACAATTCGTCCTCCAGCGACACCACCAATCGTACACTATCTGCCGAATCAACCTTTCCAATATGTGAGTTCGTTAGGTTTTAGCTTTTAGGGGTTGAAGTGGAAGTTAAGTGTTCTATTTCAAATCCGTTTATGTCATGTTACACTGACACATTCCAGTTCAATTTGAAAATCTCAATTTTCCGTTTCCTTTTTCCTACAATGAAACCATGTCACCACCACACCAACACAACAACGCTGATTTTCGAGGATTTTATATTCTTTTTATGCCGATGAGCTTAAAGAAAACACCTATGTATACTTTTGTAGACGAAAAGGTCTTATTTTTTTATATAAATAGGTAGGTATTACTTTTTTAAACTCTTTTCTTTGACAGAACTAAATTGAATAATTCTTCGTTAGTCGACTAAAGTAGATTTACGAGTGCATTACACTTATTTCAATTTTATAATACGCAGTTCAGCCGGGGAGGCATCAAGCTCGCTCGGTTGTGGATTTCAGATATTTGAATGGGGTGCACAAAATGCTTAACAAAAAACACCAAAGAGTGAACAAATTGATAATTAATAGCAGCTTTGGTATGTGTATTTACACTACAGAAATGTGCATGTGTGAAATGTAGCTACTGGCTAGCATGATGTTTCGGTAGCATGAGAGAAATGAGAGTTTTTGTTTTAGAACTGTGTTTGATGTCATCTAGCTATACTTTCAGGAAACTGTTATTTTCAGGTTTGTGTCTAAGGAATATCTAAAAAATTTAACGAAAAATACACAACCAAAACTTGAATTGACTTGCTCGCCATCTGTCTGTCGAACGATTAAACATGAATTGGGTAAGTGTACTTGATAAATCGGTTCACCACCATCGGTAAAAACCACCACACTTACACCAATAGCTTTTCTTAAAGATTTTATCTTTGTAAATATATTTGTGTGGTTTTCATATGCAAAGATTTTATATACAAAGCTTAAGTGATGAAAATAATATTCTCCTCTCGTTCTGACTGCATCTCTCCACTTCGCGACACTAGCGACACGTACGTCTTGTGATTGACTTACAAGTTTCTGCTCATAATAGTACTATGGTAAGGTGTATTAATGAGAAATTGAATGAATAGGCGAGACACATTTCTTTTAGGGAGCAATCATAAAATATAAAAGAATAAAAGCAGGTGAAATTAAAACAATTTCGGGTATTCTTTATGGGTGGCTCATTGGTGATTGGAAGTAGAATAGAAACTAACTCTTATGCTTTAAGAGCCAACGGCATACATTAGTAGTTACGCCATTTCATTACAAACATCCTTAACATTTTTGCTAACTCTTAAGCCTCCTATGTATTAATCCATAACTCCGTTATACAAATGGTGAGGATCCAGGTCTAGGTCCAGGTCCAAGTCAAAGTCCAGATCCAGGTCCAGGTCCAGGGGTTTCTTATGGGCCAACAAAAATTGAAGTTATTGCATTATATACTCTCCAAATTAGCTTGTCATAAATCTGCAATTCTGCCAAGATTAAAGTGATGGGTTGAGTGTAAGGCCCGAATTTGCCTATTTATTTAGGGGTTTAAAAATAGTGCAAAAAGGCAAACCAACAAGAAACAACAATAAATGCAGCCAAAGAACAGGTGCTGCACAGAAGGACCTTTTTATGAGCAGTAGAGGAGAGAGGAACACCGACCTTCTCAGAAGGAAAAAGAAAGAGCATGCGAAGGTGCGGTTGAAGATGTTGAGGGGTTCAGAAGCACAAATGAAGTTCACAAGTGCATAAACTTCGGACTGAAGGCTGCAAAAACGAAAATGGAAACTTCATAGTAGAACCGCAGTCAATGCCGATGATATGGAAGGACCACTTCTGCAGACGACGAACCGAATGCCGATGTCAGGCAGGATGATACATTCAATATAGACGATGAAATTGTTTACTTTCCCGTCTTCCCGACTTAGATGGAGTAAAGGTAAAGGTCGCCATATCTAAGCTAAACTTTAATAATAAAGCAGATGACTTCAATGCCGAACATTTCAGAGCAGATTGAGATAATTTGGTTAGGAGCATACACCAACTTATCTGTTAAATATGGTCGGAAGAAAGCATAGTATAAACTAAATTTAAAAATCTGTTTTCAAATGGACGCCGAATTTATGTACATAATGTACACATGTTCATATAGTATGTATATATACGTAAATATTTAAGTAAATTAGAATAACCAAAAGAAAAGATTCGTACATTTTCAAGGTTACATATTTCCAACACAAATACAATTTTGCGTAAGTCCTGGATTTAAGAAAAAAGACCTCAAAATACTTAACAAAGAAATCGTACATTTTTTAGTTTAGCCAGAACTTCATTTTAACAATTTATACTTTAAGGACGTAAATTATAATAAAAGTTGTCAGATAAATTGGGTTACTGTACTCCAAGCTCTATTTAACACATTCATACATTTTTGAAAACATACTTTGAATATTCCAAATATACCTCGTTTCAGTAGTTATCCATACAAAAATTAAATAAAGCCCCAACCCCCCAAAGGCTTGTTCCATTTTAGTCAGTTCTTCACACATTCACTTTGACTTTTCTAAATGTAATTTTGTAGATCTTTTTGATATGTTAATAACTGTAAATTGGAATCAATTATTTTGTAATTGTAATATTGAGGATATGTGTAATAATTTTTATAAAAAGATCACGTTTTGCTTCAAATGCACCACCATGGTTTGATACGCGTATTAAAAACTTAAAAAATAAAAGGAACAAAGCTTGGGTAAAATATAACATAACTAGAACTGACGATGATTACAGAACTTTCTTAATTCTAAAACAACTCTTTTCTGATTATTCTAACATTCTATATGACGATTACATTTGTAAAATTGAACATGGTATTAAATCTAATCCAGATAGTTTCTGGAATTTCGTTAATAATAAAAGGAAAACGTGTGGCTATCCGAATTCGATGTTAAATAATTCGTCAACTAGTCATGACCCAAAGATTATTGCAAACATGTTTGCTAATCAATTCAAAGTAGCATTTGAAAAATCAGACTTTAATAATTCCTCTTCTTTTTCTTCTTCTTCTGACAGTTTTACTCATTTAAACGCAATTAATTTTGAAATAAGTGAAGACACAGTTGCTCAACATATATTAAAACTCGATGAGTGCTTTACTCCAGGCCCCGATGGTGTTCCATCTTATATATTAAAAAAATGTGCTTCTTATCTGTCATATCCGTTATGTGTTCTCTTCGATGCATCCTTAAAAAGTTCAATTTTTCCTGTTATCTGGAAAAGTTCATTTATTATTCCCATACATAAAAAAGGCCCAAAGAATGAAATAATGAACTATAGGCCCATTGCGAAACTATCTGTGATACCTAAACTGTTTGAGTCAATTGTGAGTAATGTTCTTTCTTTTCATTGTAGTTCTATTATTTGTGATAGCCAGCATGGCTTTGTCAAAAAGAGATCCACTGTAACTAATTTATTTAACTTCGTTTCCTTTTGTCTAGATGTATTTAAAAAACGCGTGCGTATTTACTGACTTTAGTAAAGCCTTTGACAAGTTATGTCACAATACACTAATTCTAAAATTATACCATCTAGGATTTAACAACAATTTTATAAATTGGATTTCTTCATACTTAAAAAATCGTCGTTATTCTGTCTTGTTTCGTAATGAAAGTTCAATTCAATTTGTTGTCAATTCTGGCGTCCCTCAGGGCAGCCACCTAGGTCCTATTTTATTTGTTTTATTTATTAACGACTTGGTTTCAAACTTAAAAAACTCGTCTGTCCTTGTTTATGCTGATGACATTAAGCTTTTCAAAAGTATAAAATCCTCCTCTGACTGTTTATTATTACAAGAAGACTTAACAATATTTAGGGAATGGTGCAATAAAAACCGACTTGTTTTAAATGTTGACAAATGTAAAACTATGAGTTTTACACGTAAAAAAATTCCGTTTTTGTACAACTATACGTTTGATTCTTGTCCGTTATGTAAAGTTTCTATGTTTTCTGACTTAGGTATTATTCTAGATCCCAAATTATCATTTAATGATCATTTAAGTTATATAATTAAAAAAGCCAATAGGGTTCTTGGATTCATTAAAAGATTCGGTCGTGATTTTCGGGATCCTTATGTTCTTAAACTTCTATTTATTTCGTTTGTTAGACCAATTTTAGAATACGGCTGTGTGGTATGGTCACCTTATTACTCAATACATGTTTCAAGAATTGAAGCGATCTAAAAAAGGTTTCTGCGTTTCTGTCTTCGGTCTATTCCATGGGCAAGGGAAAATCTATTTCCGCCTTATTCTCAAAGACTAGCTTTGATCAGCCTCCCTTCTTTGACTAACCACAGAAAGTATATACAATTTTGTTTTATTGTTGGGATTATTAATGGTTCGATATCATTACCATCAGTTCTAAGTAAATTAAATTTCAGTTTCAGTCGTGCAAGTTTAAGGCGACAGCAACCTATTATTCAAATATTTAGCAGATCAAACTATGGTGTATGTAGCCCTCTCAATAAGTTAATAACAATTTATAACGAATTTCATTTTTGTTTAGAATCTGTAAATGATAATATAAAATGTAAACAATTTAAACTTATGTTTTTCAACAATATTGAATAATAAATATAAATTATGATATTAGATATTATTAGATTATAAGAATTTTTTTTAAATATTGTTAACGTTAGATTTTAACGAATTAAATAAATAAATAAATAGACACTCTCCTAAAGATGATCTACATATATGAAACAAAACCTTAGAAGCAGCGTTACCACTTCTCAAAAAAAAGTGGAAGTAGATTTGAGGAAAAAAGCGAAGTAGATTGAGAAAAATGGAAGTAGATGTCAAAATCAAAAATAAACTTTTTCATATTATTCTACATATTTTTAAATTGCATTATTTGAATGAAAGAATTCAAAAAAACTAGAATTTTTTAAGCCTTCATATCGTATAATTCAATATGTAAATGTAACATTTCTTAAATTAATCGAAATCGCAAAGATTGGGCTCGTGCTGGTAAGATGAAATGACTAGGATGTTTTAATTGCAAAGGACGAGTTCTACAAGAAAGAGTTATTGAATTCATAACACAATTTTAGTACATAAACACTCTTCTTTTTGTTTTTGGACAACTTGAATATAAATAACTTCATATTGAAAATAAAAAATCGAATCCAAAATAACAGTAGAGCACAACTGAATGCATATAACATAACAAATAGAAAAGAAATAAAGTGCAGGACTTGGTCGTTAGAACTCGCTCATGTATCCAAAAAGTCTATTCAAAACTATTTCCTGTATTTTTAAATTTAAAATGTATCTGCAAAAAATTTTGTATACATTTTTTTCATTTTAGATTTAAAATATTTTTGCAGTTTTTTAGAACTTGTTATTAAACGTCTTGCATTTCAATTTTGTAAAACAACGACGACCCATTTTCAAAATATCAAATTTCGAAAAAGAGTCAAGATTTTTTAAAAAATTAAAAACAAAAACAATTAAATTTTTGGTCATCAAATATTATTGAGACAGTATAAGAGCTTTTGCAGAAAGAAAATTTAGTAAGTTCTTGAGAAAACTTAAAAGCAAAATAAAGGTTCTATGGGGGGAACCCTTTTGTTGAGCAATACAAAAATATTTTCTTATATTGAAAGAAGCCAAACTTAGAACAAAAATTTTAGCTAAAATTTTAAAATAAATCTATCGGTTTGTTTTGGGAAAATTCGAATTATCGATTTTTGACCGTACAAATTTGTACTAAGACTACTGTTATTTTTAGTTTTAAACAAATCATGAACCAGATTTCTTTACCATCGTAATGTCATGTTTGATTAAACTCTCTAGTTCGAAATTTTTTTTTACGAATTTAAAACTTGCCTTATAGTTCCTTTATGTCGCAAGTAAAAATGACAAAAGTTTTAAACTAGAATACAATAGATAAAAAAGAATCTCACTACAAATGCAAAGACTCAAGCGATTTTTAATTCTCTTGTATTTTTTATGAAAATTTTGAGACTACATACAAGAGTGATAAAGAAAAAAAAGAAGTATTTTTATTAGAATTGAAATATGTAGGTAGAAACACAGACCGTAAAAATGAAGTAGATTTCAATATTTTGGTGATGGTGCGAAGTAGGAAGTAGATTTGAATTTTTTTTTTGAAAAAAAAAAAGAAGTAGATCTACTTCATTTGAAGTAAAGTGGTAACGCTGCTTAAAAGCCGTCAAGAAAAAATCACCAACGCAACCAGAACACCCGTCAAAGTACTTAGATTGCATTTTGTTCAAAGGTTTGTTATCAGCTGGCGATGATGTAAGAAGTAAGCTTCAACTTAAGGCAAAACTTATCACTGTTTATTTAAAAATCATCGAAAATCAAACCATATATAAAGATTGAGAAAATTGAGTAGGTATCATGGTATCATGGTACCATTTATTATGCATTTTGCTATCGAATTAAATCTATTCATATTAAGAAGACCTTCATTGTTTCACATTTACATTGTTTCAATCAACACCGACCGACTGAAGTATTGAAAATAGTGTCATTTTTTCCTCGTCCAAACTTATGTATTGCTTGTTGTATTAACTCTCGAATTTAAAAAAAATGCGCAACTTAATAACACCGACGAATTACTTAAAGAATTGATAATACAATTATATATGTAGATACTTTCTGAACAATCTTGCATCTAATAAAAATAGGAAGCTTCAACTCTTCAAAATATTAAACGCACTCACCAGAACACAAGTTAAATGAAATTACTTGTAAATTTGTGGAAAAGATTGCGAGCACAAAATTGAACAATATTATGACTGAACAACATCGATAACACCTTGACCTTAACTTATCTACTACACTTACTATTAGTACAACAGACCTTTTCGTAACCGTGATGCAATGTTTTTGTATGCTAGAAGTGTAATTGATTACTAGTTTAAATTTCCCGAAACTTTGTGAAATGTTCTCATATGAAAAAAATAACTAAAAACTGGTTGTGTAATTTATATATACCTAGAATTTAAGTTAAACAACTTAAGAAATAATTAATTTGTTCTTAATATAGTGTGGGCGTTATCAAACTTTAATTCAGCTATTTTGATAATGACATATGAATGGATTTATTTTAAATTAATTTTTCTAATCAGAACTCTTCGAAAATAGTCTTCACAATCAAATTATGTAAATGAACCCTATCATCACAAACCCAACAGCTAGATGAAAGCTGAAGCCGAGGGGTATTTAGTTTGTATCGAAAAAAAAATTAATGCATATACAAATAACTTGTGCCCAACGGAACGCAAAAAGGGGAAATGTGTGTTTAAATTAATTTAGGTATATTAAATGTGTTAAAAATAAATTGATTTATTTTACCAATGGAAAGCTTAATAGGCTTCGAGAACACTTCGAAAGCGGTAATGCAAATATGTAAACACAAATTTGCTATATTAACAACAGGGGCGTCTTTAGACTTTTGGGGGCCCTGGGCCCAATAGGATTTTGGGGCCAAAAAAAGTAGGTATAATATATTTTTTTCCTTAGGTTAAAAAAATCATTTTAAAATTAATTTGTGTGTTTTTTTTTATATTTTTACTTTTTAAAAAGAACTAAAAAAAAAAACATAAAACAGATATTTTTTTATACTTTTATAATTTTTTTTAATTTCAATAGTTCAACATTTTTCTTTATAGTTGATTTTTGATAATTTGTATTGTTGTTTTTTATTTCTAATGTTTTTATATATTTTTTTTAATTGTATGTCAGTTTATTTCTTTATAGTTGTTTTGATTTGGTTTTTTTTTAGATATACATACGTATATGTAAGTTTAAGTATACAATTAAGTATTATTGAAGGCATACTTTTCTGACTTTGTCAGTTGCAAAATCATGAATTAAGTCATCAAATTCAATTTCCTGCAGTAATTAATTTTCAATTGATAAAATTGACAAGCTGTTTAGTCTATCTTGTAGCATTGTGCTTCGAAGTTCATTTTTTATCCGGTTCAAATTCGAAAATGAACGCTCTCCACTGCAGTTTGAAACTCTACAGACAGTTTCTACATTTGGAAATGTGTTCCCCATCCACTGTAATTAGACTGTACAATTTTGATGTTGTAATAAGATCATCATTTACAACTTTATTGAATTCTTTTAAATACTGTACGAGGTGCGAGCATTCTACCTCAAGTTCTTCTGCATTAACATCTCTATGGTTTTTTGAAAACTGTTCGCAAGAATTTTGCAACTCCACTGAAGTCAAATATTGCAATCGACAAAAAAAGTCAAACAATGCATTAATTTCTTGATAGCAATTGGATCGTATTTTTAATAACAAAGTAATAGTGTCAATAATTGGAAAAAAAGTTGATATTTTAAACTTTTCTTTCCCAATTAGCTGGACGGATGGTGCAGGACCATCAAAATATGTGGCACGCGAACTTCGTACTATTTTACGTTGCATTAAGACTTTATAATTAGCATCCGGATTCTGAATTTTGGCACACGCTTCAAATTTCTCAAAATTCTCCCTAAGATAATTAATGAAAGAACATAGTGAACAAAGCAAATTGGCATAGCAACGTCAATCGTTATTGTTTCTTTTTGAAGGCTCTTGCTGGTTTTTTGAATTCTTTCTAATATTGTGCTCCAAATTTCTGTTAAAAAGAGGAACTTCAGTTTTGACATTTTCTTAGACAGGTTTAGCGCTTCGCTTTTTTTGTCTGGAACTTGCTTGTAGAGATAGATGTCAAGGCTTCAGTAATTTCCTTATAACGATGATGGAGCGCGTTAACTGTATCAGCTCGTGCAGACCATCTTGTTTCAGAAAGGCTTTTAAGAACTCTATGTGAACCTAAACATTCATTCAATTTATTCCAGCGATGGGTAGAAGCAGAAAAAAAGTTGTACATTTTTTGAACCACTTGAAAGAAACTTGTTGCCTCCTGCACACAACCAGCCGCATAAAGGCATACTAAGTTAAGAGAATGTGCTGCACAAGGTACAAAGGTAGCAAATTCGCACTTCTCCTTTAATCTTGCTTGCAAACCAGAATATTTTCCCGACATATTAGACGCATTATCATAGCTTTGTCCTCTACAATCCTCTATTGAAATATCATGATTTTCCAGAAATGTAAAGATTTTGTCAGCCAAATATTCAGACTTATGCTCTTAAATAGGTATACATTTTAAGAACCTTTCGATGGGAACACAATTTTTAACATACCGAATTACTAAAGTCTTACACTTAGGGAAAAATATTTTGCCGATCTGATTTCACCTACAATTTTCATTAGGACTTGTTTATGGTTTCCTATTATATGAATGAATTCTTTGCTGATAAATAGGAAGTGTATCCCTTTCCTGAGTTAACACATTTTTTTAAATAATCTGCGATGAATGAATCATCATGGGACAACTTTGTGTTTGTTTATGGAGTGAGTTGAAAAGTCAACATGTGTGCAGAACTGTAGAGTAGAACGAAAGCAGAGTAGTTGTTAAAATAATGTTGACAGCTTGTGCTGTGCACTGTGCAGGCGTAGGATTAAAGATTCATGTTGCCAGAAGTTTAAGATGTTGAGGAGGAGAATTTCAACCGAACGGAGAGTAAAATGAAACTTGTTTTTCTGTTACTGTCTACTAACCTTATTTCGTGTTCTATATAATTCTTGTATACATAGATTCATTCATTTTGAGTTGGTGGATTCGGGGGCCAAATAATTGCGGGGCCCTGTTCCCTAGCCCACTGGGCCCATGCCTAAAGACGCCACTGATTAACAATAATATCATAAGTAAATTAAATTTACTTTAAGAAAAGTAATAAATTGTTACAAAAAAGACGAAAATATTTGCTTTTGTAAGATTTCACAAATATTTGTTGGCCTCTTGTGCTTTGTAAAATAAAGTTTAGTAAATCGATTATTGTTTTGTGTAATGTTGCAGTTTGGTATTCTAATAGTTGACATATTAGAGTTAGAACACCCGATCAAAATTACTTGTATAATATTTTTTTGATAAAAATAAACCAATCAAAAAAGAGAAGAAAAAGGAACAATTAAGTAAAACGTTGGAATAAATGGCTATAAACCGTTTGGTTTCGTTTCATAATTCAACTCACAGACTTTCTCTCCACTGGCGAATATTTGAAATCTCATGCGGTTAAAATTATTTATTATCTCAATTCAATTGAGGTGCGATATCATTTCTATGTTTTTTTTGGTGACTTTTAAAAATGCATAGCTTCGTATACACCTTTTCTGGCCCTTAAAAAAGTTGAATATATATTTAGCCTAATTTTTTACCTTTCAAGATGTGTTTAAAGTTTAAAAAATCACCAAACGTTAATTTTTTGGACAATGATTTTTTTTTTTTTTTTTTACAATCGACCAAAATCTTTTAACGATTTAGTTCTTTATTTAAAAGGAATAGCATTACACATTAAGATACAATATCTTCTTTATAGCGCAAGCTTTATGTACAAATTCAAATTCGTGTGCTACTTTAGGAGTGATTTAACAAAGCAAAATTTAAGAAATGTTAATTTTTAATGATATACATATGTAATTCAAAACCAAACTCAAAAATTAACTAAAATGTTATAAAAAAAAAAAAAACAAAAAACAGTTATTCAAAATGAATAGTATTTGGAAAATAAACAAAAGATTATTTAATTTAATTTAATAGGTACTAATTAAAATATATAACATCCATCTTAATTAAGTGTCCCTAGGTATTCTTTAAGCCTTAGTTTGAACATGGCTGGGCAGCTTATTAATCTAACAAAACGGGGTAAGGAATTCCATTGACGGATGGCATTTATGAAAAAATGACGCTCAGATATTAAGAAAGTATATAGTTCGGGTATGAGATCACAGGATCTCGTAGACTGTGGAAAACGGATTCTATTATAAAGGTAGGAGGGTTGATGTGTTTGCATGATATTATGAAGCAAAATTAAAATCCTAAACTTGAAAAGATTTTTTAAAGTGAGGCCACATATTGATTTAGCGAAAGATGGAACATGTTCTCTTCTTTTCAGTCCGTAGATTTGATTTTTTTGGGTTTAAGCAGAGTCCATTTATGTCTGACCAGTGTAAAATTCGATTGAGATTATCATTTAGTTCGCTTATTCCATTCTCTACAAGACCTAATGGACAACTTTTCCGAAATTGGACATCATCAGCATACATATCAATGGAGCAGTTTACAAGACATGAGAGTGATCCCATAATTGATCCCTGTGGGACACCCCTGCTTAAAGGCAAGCAGTCAGAAATACAATCACCAACTGCAACTGCTTGAGATCTACCTTGACGGTATGAGTTAATCAGCATTTCTGAAATTGATGAGAACTTGAACTGCTCTTTAAGTTTTTTGCATAATATACTATGGTTCACAGTATCAAATGCTTTAGAAAAATCTAATAATGTGAGAAAAGCAATGTTGCCACTATCTACCGATTGTCTAATATCTTCTACTACATTTATTAGGGCTGTTGTACAGCTGTGCCTTGGACGATAGCCAGACTGTTTTAGGCAAAGTAACCGATTTGTATGAAGAAATTTTCGTATCTGTCCATTCATAATTTTTTCAAATACTTTTGATAAGAAGGGTAAAATAGAAATAGGCCTGAAGTCATCTTTGTTCTTGGGAACAGGAACAATTTTTGCATATTTCTAAGCAGTAGGAAAAACATCACTCATACGAATGGTATTAAACAAGTGCGTTATATACCTAAGAACATAAGGAAGAATAGCCTTTACAAAAACCGGATGTATGTATATTATCGAATCCAACAGAATTTGATTTAATCGATAAAAAACTTTCTAATACATCAGACTCTTCTACTCTTTCAAAGTTGAAATCTCTTATTGCTTGTGAACAAGGAATACGAGTATTTCTTAGTTCATTATGAGCATTGTCAGAGTTTGAATGAATATCAGGTGTTGATATGAAGTTCTTGTTTAGTTCATTGCAGTCAATGTTTGTAGTTATGCAGTTTGTTTGCTTGCCAACTCCAATTTCTTTTAGGTTTTTCTAAAGTTCGTGTCGGGCAATAGATGGATCAAGCCGTCTAGCATAAAACCGTTTTTTAGATTCTCTTATTTCATAAATAACCTTATTCCTCAAAGCCTTGTAAACATTTAATATCGCATTTAATCGAAAACGTTTCCAACACTTATATGCCTTATTTCTCTTGATTATTAATGTTTGTATGTAGTTCGTAAACCAAGGTTGACCCTTTGATTGTGAAGTCTTTGTTTTAATTTTGACATGAGTATTAAAAAGATCAACTATGTTGTCTTGTATAAAAGCGGTTTGATCATCTACTGAGGTCATTCCATACACTCTGAACCATTGAACTACTCTCAAATCTTCTTCAAGCTGAGTTAAATTTATGTTCTTGAAATCACGATAGCTATAGTTAAAACTTTTTACTATTGGCTCACAATGGAAAGTAATGTGGATAAGGTCATGGCGAGAAAAGCATGAAGCAGAAAGCTGGCTGAAATGTAGCAATTTTATATAGGTAATGACTTACAAACAAAAAATATCAAGTAGGGTACAACTATCTTTCGTAAAGTGAGTAGGTATTGATGTATTAATTGGGTAAAGATTTAGCATTTGCATACTGTCAACAAGGTTCGAATCTACGAGGAGGTTACTGTTGAAGTCTCCAGCGACTATTACTAGTGGCGAAACGTATGAGAGTTCCTCTAACACCGCTACAAGTGGGCCTGTGTCAATGTTCCGATTCGGTCTATATACTGTTCCTAAGAGAATATTGTTTTCCTTACAAGTTATATTTACAAACAAGTAATCAATTTCACTATCGGAGCGTGACTCAACAATTACTCTACAATCCAAAAATCTTCGAACATACATATATGGCAGCGCCACCCCCAACACGACCAACCCTATCAGATCGAAAAAGCTTATATCCATCCAAACCATACATCGCATCACTATAATTTTTCTTCTTCTTTTCTTCAGATCTAAACCAAGTTTCTGACACACAGATCACATCCACCCTCGAATACCTGTATTCATCTAACTTATTGCATAAACTTTGTGCATTTATATGGCAAACTTGTAAGCCTTTTTGCTGATTACATATTATATTTAACATTGAACCCGTGTTATCATTTTTATTCGTGTCAATGAAATACCTGTTTGTATAAGTACATGTTAGGACCAACCATTAATATTAAATAGTAATAATAGAAAGTGCCCAAAATGTGCACAAGGTCTGCCAGCGACAACAAGCCGCAAAACCCATTTCAAACAAAATCTAACTAACCCGGAAACACACATCAAAATGGATGAATATTTAAGTAAATGTTTAAAAATATCTTTAAAAATAAAATTAAATAAATAAAAATTAATTAATAAGTGTTTAAAATTATAAATATAAAAAAGTAATGAAAGAGTAATTTATAAAATATATAGATTTCAGCAAAAGCTGGGTGCATCATTTGTGTTGACATCATAGTTGAGTCGGTTTCCTTATTTTTTTCGATTTTGTTGACATCATTTAAATGTTATTGTTATTTGTTGTTTTTTACGTGGTAGCAAGAGCAGTCAAGTCTTCAGCATTCCCAATAAGTTTTGCTCTGATGATAGTTAGATGATAGTTTTTTTTTTCACGTTTCATTTTCAATGCATGTTGCAAGAGATATCTATTTTTCATAGTTAAAGACTCATGTAATTAAATCGCATTGTTGTTGCATTCAGTTAAACTAAGATCATGAAGATGAAGCTGCTGTGTATTTGTTTTTCGGTATTCAGCGATCGATCTCTCTTTGCGGTGAGAAAAATTTAATTATAATCGGTGGTGCACATGTGTTGTTTTTTGATTTTGAGCGAAATATGCCTTTCAATATCGGTGGTTTAACATTTAATACAAAGCACATATTGGAAAACAAAGTCTTAAGATTTTCATCTGGTAGCAGAGGAACTTCATGTATAGGACCGCAATTTATTAATTTCTTATGAGAAACAAATTCTCGACGTTTTAAGGTTTCTAAAGCTAAAATAAAGGCATGTACGACGTACGTCCGTACGATCAGGATACCTTTTTTCGTTCGCCATATCTCAAAAACCGCCAGAGATATCGTCTTTAAATATATTTTCTTTTAGAGATAAAAACATCAAACGATGCAGAAAAGACTTTCATAAACTTTCACAAAATTGGATGGCTGTTTTTGTTTACATTAAAAAAAAAAGAGACAAATTTGGTTGACTACAAATATCTCTCGAAACAATAACTTTAGCGACTTCAATCAAATTTTATATTATTACATTTACATTGTGACGTGATACCAAATTTTGCAAACATCTGGTAAAATTTTAAGAAAAATCAAAGTGACCATTTATTTTTACAACAAAATTATTTCATTCTATACAAAATAAATATGTTTCTTTTATTTATATTTTTTTTTATTTTTATAGAAAAGCCCAATCGATATTTTTTTTATAAGAATTACAAATTTCAAACAAAGTTTAGGTACTAATATTAAAATGCTATGTACTATAATTGGTTTTCGGCTACAAATCTTGGGAACATAAAGAAATATCGAAATCAAACTTATTTTATCATTTATGAAAATATTGTTGTTAACATTGAGTTATTTTTTTTTTTAGAAGAATCCAATTGACAACTTAAGACGAAAACCTACAAAAACCAATAAAAAAACTATAAAAAAGGTTTTCGACTCGAGTATCTTGAGAACAGGTTTCAAAGATATTGACTTCAAACTTTTTTAACTATGACACAAAATATTGAGTGACACTCAAAATATACGCTAGCGGAGACACATCAGATTTTTTAAAGGTTGTTGCACTGATTACAAAACGGTGTTTAAAAATTTCACAACACCCCCAAAATCTGAAAAAACGGTTTCGTGGATCTTCATTCATTGCAAAAAATCTAGCTTTGACAAATTTTCACCAATTTTATTTTATAGATGAATAATTTCAAGCGAGGTATTTTTTATGAAAATCGATAGAAAATGTTAACAATTTTAACCCACATACAGAAATTCGGACGTACAAAAAATTAAATTTAAATAAATTTTAAAGATGTTTTTTTAAGTCTATAATCTAAAATTTTATGGTGGCAAAGATCAATGTTCTGTTCAAAGTAAATACACTACTGACTTATTGCAATTTAATAAAGATAACTTGAAAGTACATGTATGTTCAGTGTTATTTATCATTATTTATTATGTTGGACCAAATAAAAAAGTCCTGAAACTATTTGTAGTAAAATTATATGCCTAAGTTACGAAAAACTTAAATAAACTTTTACGAGAAAGTAATGTTCGCAATATCTGTTAATTCATCGAGTTGTTGATTTTTACGTTTGACATTAACAAAGTGTCAAAACACGCCCTATTTGATGGAATACGCAACAAGTGATGCACCGTCTCAAAACCATTAGTTAACATAACAAACCATCAATTAAATATTCATGCAATGAAGGTACATATGTATGTTTGTATCTTTTGTATACCCTTCCTTTAAACAGTGCAAAGTCTTGACTTAAAAAAGCTGTCAATTTATAAATAATCGATTTTCCTTAGAAATTTATTTATGTATATAAATATGTAAATGTTCTCCCAATGCCTTAAATTGGAGCTGTTCATTTAAATAAACATTTCCAAGTCCTAAATTATTGATGTCATCAATATGATTTTATTGTGACTGACATAATCATCGCCTTCAACACAGTCAATGAAGTGTGAATCTGAGAAGCTGATGGTTGCTTACTTACACAAAATAAACAATGTAAATTCTGTTTCTCATCTTTGCATCTAAATGTATTTCATGAGTTCCACCCTTCAAAAGTACAAGTATATTATCAATCTGACAACAATATCCCATTTTGCTTATTCATGTGTAACAAGTTAAATATTGAACAGTTTCAAAATCACTTTCGTACACGTCTGTGTCTTTATAATACTCGTATAGTACCTATGTATGCTACCCTCTGTATTTTGCTTTAAATTAACTTTTACATCCTTGCAGCACGCACCGCTAAATTAAAACTCAGCCCAAATCAATATTTTTTTCTCCTTAAACCTATATTTTCATCTGTAATTTTGCAGTTTCTTTCAAGAAACAATAATCATAAGGATTTCAAAATTTGCTTATTAAATAGAAAGACCTTCTAAGCGCTTCGTGATCCCTTAAGAATTATACCCTTTGCATTTTTAAATTCAAGAAACAGGAGACATAAGGCCATACCACATCCAGCACAATCCTTCACAGCCCACGTTCCACCTTCACGACGCGACTTCACAAACACTGTGGTCCTGTATCGACTCTTGAGAAATGCTGATGCTTAGCTTATGCTGATGGTGATGGTGATGCCAATGCGGTGTATGCTCAAACAGACACGTGCTTCCAGGATAACCCATTCTTCAATTACCCTTTAACATAATATTGTAATTGCAACAAAATTACTCTCACGTGTGTGTAACCTGATCATCAAAGAAAATCTGACACTTTCAAAATACTAAACGTAGACATCAGACATGGACAGGACAATCCGAAAGCTATATCTGCTATGCCTGATGGTGCTGGTACGTACTTTATTAGTACACAATTTTATACCTACACCCAACCAACTTTCTTGAGGAAGTAACAGCGCAATTGATTTTATATTCACGCAGAAATTAGGGAGCTATAAGGATTTTCGAAAGATGTAATGGGGGACATATCGGCTTACTGGAGAAGAAGAGTTACCTGACACTTAGAACGTACACATAATGACTCTTCCTGATTATATGATAAAATGCGTTTTAAAGGTAAGTTAAGGATAATAGTTGGACTTGACGTGTAACCATACACAGGATAAATGAATTTTGTGTGCACGCAGAGAAGATACACACACAGGTGAAATTCTGCCCATGTATCTTAATTCGAATATCTTACAGTGCGGATGATTGGCGCCTTGAAGGGATGAGGTCACAAGAGAGAAAGACATTTTTGTGTATGTGGTGTGTGGCATCATGTTCTTCTTTTGGATTACTTCTTATTTCTTAGATGGAATTTAAAAATTAGTTATAATTAATTACTGAGAAAAAGAACATCTGGAGAAGTAATGTAAAATCATCTTTAAAATATAGCAGGTTTTTGCAATAAGTTGGTGGTGGAGTTTAAGACGTATGTATGTCTTTTATTTCCCAATGTGAGTTAACTATCAATGAAAAAGAAAAATCGGGTATTTTAAGGTACAAAAAGGAATTTTGACTAATATTGAAATGATTAAACATGGTTAGACAGTGTTTATATAAAATTGATAAATTACACAGCTAATTTGGAATTTATATAAATTCTTCAACATAAAACAGAACGAACTTATACCAGTATGGGATTTGGATATTTCCCTGAGGTTAAATCTAACCTATTTATAAACAAAACCAGTGGCTGGATTTTTTTTGACTAATCAATCGAACAGAAAATCAATTGACTCAACAAGTTTTGTGTAGATGACAAAATCCTCTGTTGAGTGGCAACTACAGTGGGAATAAAAGTTTCCATAACATATCTATTGTATCAAAGGAACGCCTGAAACCACACGCTAGAAAAAACTATGTACTTATTGGTGTGTCCATAGATCTGGAAAGTCCACTAACGACCAAATATTTAAATTTTAAATCCATACGCATACTCTTTTCATTCATTTCAAGTCCTCGTTTGATACTCGTAGCATTTTTAAAGTGGAGCCTTTTAATGCATTCCTTATTTATTATAATTCGTTAAATACTAACGTTAACAATTCTTATTAATATAATATATATTTAAAATCTAAAACTTAAACTAGACTGTTGAAAAATATTAATTTGCAATTCATACTTTTTATATTATCATTTGGTGAATTAATACAAGAGTGAAATTTATTATAGATTTCAATCAATTGATTTAAGGGGCTATGCACACCATAGTTTGATCTACTAAAATTAGTATTCAATGGTTTCTAGAGTCTTATACTCGAACGACTAAAACTAAAGTTTAAACTACCAAGAACTGATGGTGATGAAATTTGTCCGTTTATTATTCCAACAATAAAACAAAACTGCAAGTACATACTATGATTTGTCAAAGAAGAAAGATTTATAAGAGAAAGTCTTTGTGATTAAGGCGGTAATGTATGAATATCATGAAACCACGGAAGGGATCGTAGACAAAAACGCAAACATCTTTTCTGAATGGCTTCGAGTCTTGTGACGTGTACGGCGGCGTAGTAAGGTGACCATACTGTACAAGCATATTCCAGGACTGGTCTCACAAATGAAACAAAAAGTAATTTTAAAACATATGGATCACAGAAATCACGGCCAAATCTCTTAATAAAACCCAGAACTCTATTTGCTTTTTTAACTATGAAGTTAATACATACATATGTTCATTGAATGTTAGTTTAGGATCTAAGACAACACCCAAGTCAGAAAATACATATGTATACTCTACTTAAAGGACAAGAATCAAACATGTAACTAAAAACGATTGGAACTTTTTTGCGTGTAAAACTCATAGTTTTACATTTGTCAACATTTAAAACAAGACGGTTATTATTGCACCATTCCCTGAATAATATTAAGTCTTCTTGCAAGAGAAGACAGTCAGATGTAGAGTTAATTTTTTTTAAAAATTTTAATGTCATCAGCATATATTAGGACAGACGTAAAGTTAAACAGATTAGTAACAGTTGAACACTTTTTAACAAAACCATGCTGGTTATCACAGATAATTGAACTACAATGAAAAGAAAGGACGCAACATACGATTGACTCAAACAGTTTATTTATCACAGATAGTTTAGCAATAGGTCGGTAGTTCATTATTTCGTTTTTAGGACCTTTTTTGTGTACAGGTATTATGAAGGAGCTCTTCCAGATAAAAGGAAACAGTGAGTTACTTAAAGACGTGTTGAAAAGAATACAATACATAAATACGCAGCACATTTCTTTAAAATGGATGATGGTACACCGTCGGGACCAGGACTAAAACATTCGTCAAGTTGTAGGATACTATAAAGGACAGTATCTTCACTTATAACGAAATTAAAAGAATTTAAGTGGGGGAAACTTATAACAGTGGTAGATGTGTCAGGAAAACTAATAGTACCTACTATGATCTATAAAAGCATCTTTGAAGTAGTTTGCAAACATGTTCGCATCGCAATTATTCTCGGCTCACTACTATTTGATGTCGAATCATTCATTAAGTTAGGGTACCCACATGCTTTCTTCTTACGATTAACGAATTTCCAAAAACTATCAGGATTATTTTTAAGGTTTAATTCAATTTTCCGAATGTAGTCATCATATAGGACGTTAGAGTGGTCAGTGAAAAGTTGTTTTATTATAATGAACATCCTATAATCATCATCAGTTCTTGTTTGATTATACTTTATCCAGGCTTTGTTCCATTTGTTTTTTAAGTTTTTAACATGAGAATCAAACCATGGTGTGGTGGAACACTCAAGTTATTTCGAGTCTTTTTAAATGGAATCGTTTTGTTAAAACAGTCAAAAAGAGTTAAATAAAAAATGGGATACCGACATAATACCCAAGTTCAAAATTTCCAAAAACAAAATGCCCACAATTTAAAAAATCCACAAATTCGTTATCCCCAAGTACAAAATCTCCAGAAACAAAATCCCCAGGATCTAAATCCCCATGCACATAATCCACAAACGAAATCCTCAAATCTAAATCGCCGCCCGTAAATGACTGTTGGTTTTCATCATTTATGTGTAGGCCTTGATACTATGTGTTGCATTTTCTTAAAAATAATTGTAAGTCTAAAGAAATAGATTTACTTCGGTATAGAATCTTCTTCGCTTTTCAAGTTCTACTTCTTTTTTGAAAAAAATAGTCAATCAATACATGGAAATCGACAGGTAAACTACAGCGTAGGTATGTGTAAAAGACAGCACTATTGTTTCTAACAAACTTTAAACGTCAGTAATTACGATCTGAACGAATTTACTTTCTTCGTTTATTTAGTATCTATTAATGTGATAATGTGTGTGTTTTTGAGTTGATGATTGGGATTCAATTTTATTTTCAATTAAATAATTGAGAAATGATATTTTTTGAAAAACTAATTTTTGCTAAGAAACATTTCCTTATAAAATTACGGTTTCTTTAATTTGTAAATGTATACTTCGCAAATTTTGGATTTTAATCAGAAGTCCGAACACTGGTCAAATTTCTATTCATCACAAGCCTTTAAGCATGGATTCACCATATTTCGAGTATATCTAAGAAATTATGTTTGGCGCCAAACATAATTTCTTAGATATACTCGAAATATGGTGGATCTGTACTTAAGGATTTTGGTTTTGTAGATTCTGAATTTAGGGATTTTGGTTTTTGAGATTTTAGATTTGGGGATTTTGTTTTGGGGATTTCGTGTTGGGGATTTTGTTTTGGGGATTTTTGCTTTGGGGCTAGGGTACCCAACCCATAAAAAATGTTACACATATCGTCAATATTTAAGTTACAAAATAAGTGATCCCAATTGATCGTACATAATAAGTTAAAAAGGTTTTCAAAATTACACCTACTAAAGTTGAATTCTAGTTTGTTGTTATCGATTGGGTGATTGAGAACGCACGCTGCTCAAGGTCGGAAAAGATTTCCATGATGCCATAAAATGTCTTCGACATCGGCTGTCATCCAACTTTTTTAACACCATTTAGGAAAAATTGTCCAAAGCTCTTACTTCTTAACAATAGACGCACACAACTCGTTTAAAGAACGAGTTTCACCACCTCGTAAATAGTACACAGAAACGGTTTTATTAAGTTATATATAGGGCGCGTTTTTACCTCGGCGCGGCGGTGATGAAAAAAATACAAATTTAGTGTATAGTCCAAAGAGATTCATACCAAAGCCTTAAAAGAGTTGGATGCAAAACTCTATGGAACGAGTTGGAACATCAGGTGCAATAATATACACTACTTTTTACTATGTCCTTGATAAGTTCGGAAAGTCCTTCTTTAGGGTCTTGAATCGATTGTGGAGCATTGGAGTAGAGAAAAGTCTAAAAGTATTGAATCACAAGATCTTTGTGGCAATTGTGCTTAACTTTTCGAGAAATAACAGGGTTTATCGAAACTTTCTTGTAAACTGCGATTGATTCGTTACTTGTGTAGCATGAAGTGCCTTCCTGGCCATCTTGAAAATAAACGTCTTTCACATCAATATCTTCTAATTTCAACAATTAGAGTATTAATCATAGGTCCATAAAGCAATCAATTCATCTTAATAGCTACACCAGCTACTGGGAGTAAAAATTGGCCTCATCAATTTTTAAACGGGTTAGGTATCCTAGCCCCAAAGCGAAAATCCTCTAAACAAAATCCCCAAATCTAAAATCTCCAAAACCAAAATCCCCAAATCCAGAATTCCCAAAATTAAAATCCTTAAGCACATATTCACCATATTCCGAGTACATCTAAGAAATTATGTTTGGCGCCAAATTCAATACATAGATAACTTGTCGCAGCTGCTCAATTTTCTCCACCAGTTTCATTATTGCCGGGAAGTGATATAATATATATAGGGTACAACAATATAATTTATTCCACCCTTTTTCTCCAACATTATTGCAAAATGTTCTGTATAAGTGCATGAGCTAAAATGTGTATTTACAACTTTTTTCAAAAATATCTAAAGTTTTCGAATAATTTGCAAAAAAGTGTAGTTGACTCCTTTTCATCCCCTTAAATTATTTGCTCCCTTTCAACATAAAATGACTTTGAAAAAACTGTTAATAACGTTTAGATAAATAAAGCTTTCGAAGTGAATTTCTTATATTTTTTAACTTTCAAGAGAAAGATTTGTAGAGAGATGTTCGTGTGGGTGTGTGTATGTTCGTCCGTACGTTCGTATGATGTCCGTGTACCCGTACTTTCTCAAGAAACGCCAGAGACATCGACTTAAAATAAATTTAGTTTAAATACTACCCACAAAAGATGCCAGAAAAGACTTTAAAACAAAGTGAGTTGATGATTCCTTTTACTTTACCCATATAAATAAAGAGTGAAACATTCCAAATAGCTCTAGAACCAATAACGAACGCTAGTTACTTCAATTAAATCTTATATAAGCTGCGTTTTTTTTTTGGGATTCCATTTATAGTAGGTACAATTATAAATTATGAAAATAAATTACTAAATAACGATCTGCAATAGACCGATTTTGTATTTGAAACTTGATGCAATTGAACATTTGTCAGAATAATTTAAAACTAAATTGTAAAAAATGTAGTGAAGTTCAGACCAGAACTAATGTTAACTTAATAAAATGGACAGTTTTAAAGAAGATATTTTAAGAAATTATCAAGAAAAATTTATATTTATTTTTTTTTTCTTGTTTTCCATTTTGTAAGTTGAAGCTGAATGAAATAAGAATTGAAGCAATGGGATGTGTAGATCTTCGCGAACAACAGTTGTTGACAATAACTTTTTACAAAATAACAAACAAATATTAAAACTTACGCGCGTATGTTAACTGCGTATAATTAAACAACTTAGTCGAGACAGCTTACAAAAACAACTATATTTGTATTTAGTTTAAGATTAAAACGACGCGCAGAGAACTCACAGATTGATATTTCGCTAAGCAACGTTGAAAACCCAGAATGGGAAAAAACACTTAAATTTTCTTATTTTTTTCTTGTCAAGATAGTATGTACCTATTCGATTTTATTGTGAAAGGTTATAGTTATTACAGATTCGTCACAACATTTTGTAGGATTATACAAAAATTGAAAACATGCAATTTTGTCGCGTGATTAATGAAACCATTGGTTAATGAAATTAAGAGACCTTATGTGCTGCTTCAAAATCGTTTTGGCTTAGGAGATATTCTATGACACTAACACAAATTCCCCAGCGTTTTTAATTCTGACGCATTTTTGTTTCGCGTTGATTTGATTGCACATAAAGCACGAAATCTCAAAAAGCGCTGAGCAATAAAGTTCTTATCATACTCTATGTCTATACAAACATGCTTTCGAGATACACCATACACAGGAGTTATCAGTTGTACCAACGATTATAATCGAGACTCAAGCAAACACCAAAATTGTATTGGTAGTTGGATTCCACTTAATGTTTAAATAACATTGAAGAAAAAAAATGCGTTCATAGCAAAATATGTTGACGACATATTTGCAATAATGGATAAAAGAAACAGACGATGTACAAAAACTCTAAACGGATTCAACCCAAAAATTCAATTCACAATTGGAAATGAGTTTAACAAAACAATATCGTTCTTAGATGTAAAAATCTACCGTGAAGAAAATCGTTTGCTTTTCGACTGGTATCAAAAACCAACATCATCTGGAAGACTAGTTAATTACCAATCAAACCAAGCAAGGCATATTATCATCAATATTGCGTCCAACCTCGTGAATAAAATGTTCAAAATAAGTAATGTACGATTCCACGTCGCCAACGAGAAAAAAGTCATCAAAATTTTAGGTGATAATGGTTATCCTTCTACCATAATTCGAAGTCTCCTTTAAAAACACAAAATGCAAATTCCAAGAGAAAATATTGATGAACCCGTTAGAACGCACCACAAAACCATGGTTTATGTCCCAACTTTATCCGACAACTTCAAAAAATCCATTTCCAAAAAATTGACAGAGGTTCGCCTTGCTTTCAAATCAAACAAAACACTTGACCAATGTTTTACTAAACTCAAGACGAAACCTGATATGGACAAACAAACAGATGTGATCTACAAAATTAACTGCAATGGTAAATCAAATGAACCGTGCAACCTGTGTTATATTGGGACCACAAAACAACTTCTTAGACAACGCATCTCGAATCATAAGTCCGACATAAAACTAAAAAAATTTGAGAAGACAGCCCTGGCCAGTCACAGCATTGTAAGCGGTCATTCTCCAAACTTTGAAGGCGTGGAAGCTCTACAGACAGAAAAACATGTTTCGAAACGATACACGTTAAAAAAATTACATATTCTCAATAACAAAAACAGCATGAACCGAAAACAAGACACATAAAACATTTCTACTGTATATTGCTCTCTTCTTTCTTCTTAAATGTAATGTGTGCTTTATTCAATTTAGACTTAACTTCATTCTTCGAAGTGCTAATTATATTTATAGTTTTATTTTTAATTTATATTAATTAATATAATTAATATTAATTTTTTTTCATATTTTTCTTGGGTGGGTAAACTTTATTGTATTTGTATCCCATTGATCTAACTTAGATTATTTGTATATTTTTTGTGTTAATAAAGTTCCCCTGAAGAGGGCAGCAAACCCTGCCGAAACGTTGGGAAAGTTAGTTACTTACTTACTTAAGGTGGTGCTACAGTCCGCGCCGTCCCTCGGGATTGGATTCGAAGACCTTCCGGGCTGGAGCGTTGATGTCCATTCGCTCTACATGATCTAGCCATCTAAGCCGTTGGACTTTAATTCTGTTAACTATAGGTCAGTGTCGTTATACAGCCCGTACAGTTCATCGTTATATCTTCTCCTCCATTCTCCATCTATGCGTACGGGACCAAAAATCACCCCAAGAATTTTTCTCTAGAAGCATCCTAAGACGCTCTCATCTTTCTTTGACAGGGCCCTGGCCAGGCCTTAGCGCCATAAATGAGAACCGGGATGATGAGTGTCTTATATGTAGATGGTGATTTTAGATGCTCGAGAGAGGACTTTACTACTCAATTGCCTCTTAAGTCCAAAGAAGCAGCGATTTGCAAGAGTTATTCTTCGTTTGATTTCAGCGCTGGTGTCGTTGTCTGTGTTTATAGCGGTGCCTAGGTAGACAAAGTCCTCAACTATCTCAAAGTTATAGCTGTCCATGGTGACGTTTTGTCCAAGACGTCGTTTTTCAATGTCCTTTTTGATGACAGCATATACTTGGTCTTGCCCTCATTGACTGACATCACGCTTTGATCTTCCAATTATGTCAATATCATCTGCGTATCCGATTAATTGGATGGACCTTTGGAAGATTGTGCCTCTAGTGTTGACGGTTGAGTTTTGCACAATTCTTTCCAGAACGATGTTGAAGAAGTCACATGACAGTGCATCGCCTTGTCTAAAACCTTTTTTGACAGCAAATATATCGGTGAGATCTTTTCCGACCTTGATAGAGCAGCGTGCATTCTCCATCGTCATTCTGCACAAACGGATAAGTTTGATTGGCTATTTGGTAGCGAGAATAACAAGAAATTATTTTGTTGATCTTTTTTCCGATATCTCTTTCGCATGAAGTTCCTCGGATGTGGACAATATGAA
Source organism: Eupeodes latifasciatus (assembly GCA_920104205.1). NCBI lineage: Eukaryota > Metazoa > Arthropoda > Insecta > Diptera > Syrphidae > Eupeodes > Eupeodes latifasciatus. Next base: position 65,623,272 of record OV049925.1, read on the forward strand.
CACTCTAACCACACTTCAGAGAAAACACAAGCTAAGTGCTTCCCATTTGCAATATGTAATTAAATTAGCTACCTTTGGTCAGACTAAGAAAGACGAAGCTTTACGTGTCCAACATAACCTTCTAAAAAAATATGCGGTGTTAAAACGTTAACAGTTTTTAAAGTTTTTCAATTGCTATCCAAAATTATTTAATCAAAGCTGTTAATGACGTTTTAGGCGATCACATTTCTGATAGAATCCGACAGCCAGAGTTTATAGCTTTGTCTGGCATTCATTTAAAGTCTCAATTATCTATTGTTATATTACTTTAATACAAAAATTTGCTGCATTTATCGATGAAAGCTCAGGGCGGACTGCAGAAAAATTTAATAAAATTAATTATTATTCTTGAAAACTTATCTTCAACTTCTAGAAGAAAGTAGCTAACCCTGAGATCATGAGCAGGAATCGCCACTGATAAGCAGGGCCGTCTTTACCCTTTTGGGGGCCCTGGGAACTTTTCGAAAATGAGGCCCCTGTATGATTATATAAAAATGTTATGCTGTGTAATAAAGGTATACAGAAAAAATCACATAACTTTGAATTGATGTTTATTCTTTTAATTTTGTAAATAAATAAATTTTTTTAATTCATTAAAACAATAAATAGTTATTGCAGCATTTAAGACATACACATAAACAATGTAAAAATAAAAACAAAAAATAAATATGTCATATAAAATTCAAAAACAAACAAAATTTAAATAACAGACAATTAAATAAGTTATTGAGAATGTAATTTAAAGAACAATATAGTGACACAGACTATATTTTTTCAGGTAAAAGAAAGGAATATTTAATGAAGGGGCTTTTTCTTGATTTGAGATTAGTAAAATCATTGATCACATCTTCAAAATCGATGCCTCTGAGTATGTCGCTTTCGATTGACATCAGCGACAAACATGTCAATCTTTCTTGAATCATTGTAGTTCTGAGTTCGTTTTTGATTCTTTTTAACTTAGAGAAGGAACGTTCCCCACTGCAGTTGATCACCACCATACTTAAGAAAATTCTTAGTGCAATTTCAACATTTGGAAATTCATCTTCAATTTTATTAGTTTTTAAAAAATTATAAAGCTCTAGAATGTTGTCAGTTTTTTCATTTTCGTGTCGACTAATTTTCAAGTAGTTTTTTAAATTCAGCATGTAGTTAATTTCCGTTTACATCTTCGGTATAAAATTTAGCAAAAGATTTGCAGTTCTCTTTAAAGTCTTCTGAATTCAGATTTTTTAATCGAACAAAAAGTCAAAACGTTGGCCAATCTTCGTATACGAACCTAGTCGCTGTTTCAAATGAACGCTTAGTGTGTCGACAATGGGAAGAAAGGTTTCAATTTTAAATCTTTCTTTCCCAGTCAGAATTACTGAGGGTCCAGAGCCGTCAAAAAAAAGTCTGGCGTGAGCTTCTACACCTCATCCTTTCAGAAAGGTCCTTATATTCGGAATCCGGGTTTTTTTGTCTGGCTGATGAATCAAAGTTATTAAAATTGTCCCTGAGCCCAATAATTATAAATTCATCTATTGCACTCAGCAAATTTATTGCAACATCCAGGGTAATATTTTGTTTTCGAAGTAAATTACTTGTTTTATTAATTCTTTGCAATACAGTATACAGAGTTCCAAAGTTCTGTAAGTATGGTAAATTCAAGCTTGGACATTTTTTTGCAAAGACTAAACGCTTCCTCTCTGGTTTCTCGTGCCTGTCCTAAATCGTTCGCGATAGACATCAAAGCTTCTTCAATTTCTTGAAGTGCATCAGCTCGCGCCGACCATCTTGTTTGAGAAAGACTTTTTAAAACTTTTGTTGGACCTAAATGAGCAGTCAACACACTCCATCGATGAGAAGATACCGAAAAAAAGTTATACAATTTTTGAATAATGTCAAAGAATTTGGTTGCTTCTAAAACGCACCCAGCGGCATGCACTCCTACCAAGTTTAATGAGTGCCCTGCACATGGTACAAAAGTGGAAAATTTACATTTTTCTTTTATTCTTGCCTGCAGACCAGAAAACCTTCCTGACATATTTGCCGCGTTGTTCTAGATTTGTCCTCTGCAATCTGTTATCGAAATGTCATGATCCTCCAAAACCTTCAGTATGGTTTCCGCTAAATAATCAGATCTATGTTTGTTAATTGGAATAAAGTCCAAAAACCTTTCAACAGGCTCGTGATCTTTTAGGTAACGAATAATAAATGTTAGTTGATCAACATGAGACAGATCGGGTGTACTATCTACGCTTACTATTGACCTATAGAACAAATAGTGAGAAGTGTAATCTTTCATCTATCTCATTGAATGACCAAAAACAAAAACTCTTTACCTCTTTACCTTGAAATCTTAAAAAATTGAGTGCCGTTCATCCGACGGATAGTTAAATCGCCTGAGTTACTGCGTTGATGCAAACTTGTATGCGCGATGCAAATATAGAAACACCATTATCTTTATTTTTTCATACAGATACAGTCATATTCAAAATGTGTGTTTTTTTTTTGTTTCTGTTAGAAAGCAAACTGCATTGCCACTCAGTTAGTTATTCATATTTTTCTGTTTTAATTTGAAAATAATTTTGTTCAGCAAAGGTTGTTGTTCAGCAAGGAAAGTACGAATTCTGATCATTCTTTATGCATCTAAAATTGTATCGACATATTTTTTTTTCTTGAAAATAGACCAATAGAGGTTAAGTGATGTTTCAGCAATTTGGAGGCCCCTGGTGACTGCGGGGCCCTGGACCTGGGCCCAGTGGTAAAGAGGGGTATGCTGATAAGAGCAGTGGATGGAATGGTCCAGTCAACAGTTGAGAATACCAATAGGTCCGTTTGAGCGTATTTGCCTTGTTTATTTTCACGAACTGTCACTTTTTAGATATGTTTGGATGCTCGTTTTTTAATAAAAGGGAATTAGCAATTTATTATCAAGCAAAATGAAAAAAAAAAGATTTAAAATTTTGGACTCCTTTAGTAATTTGCTAAATGTTTAGGAAATTCCTAACTAGTGAATTGTTGAACCCTTAACAATAGGTTGTTTAAAATGTTGCGCTTATAGGTAGGATTGTTTGGAAATTCGAAAGCATTTAAAAAATTACAAATTTTGATATCAACCAAGCTTATAGTTTTGTTCGTTATTTAAGGTTTTGTTAGCTAACTTCAGAGTTATCTCAGCGGAAAATTCAATGGCCCAAAAAAAACATATTTTTTTTTAAATTATAGCTGTCATTCAATTTTTCTTAAATTCAAATTGTTTCATTCAACCACAAAGTGTCCGTGTTTGTACACAAATGCTAACGTCTATGCCTGTTATAGATGATAAGTTACTATACTGCTGTAAAATGTTGGTCCATTAAAAAGTTCAATATAATTTTGATAGCAATGAAACCTTTTGAATATTATTTTTATATACCTACGTAGATATTAAATTTAAATTAAATACGGAAAATGAGATGCAGATATGTATATGAGCAGAATGTAGGTATGTACATATGGAAAATAACCTCAATACATCTTATCAAATCACTTAAATTAAGCAAAATTTTATGTGAAAAATTCCCAGCTGTTCCTTTTTTTCAACCTAGCAATTATTAGAAAAATATCAGCATCCCCCTCAACCCCCAATTTCATTGAGTAGCTAGTAGCTAGTAGCTACCTCAAGCCCAGCCACAGCCAACCTATAATACTTAGTTATGAGTTTTTTCATACAAGTCAATATTTTTTGAGTTCTTTTCAAATTGAGATGGCTAGAGACTCCATATTGGAAATTCACATGAGTAGATACCTATCTACTTTCTCTTTTAGATTCTGAGTGCAAACAAACCGTTTCAACTCAATTCAAGAATAAGAGTGCTTATTATTCTATATTTTGTTCTTCTTTTACTGAAAAGAACAACAACAAAAAGTTATGCCATTACATAATAAATTAATCTTTAACTCAAAAGGGTGTGGCTCTAGCAGTCTCCGCCTCATCATCAAACACTCACTCAAAATTAATACATTATTTATTTTCTCCCTCCAGTTTATTTAATATATCAGTGCAATATGGTGTAATGAATAATACCTACTCTCTTTTTATGCGAATGCGACTAACCTACAATAAAATCCTTGAAAGTGGGTATCCAATATACCTCCACTATAGATACTATACCTATCTACAGTGGATGAAAATCATAAAGTATATTTTTGCCTTTGTTATAGCGCAACGAACTTGCGAGTTGTGATTGTGAGTTGCGAGTGGCTGGGTATAGAAGTACTACTCGACTCGGGTCGGGCTCGGGTATTAAATTGAAATGACACGTTATGTGCAAGCGCACAGTAGGTGTCGTACGGGAACACATAGGGTGCTTGTTACGTAACCACACCCCCTGTTTTAAGCAATGGCACATATTATAACCCTGGGGCTATGATTCCTAGATAATGTGCACATTTCCAACAAAAAGAATGAACAAGAAAAAAAAAAAAGAAAAGAACGCAGAAAATCTGTTACAGTTAAAGTACACGTTGTTAAAAAATATGACATTAAATAAAAATGATTTTGAAGGGTTGTATGCTACACGGCCATTGTTCGGTAGGAAACTCCCATTATTCTCCTGGAATAGCATACAAAAGGCAAATTATAATCCAATTTAGGGTCAGGACTTCCTTATGTGTGGCTTTGTGTCTGTGCTGTGCCAGTGTGCAGTATTCATGCTGAAGACGAAATTGAGATAACGGCTTTAAAACTCAAATATCTATAGTAAGATATCTAGGTATGTACCTACATACATAGGTACCTCTATACTTAATATAAACAGCTAGATCGCATGATCTTGGGATGAAATATGAGAAAACAAAAATATATGGTACCTACACTTCGAAATGAGTGTATTTTCCATATTTTAAGTAGGTATACCTACAATTTCCTAGAAAATTGCCCCTCCCACCTAAATGGAACTCCCAAACTATACTTACGCACTCAATTTGTGGTCTTATTGCAAGAAACAAGAAGTAGGTAAGGATATACATAGGTATGGTGTCAAATTTACTTACTTTTAAATTAGATTAGCCATCATTTTCGTATCGGTGTATAGGAACCTACCACCAACCTTCCTTTCCTATAAATGCATCAGCTATAGTCATGTTATTGGTTTAGATAGAGCTCTAGGAAAAGATTTAGGTAGGTATATTGGATGAATACCAAATATAAATATATCTATAACTTCCTATCACATTTCTATAGTATATGCGATGAAATAAACCAAGGTGAGATCATATTTCCCTGTTCATGTTAACCACTAATAATTCATTAAATACATATCAAGGGCGCATGTAAAAATATCCATTCTCTGCATTATATTCATTTAGGTATCTATACACAACACACACAACAAAAATATTACAAAATGTGTCGATAGGACGAAGGATAAAAACTTTCAATGAATGAAAATTTGACAATAAAAGAAACAATATGCTTCAAGTATGATTCAATTGGAATACGAATGCCAAGACGTGTCAAAAACCACGAATTCGTAAAAGATTGTTAGTTAAGATTACTTAGAAAAAGAAAAGTAGACAAGAAAATAATTTTTGGTCACCACAAAGGTTTTTAGATGTCACCTTAGATATATATTTTTTGCGGTGTAGATATTTTCACTTCGATTTCTTAGAAAAAAGGGGCACAAACGCCACAGTTTAAAACCCTTATGAACATTTTTTTTGTAGCTGTATCTTACACATATTTACAATGCATCCTATTTGAAAACATGTATAAACTGGTTCAGGATCAAAATCACAATTGTCAAAATTATCAACTCTAAATACGGGCAAAGAGGAAAATTGTGAACATGCATTTTTGTTTCATTAATTAATTTTGGAATATTATAGAAAAAATTGTCTGGGCTTTTTCACGTCGTCGACTGAAACAAAGTGCGCATACGCCGTAGTTTACCACTATATGGTTTCGACAAAATTTTGATTAGATAATAATAAAATATAATCAGTAATCTTAAGTTTTGTAGTTTTATTAGGTAGGTACATATATCATCACTTATTTGCCCTTCCTTACATAGAAAATGTGGAACTAGATGCGCCTATCACACTTTTAGAGGTAAAAAATGCACTTGACGCTTGCAAGCTGAATAAGGCTCCAGGAATAGACCGTATACCCTACGAGTTTTATAAGTACTCCACGAATAAATTCCAAAAATACCTTACTGGATGTTTTAATCATATTTTCGATGAAGGTGTGGTGGAAGAAAACTTCAGGAAAAGCATTATCTTCCCAATTTTTAAAAAGGGAAGTGCAGAAGAGGCGAGTAACTACCGAGGAATATCTTTCTTGAACACTGTAACGAAAATCTTCTCTGCTGTACTTCTCAATCGCTTAACGAAATGGATAACGGACAATGGACTTCTTAGTGAGTTTCAAGCAGGCTTTCGCAAGGAATACTCCACTGTGGATAACATCTTCACGTTAACAAGCATAGCTAAGACATACCTTGATAACGGAAAGAAGCTAGGTATATGCTTTTTTCGTGGTTTTTTTAGGCTGCCTTTGATTCCATAGACAGAAATTCTTTATTCCTTAAACTAAGCAATGTAGGAGTTTCAACGAAGATCCTTAAAGTATTGCAAAGTATTTACGAGCAAAACCAAGCGGCAGTTTGGGATGGGAAACAATTGTCTTCCTGGTTTGATACAAAAATGGGCGTCAAACAAGGGTGTTTACTGAGTCCTTTGTTTTTCGATATTTCTTGATGACATCACTACCTCTCTCTCCCAGGAGGAATTGATTTCAATGGAATAGGTAAACATCAAATGTCTAATGTATGCAGATGACATCGTCCTACTGGCAGAAACGGCAAATATGATGCAACTCATGGCCAACAAATTACAGCAATACTGCTGTAAATGGAATCTAAAGGTTAACACCGACAAATCCAAAATTATGGTTTTCAGAAACACCACCGGAAGATACGCTAGGGATGAGAAATGGACCTGGGAAGGTGAGGAACTTGAAAAAGTCAAAGAATACAAGTACGAGTATCTAGGAGTAATCTTGACTCCCAAACTCTCTCTTGAGAAACACTTCAGAGCCAAGTTACATGATGCTAAAATGGCCATTAACTGCAACTGGAAAGGGCTCCTTGGTAAAAAGAACGTCGCAACAAGTGTGAAATACAAACTTTTTGAGACGGTAGTAAGATCAATAACGTGTTATGCCGCACAGGTCTGGGGAGTTATCCAATACGATGACGTTGAAAAACTCTTAAGATACTTCTTAAAGAAAATTTTCCGTCTCCCAGAAAACACTCCAACGTACATGCTCCATTTAGAGACTGGACTTCCTCCTCTCTTCTTGTACACTCTGAAACTTCACTTCAGCTACATAAGAAAAATCATGGAATACTCCCCGCAAAGACTTCCTAAAATAGTGGCCTCCTATATCGTGCAACGCAAGTCCCAGTTCTTTGGCGAGTGGTCAAGATTATGCTTGGAACATAAACTAAATCTGGACAGCGATACCCCCGAAAGATGGGAGGAAACCTTGGATGTCTTGTGGAACACTATTAAGGAAACAAAATTTGAACATTTCCATGAACGAGCAAGACAAAGTGAATCCAGGAACCTACATATATCGAGTGCTGGATCACAACCTATTAAGCAATTATTTTCACGACAACAACAGTATAGATACTATTTCAACAATCTTTAAAGCAAGAGGAGAGCTTTTGCACCTAAACTATATGCCCATTCGCAGCGACCGATCCACTGAATGTACACTGTGTAATCGACACGCAGCAGAGGACGTAATACATTTTATTGGAACCTGCCCTGTTTTAAATGCCATTAGACGTGCCCACTTGAATAAAATCAGTCTAACTATGGATGAACTAAAAAATATATTAAACGGTGACACTAGTTGGCCGACTCTAGTCAGCTACGTTAAAACGGCATGGAAATAGCGCTCCCAAATTATAAATGAAAGTTTCTGATTAACTCTTAAATTACCCGTGAGAAGTTATGCATATGTTCTTAGATTACAATATTATAACAACAACTATATCAATTCGATGTTAATATATTTTCTCTTTCTTTTCGGCCTACGGCTAACGCCATGCTCTCATTGTGAACTATAAAATGTATGTATGAAAATAAAATGAATATTGAATAAAGATCACAACTAAACTAAACTAAACAAAATTAGGTATATCTAGATATTAACTCTGCTTTAAAAAAAAAAATTGAATAATCTATATCTATACTTAATACTTAATTATACTTAATTACTTAATTACTTAATTACTTAATACTTAATACTTAATTACTTAATTACTTAATACTTAATATACTTAATATACTTAATATACTTAATACTTAATACTTAATACTTAATACTTAATACTTAATACTTAATACTTAATACTTAATACTTAATACTTAATACTTAATACTTAATACTTAATACTTAATACTTAATACTTAATACTTAATACTTAATACTTAATACTTAATACTTAATACTTAATACTTAATACTTAATACTTAATACTTAATACTTAATACTTAATACTTAATACTTAATACTTAATACTTAATACTTAATACTTAATACTTAATACTTAATACTTAATACTTAATACTTAATACTTAATACTTAATACTTAATACTTAATACTTAATACTTAATACTTAATACTTAATACTTAATACTTAATACTTAATACTTAATACTTAATACTTAATACTTAATACTTAATACTTAATACTTAATACTTAATACTTAATACTTAATACTTAATACTTAATACTTAATACTTAATACTTAATACTTAATACTTAATACTTAATACTTAATACTTAATACTTAATACTTAATACTTAATACTTAATACTTAATACTTAATACTTAATACTTAATACTTAATACTTAATACTTAATACTTAATACTTAATACTTAATACTTAATACTTAATACTTAATACTTAATACTTAATACTTAATACTTAATACTTAATACTTAATACTTAATACTTAATACTTAATACTTAATACTTAATACTTAATACTTAATACTTAATACTTAATACTTAATACTTAATACTTAATACTTAATACTTAATACTTAATACTTAATACTTAATACTTAATACTTAATACTTAATACTTAATACTTAATACTTAATACTTAATACTTAATACTTAATACTTAATACTTAATACTTAATACTTAATACTTAATACTTAATACTTAATACTTAATACTTAATACTTAATACTTAATACTTAATACTTAATACTTAATACTTAATACTTAATACTTAATACTTAATACTTAATACTTAATACTTAATACTTAATACTTAATACTTAATACTTAATACTTAATACTTAATACTTAATACTTAATACTTAATACTTAATACTTAATACTTAATACTTAATACTTAATACTTAATACTTAATACTTAATACTTAATACTTAATACTTAATACTTAATACTTAATACTTAATACTTAATACTTAATACTTAATACTTAATACTTAATACTTAATACTTAATACTTAATACTTAATACTTAATACTTAATACTTAATACTTAATACTTAATACTTAATACTTAATACTTAATACTTAATACTTAATACTTAATACTTAATACTTAATACTTAATACTTAATACTTAATACTTAATACTTAATACTTAATACTTAATACTTAATACTTAATACTTAATACTTAATACTTAATACTTAATACTTAATACTTAATACTTAATACTTAATACTTAATACTTAATACTTAATACTTAATACTTAATACTTAATACTTAATACTTAATACTTAATACTTAATACTTAATACTTAATACTTAATACTTAATACTTAATACTTAATACTTAATACTTAATACTTAATACTTAATACTTAATACTTAATACTTAATACTTAATACTTAATACTTAATACTTAATACTTAATACTTAATACTTAATACTTAATACTTAATACTTAATACTTAATACTTAATACTTAATACTTAATACTTAATACTTAATACTTAATACTTAATACTTAATACTTAATACTTAATACTTAATACTTAATACTTAATACTTAATACTTAATACTTAATACTTAATACTTAATACTTAATACTTAATACTTAATACTTAATACTTAATACTTAATACTTAATACTTAATACTTAATACTTAATACTTAATACTTAATACTTAATACTTAATACTTAATACTTAATACTTAATACTTAATACTTAATACTTAATACTTAATACTTAATACTTAATACTTAATACTTAATACTTAATACTTAATACTTAATACTTAATACTTAATACTTAATACTTAATACTTAATACTTAATACTTAATACTTAATACTTAATACTTAATACTTAATACTTAATACTTAATACTTAATACTTAATACTTAATACTTAATACTTAATACTTAATACTTAATACTTAATACTTAATACTTAATACTTAATACTTAATACTTAATACTTAATACTTAATACTTAATACTTAATACTTAATACTTAATACTTAATACTTAATACTTAATACTTAATACTTAATACTTAATACTTAATACTTAATACTTAATACTTAATACTTAATACTTAATACTTAATACTTAATACTTAATACTTAATACTTAATACTTAATACTTAATACTTAATACTTAATACTTAATACTTAATACTTAATACTTAATACTTAATACTTAATACTTAATACTTAATACTTAATACTTAATACTTAATACTTAATACTTAATACTTAATACTTAATACTTAATACTTAATACTTAATACTTAATACTTAATACTTAATACTTAATACTTAATACTTAATACTTAATACTTAATACTTAATACTTAATACTTAATACTTAATACTTAATACTTAATACTTAATACTTAATACTTAATACTTAATACTTAATACTTAATACTTAATACTTAATACTTAATACTTAATACTTAATACTTAATACTTAATACTTAATACTTAATACTTAATACTTAATACTTAATACTTAATACTTAATACTTAATACTTAATACTTAATACTTAATACTTAATACTTAATACTTAATACTTAATACTTAATACTTAATACTTAATACTTAATACTTAATACTTAATACTTAATACTTAATACTTAATACTTAATACTTAATACTTAATACTTAATACTTAATACTTAATACTTAATACTTAATACTTAATACTTAATACTTAATACTTAATACTTAATACTTAATACTTAATACTTAATACTTAATACTTAATACTTAATACTTAATACTTAATACTTAATACTTAATACTTAATACTTAATACTTAATACTTAATACTTAATACTTAATACTTAATACTTAATACTTAATACTTAATACTTAATACTTAATACTTAATACTTAATACTTAATACTTAATACTTAATACTTAATACTTAATACTTAATACTTAATACTTAATACTTAATACTTAATACTTAATACTTAATACTTAATACTTAATACTTAATACTTAATACTTAATACTTAATACTTAATACTTAATACTTAATACTTAATACTTAATACTTAATACTTAATACTTAATACTTAATACTTAATACTTAATACTTAATACTTAATACTTAATACTTAATACTTAATACTTAATACTTAATACTTAATACTTAATACTTAATACTTAATACTTAATACTTAATACTTAATACTTAATACTTAATACTTAATACTTAATACTTAATACTTAATACTTAATACTTAATACTTAATACTTAATACTTAATACTTAATACTTAATACTTAATACTTAATACTTAATACTTAATACTTAATACTTAATACTTAATACTTAATACTTAATACTTAATACTTAATACTTAATACTTAATACTTAATACTTAATACTTAATACTTAATACTTAATACTTAATACTTAATACTTAATACTTAATACTTAATACTTAATACTTAATACTTAATACTTAATACTTAATACTTAATACTTAATACTTAATACTTAATACTTAATACTTAATACTTAATACTTAATACTTAATACTTAATACTTAATACTTAATACTTAATACTTAATACTTAATACTTAATACTTAATACTTAATACTTAATACTTAATACTTAATACTTAATACTTAATACTTAATACTTAATACTTAATACTTAATACTTAATACTTAATACTTAATACTTAATACTTAATACTTAATACTTAATACTTAATACTTAATACTTAATACTTAATACTTAATACTTAATACTTAATACTTAATACTTAATACTTAATACTTAATACTTAATACTTAATACTTAATACTTAATACTTAATACTTAATACTTAATACTTAATACTTAATACTTAATACTTAATACTTAATACTTAATACTTAATACTTAATACTTAATACTTAATACTTAATACTTAATACTTAATACTTAATACTTAATACTTAATACTTAATACTTAATACTTAATACTTAATACTTAATACTTAATACTTAATACTTAATACTTAATACTTAATACTTAATACTTAATACTTAATACTTAATACTTAATACTTAATACTTAATACTTAATACTTAATACTTAATACTTAATACTTAATACTTAATACTTAATACTTAATACTTAATACTTAATACTTAATACTTAATACTTAATACTTAATACTTAATACTTAATACTTAATACTTAATACTTAATACTTAATACTTAATACTTAATACTTAATACTTAATACTTAATACTTAATACTTAATACTTAATACTTAATACTTAATACTTAATACTTAATACTTAATACTTAATACTTAATACTTAATACTTAATACTTAATACTTAATACTTAATACTTAATACTTAATACTTAATACTTAATACTTAATACTTAATACTTAATACTTAATACTTAATACTTAATACTTAATACTTAATACTTAATACTTAATACTTAATACTTAATACTTAATACTTAATACTTAATACTTAATACTTAATACTTAATACTTAATACTTAATACTTAATACTTAATACTTAATACTTAATACTTAATACTTAATACTTAATACTTAATACTTAATACTTAATACTTAATACTTAATACTTAATACTTAATACTTAATACTTAATACTTAATACTTAATACTTAATACTTAATACTTAATACTTAATACTTAATACTTAATACTTAATACTTAATACTTAATACTTAATACTTAATACTTAATATACTTAATAATATTATAAATGCGAAAGTAACTCCGTCTGTCTGTCTGTTACTCAATAACGCTTTAACTACTGAACCAATTTGCATGAAATTTAGTATGGAGATATTTTAATACCCGAGAAAGGACATAGGCTACTTTTTACCTCAGGAAAATGACTCATTCCCATGGGAAAATTCAGGTGGGCCGATCGCTTTTACGCCTAAACTACTGAACAGATTTAAATGAAATTTGGTAAAGAGATAGTTTGAGACTTAAGAAAGGACATGAGTTACTTTCACTCCTAAATTACCAAAGATTTGAATAATAATTGGATAAAATTGGTATTACGGGAAAACAATGCATTCCCAACCCTTCTTATAAGTTGAGATTGAAGGTTGGTGTTCCAGTCCTGTTAATGAGAAATCTTGACGCATCAAAGTTATGTAATGGTACACGGCTACAGATTAATCACCTAGGACGAAATATTATAAAAGCTACGAGTATAATCATGACTGGATAGCAAAAGGAAAAAATGTTTTAATTCCCCGCATTCCGATTATTCCAACCGATTTGCCGTTTCAGTAAGAGTGCAGTTTCCTCTGAAAGCAGCATTTTCAATAACAATAAATAAAGCTCAGGGGCAAACGCTGAAATTTGCAGGTGTAAATTTGTAAAAAAAAACTGTTTTTCCCATGGACAATTATATGTATGTAGCGTGCTCACGAGTCTGAAACCCACAAAATCTTTACGTTCTAGCCAAGGAAGGAAAAACAAAAAACGTCGTATATAAAAATGTATTGCAGTAACCTATCTTCTTCTTAAAATGTATTAACCTAACCTAACCTATGACAATCACACTTAGTATGCCCTCATCCCATCTCGGCACAATTCAAAAATACGTACAAAAAAGTACAGCTCAGGTTTTTTCATACTACTAGGTATCCAAAAAACTATCTAATGCGGACGAAGTCGCCGGTAAAAGCTAGTATTTATATATAAATAAAGTAGGTACTGATATATATGTAATGTACATAACAATAAATTTGTAAATATCTGTAGTTATACTGACAATAAAATTGGAGAGCTTAGAAAAATTATAATATTTTAAAAATCAGACATTGTATATCGAGAAGTCTTTGAAAAGTGGCAGAAATTTGTTAATGTTGTTAAAAAGAAGTAATTTCAAAAATTAAAAAATATTTGATATAATGGTACGAGTACGATAACTTTGGTGCCAAAAACAAAAAAGAGGCTGGGATGCGACCCACTCTGATAACTTCCAGTGGCGATTCCTGGTCTTCAGTTCTGGGTTGGCTACTTTAATCAAAGCTAAACGTAATAAAAACAAACAATTTTATTTATTTTTTCAGTTATTTTTTTAATTAAAAACTTATTTATATATATAAAAAATCAAGTCGTCGCTCTATTTTCAAAAAATTTTCAAGAACTTGCTCATAAAAGCTTTCAAATTTTCTTAACTCTGACAACATTTCTTTTTCTATTGAAATAAGAGCTAAGTTGCTCAATCTTTCCTGGCCTTGTGTGCTTCTAAGATACGTTTTTATTCTTTTCAACGAAGAAAAAGTACGTTCGACTGAAGCGGTTGTAGCTGGAATAGTGCAGATAAGTTTTGAAAGTGAATAAACTTGTTCAAAGCTTCCAGAAATATTTTTGGACTCCAGCCAGAGAAGAACGTCGTATGGAGTCAAAGTTTTCGCTGTTGTTGATCTATTTTCCGGCAGTTTAATTTCGGCAGAGTTGGCATATAATACGGTCAATTCATTTTTCAGTTGACTGAATTCAAATATTTCTGGGTAGAATTCAATCAGTTTTTTTATCAAATCATCAGGAAAATATTGATTTTTGCGATATTCTAATATTTTTTTGCCGTTCAACAGATTGAAAAACTTCAATTTTTCAATAGATGAAAATCTCTCTGAAACCTGCATTCTTAGGTTGTCAATTACTTCGAAAAATAATTTCTTGAATTTAATTTCGTTTGAACACAAATCTTCGTTTCGAACCGCTCTTTTTTCAGCGTTTAATGGAACAATTTCGATGGTATACTGCCAAAATTGATCAAACCCGTCTGCTCGCATTACTTTCATCACGTCATGGAATTTTTGAATTTGACCAGCACAAAAAACTATGTCCAGATTTGAATTTTGCAACACGTTAAACAGAATATCGGAATGGGAGTAAAATTTAGAAAAAACATTCAATAAGAAAACGGTTTCGAATTTTGTCAAGAATTTTATATATCCGTAAGCTGCCATTTTGTCATTCGATTCCCAAGTGTTTTGTTCATCTTCATATAATTATATTTTGAAAATATTCCAAGATATCCTGTCTATAATATTCACGACATTGACAAGTCGAGAGCTAAAACACCATCTGGTTGTGGCTAAAGAAGGAATTTTCCTTTTTAAAAATTCTTTGAGTGCAAATGTTCTTTTTGAGGAATGGGATGCAAAAGTTGCAATACCATTTAGGGTGCTAAAGAATATTCTACATTCCCTTATGTTGTTTAAACCTTGTGAAAGTACCAAATTAAGTACGTGAGCGTAGCAGTGAACAAATAAAGCTCTTGGACAAATTTCTTTGACCTTAACTTGAAGTCCATTTAAATGCCCACTCATTACGGATGCTCCATCGTATGTCTGGGCTACTAGCTTATTTTTGATATCGTACTTTTCAAGAAGGATTTTTACCCATTTAAACAAATCATCTGCAGTTTGTCCAGCACTGACATCAATAAAGCCGACAAAAATTTCATTAATTTTACCATTTAGGAAATACCGGAAAACCACAGACAATTGTGACTTCATTTGGATGTCAGATGTCTCATCGAGCATTATGGCAACAAATGTTGCTTGTTGTAATTGTTTCGTTATATTTGAACTGTAGCAGTTTCAAAGTGTTGAGCTATGATAGGGTCGTAACGTTTCAACAGGTTGAGAGTTTCAACATAGTTTCCTCGATTCAAAGAAGAGCTGCTCTCGTCATGACCTCTAAATGGTAACTCTTGATTTGCAAGAAAACACGTAACGTCAATTAAACGCTTCAGGACATCACGATTTTTCTTAACTTGAAGATTATGTTGGCTGTTTAAATTTCTAACCTGAGAGCTAAGAGCTTCATCAATCCTGTTTTCACCAAAACTCGCCAGCTTAAGCACACATTCCAAATGGGTGTTCGTCTGTTTGTGCTTTTTTTGAAGTGATTGCAAGGTGTTGAGTTTTCTTAAACCTGTTGTGCTTCACACAGAATTAATCCGGGAAAAAAGTAGACAAGGCCAACAGAACAGTGCAATTTTGTTTTCACACCCTGCTAACCACGGATAAAGTGAATATTGAGTTGTATTAAAACTTCGTATATACTCTCTTTTAGAGTCTTTATGCGTTGTTTTTAAACTACCCAATTTAGGACAAGGACGCCCATTTTTAATTATTAATAGTTTTTCCGCAAATGTTCTTACTGAAAATGGTTTTTCTAATAGATCTTCTACTAAAGATTTGGTTTCGTTGTTAGCTTCAGCTGTAGCAAAATCCATTTTTCTTCCTAAGATTTAGAAATATAAAAATAAAAACATGAGAAATGTCCTTGCAAATGGGCAAGTGGTCAAGTCATTCTTTTTTGATGTTCTTTGTGTGAGGAAAAGGACGTTGTTAAGCATATTTATATCTAAGCGTGGACATTGTGGCTTTTAAATATTGAGAGAATTTTAAGAATCCGTTCAGCAACTCAGAAATTACCCCCTAGCTCCTACATACATAGGTAAAAAAAAAAACTTTCTACTTCCCGCATCGCCCTTATAAATGATTCTAGCTAAAATATAAAAATATCCTTTTTATAGGCAATTTAATTTGCTAGTAACTTGCTTTTAACTTTTCCGCTAATATGATTCATTTAACAAGCATTCACAACAAGTTAAAAAGGGAGACATTTACCCCCCTCTTAGGTCCAGTTTCCGGCCGGTGGGCTGGTGACTTTGGGAATGTTATGCATACCTGGAGGTAACGCTTAGCATTATACAAAAATAACCAAGAGAGCATTATTTCTTGCAAGCAAAAATATTTTGTTGACTGGACTATCTATGCCCAATAATCTATGAAACCCAGCAAAGATCAAATGATATTTTCTTATTTTAGAGCAGTAATGTACTATGTAAAAGATTGCATAACCCCAAAGAAAAATACAGCCGTACGCAACTAACACATACCCCACCCGCCCATACACATCATTTTGGATAGAAAATCGCACTGTAGCTATGTACCTATGTAGTGTAGGTTATCAAAAGTAAAAAGAATCATCGAAATTAAAATTATGAAATCTAAGCTCGGTAGGTAGGTACCAATATAATTTTTTTTTGTCAATATAAGAACCCTGGCACGAGTACGATAACTTTGGCGCCAAGATATAATAATGGTTTTTGGTAGAGGGGCTTAATACAAGCATTTTTTACTACGGGGGTCTATCTCCCTCCGTTTAGGCGGTATGGGCAATTTAAAAAATTATTATTTAAAATGGAAACAAATAATTAAAAAATAACGGTAATACTTACAATTAAGTTTTATACATTTTTTTAAAGCCAACATTTTTGTCTATTAGCTTGTTTTTAAATCAAGTCAAAACTATGCATAGTTTTTGAAAAAAAATGTTTTAAACTAAAAATGTACCTATGCAAAAAAAATTAAAAAAAAAAGATTTAAAGTGAAGTTTTTCAAAACTTTCAAATTATCTACTGTTTTTTTTATAATTCATTGCTCTTATTTGTTTTTGATGAAAAACTGAAAACTAGATGACTTTATGTCTTCTAGTTCTTGAGAAAATTGAAAATTACCAAAAAAAATAGTTTAATTAAATTACTTTTTCCTTGCTTAAGTATTAACTTAGTCTTATTTTGATAGTAATAATCGAATATGGATTAAGATACACCTAGGGTAAATTAATATTTCTTAAATCCAGCTTATTTAAATGCAAAAGAAACTTTGCATGCACCCCATCTTGCACCCACCGAACCTTGCCCCCTCCCCACCTTGCACGCACTCCAACTTGCACCCACCCCAAATCCTATAGTGTTCCCAAGCAGGGGGGTTGCAGGGGGCAGCATGTCCCCCTTACAGATCACACTGTTGCATACTCCCAAACTCGCACCTACCATTGTTACTATCAAAATAAGACTCGAGCAAAAAAAAGAATTAAATTAAAATAGTAGTTGTGGTTATTTTCAATTTTCTCAAAAACTAAAAGACATAAAATCATCTAGTTTTCAGTTTTTGATCAAAAACAAATAAGAGCAATAAATTCTGAAATAAAAACAATGGTAGATAATCTCGAAGTATTGAAAAATTACACTTTAAACCTTTTTTTTAACTTTTTTTTACTCAAATTTTGAGTTTAAAATTAAATTTTTCAAAAACTACACATAGTTTTGACTTGAATTTAAAACTGTTTAATAAAACAGAATGTTGGCTTTAAAAAAATGTATAAAACTAAATTGTAAGTATCACCGTTATTTTTTAATTATTTTTTTCCATTTTAAATAATAATTTTTTAAAATTGCCCCTACCGCCTAAGCGGGGGGAGATAGACCCCCCTCCCATAGTAAAAAATGCTTGTATTAAGCCCCTCTACCAAAAACCGTTATTATATCTTGTCGCCAAAGTTATCGTACTCGTGCCAAAAACTTACATGAAACACATTGACACCCATTTTTTTGTAACAATTGAATTATGTTTTAAAACACGTTACGTAGGTTTTATCTATACCTATAAAGTTTATTTATTTTAAGAAAAAAGTTTTTGATAATAAATTTAAAGGAAAGTTCAAATTCGCCTATAAAATACTGCCACATGAAATCGCCACGCTAATAAGAACTTTTAAATAACGAACTATCAACAAAATTGAAAAAAATAAAATTAAACAGATTCATTGACCACTTTTTTGCCTTTAAAATGCTTGTAAATATTAAGAAATGTACCACTCACGTCGAAAATGTTAATACGTTTAATTTAATTTATGATAATTAAAAGTTTTTTTTTAATTAATTCCGCCACTGAAAAGAAAACTACAATTCAAGTTTCAAGATAAATTCATTCAAACAGAACATTCATTAACTGAAAATTAGGTTTAGGATAAACGACCAATCAGTAAGCTAAGCACACAACATCAATTTTTTTCTCGGGTTTTTCTACCCAGGTAGAGAAAACCATATCCCACAGCTACAACTACAATCCCAATGCATTTTTTTCTCATGTTTTTCTCCACAGGTTCAGGCTTGCCAGATTTTTATAAGACTATATCGCATTAAAAAAAAAAAAGGATATATCGCGCAATTTGGCCTCTGGCAATCTGGCCTAGTGTTCATGATTTTCGCACTGAGACTGTCTCGCTGCAAACGACCAAGCAGAAACACACATTTTCTTCTCGCATTTTTCTACTTGTTCCGTTGGCGCTTATTAGTAGTGCCAACTTTTGTGAATATTTTGTCGGTCTGTTCTTAAAGATAGAATGAGATAGCATATCGGCACATCGGGAATAATAGTATAGTTTTGAACGTCATTTGATGGCGACAAATTTTATCGCCAACTCTAGTCTGAAATTCAAAGCATTAAAAAGTAACTTTGTATGGGATTAATATAGCACGTAGGGGTTGCAGTAAATGGCTCTATTTACATAGGTTTTGCTGTTTTTTTAATGATTTTTTTGGGTGTTATGTTTTTTTGTTTTATGTACCTATTCAAGTCTTTATAGAAATAATTTTTATATATTATCTTTAAGCTGAAATTTTAGGGTTGGCGCAGCCAACCTAGCCAACTGAGAGGAATCGCCACTGATAACTTCCCATCCCGCCGTCGATTTGTCTTGCTTAAAAGTGTGTCTATATGAATCAATTTTTACCAAATTTGGGTACTATTTTTTGTAGGTTTTATTTTTTCATGAAAAAAAAGACTGTTGGATTTTTATAAAAAAATTACTGAATATCGAAAACAATATTTTCTGTGAAATAAAATAAGTTTGAAGCCAATATTTTTAATTTTTTAAAAGCTATTTGAGTCGAAAGTAAATTTTTACCAAGTTTTAGTATTGTTTTTTTTTTTTAGGTTTTTATTTTTTGTAAAAAAACTGTCAATTCGATTTTTCTCAAAATTTTGTCGAATGTTGAAAAAAATATTTCTTATAAGATAAAATAAGTTTGAAGCCAATGTGTCAAGTTTTTGAAAAGATATTTACGTCAAAAAACAATTTTTACCAACTTTTATACATTTTTTTTTAGGTTTTTATTTTCTGTAAAAAAAACTGTCAATTCGATTTTTCTCAAAATTTTTCCTAATATTGAAAACAATATTTCTTATAAGTTAAAATTAGTTAGAAACCATTATCTCAAATTTTTGAAAAGATATTTGAGTCGAAAATTAATTTTTAACAACTTTTGTTAATTTTTTTTCGGTTTTTATTTTTTTTGTAAAAAAAACTGTCAATTCGATTTTTTTCAAAATTTTACTGGATGTTAAAAACAATATTTTTTGAAAGATAAAACTAGTTAAAAGCCAATATCTCAAAGTTTTGAAAAGATATTTGAGTCAAAAATCCATTTTTACCAACTTTTATTAATTTTTTTGGGGTTTTTATTTTTTGTAAAAAAACTGTCAATTCGATTTTTCTCAAAATTTTTCACAATGTGGAAAACAATATTTCTTATAAGATAAAATAAGTTTGTAGCCTTAATCTCAAGTTTTTGAAAAGATATTTGAGTCGAAATTCAATTTTTCCAACTTTGAGTAATGTTTTTTTTTAGGTTTTTATTTTTTATAAAAAAAACTGTCAATAAGATTTTTCTCAAAATTTTATCAGATGTCAAAAACATTATTCTTCGTTGCACAAAATCGTTTTGGAGATGAAATCATATTTTAGTCGTAATATTTTCGAGATGACAATTTTTTTTTCAGTTTTTTTGATTTATAAAAAACCGTTAATTGGATTTATTTCAAAAAATATACTTGTTTTGTATCACGTTACAATATGTAATATAAAATTTAATTCAAGTCTCTAGCGTCATTGGTTCATGAGATATTTAGAATTAACCAAAAATTTCACCTTATTTTTAAACTGCTATGGTAAAAAAACGACCCACGCAATTTTCTTGAGAGCCCGTTCTGCATCTTTCTGCCTTATTATCTGTGGGTATAACAAAATTAATTTGAAGTCGATATCTCTTCTGGTTCTTGAGCTATGGACGACGAAAAAACGTCGCGAACGTACGGACGTACGAACGTACGTACACACGCACGCACAGACATCTTTCTAAAAATCTTTTATTTCGACTCTAGGGACCTTGAAACATCGAGAAATGTCAAAATTTTAAATTTGACAAATCGGACCCATTACAATAACTTATTCCTATGGGAAGTTAATAACGGTTTTCGGTAGAATGGCTCAATACAAGCATTTTTTACCATAAGAGAAGTGGTATATCTCTCCTCATTTATTGTTGTTGAATTGTATAGAAATTAACTTTAAATCTAAAAAAAATTATTAAAAACAACGTCAACACTTTCAGTTATAAATGCTACACTTTATAATTAATCTACACTAATATTATAAAGAGAAAAGATTTGTATTTTTGTATGTAACGAATAAACTCAAAAAGTACTGGACCGATTTTAATAATACTTTTTTCATTAGAAAGCTACATTATCACTGAGTAACATAGGCTATATTTAGAACTAGATTACTATAGAAATCCTTAGAAATTCCTATTAAAACCAACCGAAGGTGTAGCCATAAAATTTCTTTCATCGCATACGCTGCGAAGAGTATTAATGATAGGACAAAAAAATGTTTTCAAATTTAGTGATTCATAGTCGTTTTAATTAACATGCTTATAACTTAAATATCTGTACCTATTTATGTCTACCCGTGCGAAGCCGGGACGGGCCGCTAGTTTTAATTAGAGTTGTTTCAATCAAAATTTTTTGAAATAATGGACTTCAAAGTCAAAATTTATGAAAAAAGGTTAAACAAATTACTTTGAGTATTATTCTTCTCATGATTATAAATATCAATAAAGAAGTAATCGCATTGGGAAAGATGTTGACAAAACCGATACGTCTATCGCAATAAACGATCTCGAAAATTAGAACAAGCTTCTGAATGTCCATCAATATATGGTACTTTTCTTTTATAGAAAATATTGCCTTAAAGAAAAATGTAAGGAAGACATGGGGATCTCAAGTAATGGAATTTTAACGAGATGTAAAAAAAGTATACCCATGTTTGATTGATGGAAAAGAAAGTGTGGGTCTTCAACTAAAGGACCTGGGACCTCTCGACGTTCGAATTGGACACTTAATGGAGGTTTGAGGGCTTTTGACACGCTTCTCATATATGTAAACTATTGCTTCGGTCCAAATCATAAAATTTCATAAATTGGTTTTTTCTGCATTCAACAGAAGAAAATTTAACAATTTATTATAATCTACATAATGTACATAAATCTATTTGCATTGCTCCGCTGAGCAGTTTCAACAGAAACAGTTAAGATAACATACATTGATATTTTCGTATACTATAATAATTTAGGGGCAAAATAAATATTTGCAAGGTTTTATCTTGGTGATCAAGAATGAGAATTAAATTAAAAGCCTTAATTTGCTTTATTCTAATTTCTTTCATTAGATTTTTAACTTCAGTATAATTCGGCTAAAGTTTTAAAAACAGCTCAATACCTTTATATAAGAACTCATGTACAAAATCATATATCACAATTGGAGGAACTGTTTATGTGGAGCGAACCTTTCGTCTCGTCGGGTATAGATGTCTCCAGTTTCAGGCTCCAAGTGAGGTCAGGTCAATTTCCACTTGCCACTTGCGCACCACCTCATCCGCGGCGGTCTTCCTCTATTGTGCTGTCCTGTGGGTGTGGATTCGAAGGCTTTACGGGCTGGAGCATTGGTTTCCTTGCACTCTACGTTACCCTGCCACCTCAGTCGTTGAACTTTTACCCCTCTGGCTAGGTCTACGTCACTGTACAGCCCGTACAGCTCGTCGTTCCATCTTCTCCTCCACTCACCTTCTTAGCATACGGTGCCGGAGATCACGCGAAGAACTTTTCTATCGAAACGACCCAAGGTGCTTTAATCCCCTTTTGCCATAGTCACCTTGTCTAAAGCCTTTTTTGACATCGAAATGTTCTTTATGAAGCAGCGTGAATTCTCCATGGTCATCCTGCACAAACGGACGAGTTTGGCAGGGACGCCAAAACTAGACATGGCTCTATACAGTTCGTCTTTGCAGATGCTGTCATATGCGGCTTTGAAGTCGATGAAAAAATGATGGGTGTCGATTTGATGTTCTTGGGTTTTTTTCCAGGATCTGCCGTGATGTGAATATTTGATCAGCTTAACTATTCTACCTATTTTCATCAAGCTTCATCACCATGGTTCTGGAGTTGCAATTTTGTATATACAGAATCTTCAAAATTAACTAAGATATAGGTCTACAACTGATTGTCCCAATAAAGTTCAAAATCCATACAACTAGGACTGAATACCATCAAGAAATATAAAAAGGTTCTCTATAAATAAAATGCTAAAACAAAACTAAATAAGTCTACAAAAAAAGAAACCGATCAGAATAAACTGAAAACATTTTGTCGACTCTCCATTTGGATAACCGACATTGAGGTCTTATAGTTCATCGAAGAGTGAAATTGAATTCCAATTTAGAAGGATAATATACCTAGTCTAAAAACAAGTAGGTTCTTTTTAAACAACTTAGCAATCAAACCGCTTACAATCTTATAAGAGCTACAGCTACTTAATAACACTTTTAACAGTCACTTAATTATGTACAATTGCATTTATATTATTTTATTATATTTATTAATAATATAAGAGGAAAATTTTACGTTACAGTTTAATTTTTTTTAAATGGTTCTGTTCTGACCAAAATTGTGTTTAGGTACCTTTACCTGCCTTTACTATTGCCTATGTAAAAGGAAATGGTTCTTGATTTTTCTTATAATTATTATAAAGGTACATTAAATCCATTAAAATCCCCTTTTCACACAAATTTGCTTAATTATTATTATACTAGTTCATCATCAAGATTATTCATCAAATTCGGGCAAGCAATCATCATCATATGTACATACATACATACGTACATAGGTACGCGAGTATATTTAAAAACATTAACAAAGTCAAGTTAAAAAATGTGTTTATTTTAATGGTGCTAATATTGTTAAATACCAAGTCCATGGCTCCTGATAAATGTCAGTGCTTAGAGACATTTACACAAATATCCTGATGACATGTCACGAAAACCCATGGCAATCAGTCAAAACACACATCAATGCACACCGGACTGAACAACTTTCCATGGGTTTTGCGTCATTTCTTTTGTCGGAACTTCTTGTAGACATCATTCAATCTAGCTGTAATTTTCTCACCTGAAAATGTGACGTGCAATTTATTGTTTTCGTAACACATTTTTATTATTTATTATACTTGGCCATTTCCCTAGACAAGACGCAACAACTTAGTGGCAGTATGCAGGGTGCAGCACAATATAAATACGAAACGAACCTTCATGCGCACTTCTACTTCTATACTTCTCTATGGTCCTGGTTGCATGATTTCAGTTTTTAGTTTTTAGTTTTGAGAAGGCTCGCTGCTACGAGTATGTTGCCGTTGCTATTAATGAAGGTACGATAACCATCTTGAAAAATTATCTTCTAGTAATGGTTTTCGCGTAATTAGGTTCAAAGCAATTCTCTTGTGGCAATAAAAACACAAGATATTATTAATGATCTGAAGACCATTTTTAAACCTTAAGTTAATATGAACATGATTTTGCCTTTTTGTTAATGTTGTTGATGGTATTCCTGTACAAAGTGGACAAAGTGGTGGTGTATGGTTAAATCACACAAAGTTACCAAACAATTAACTTGTAAGTAGGTACTTACCTTAACTTTGTGTCATTTAACTAAGCAAACACAATGTTTTTTTTTAGGTAAACTGCAAGTTTGTTGTTGATGCAGTGACGTTCATAATATTTTATATGGCCGGACTTAACAATTTTTGTCTTTATCTTTTAAAAGAGGAACTGTGCTATGGGTTGAGTTATAGCAAATGAAATTACACAATCTCTAAGAGTGAGTGAGAATTGATCTGTTTAAAATTATGAATATATTACGACAGCAAAAGCTTTTGGAATTTTATTAACTCCAAAAGAAAATCTAGTGGTTTACCAAATTGTATGGAGTTTTCGGGTTCTATATCTAGTGATTTGCAAACTATCTGTAATCTTTTTGCAGATTATTTTGAATCTGTTTACGCAGTTACGTCTCCTAACGAGCTTCCTGATTTTACTCCATCTAATGTAGTTGATATAGGAATTATTCAGTTAGAAATATCAGATGTATTTGAAGCGTTAAATGGGATTGATGAAAACAAAGGACTTGGTCCAGATAGTATATCTCCCAAGATAATCAAAAAATGTGCAACGTCCCTTGCGTTACCTTTGTTGCTAATTTTCAATAAGTCTCTTAAAACAGGTGAATTTTTAAATGACTGGAAAACATCGTACATATCTCCGATTTTTAAGTCTGGAGCAAAGCAAAAAATATGTAATTACCGACCAATATTTAAGTTATCTATTATTCCTAAAATTTTTGAAAAAATTGTGTGTGATAAGCTCATTTTTCTTACAAAACAAATAGTATCCGATTCTCAGCATGGATTTGTTTCCGGCAGATCTACTGCTACAAATCTCACTATTTTGTGTGATTTAGTTGTTAGTGGATTTGAAAGTGGTCTCCAGACCGACATCATCTTTACCGACTTTGCCAAGGCATTTGATAGAGTTAGCCATGAAATATTATTATATAAATTGTCCAAGCTTGGTATCCACTCCATACTTTTAGAATGGATACGTTCGTATCTTACTGATCGAACCCAATTCGTTAAGATACACAGATATGTTTCAAAGTGCATAAAAGTAACATCGGGCGTCCCTCAAGGAAGTCACATTGGTCCCTTGTTCTTTAATTTATTTATCAATGATATTCCTGACATTTTCCAGTTTTCCAGGTATTTATTATATGCTGACGACGTAAAAATATTCAGAACTATACATTCTCTAAGTGATTGTTATTTATTGCAAGAAGATTTATGTGAACTTGCATCATGGTGCAATAAAAATCTTCTTTTCTTAAATGTAGCCAAATGTCAAAGCTTTATATGCTCAAAGAAAATTGCACCAATAGTATTTGATTACACTATCAATAATATAACATTAGATAAAGTAACTGAAAAGAAGGATTTAGGAGTCATATTTGATAGGAAGTTCACTTTTAGTAGTCACATTGACTATATAGTTAATAAAGCATATAAAATGTTGGGTTTTCTAAAAAGGAACACTAGAGAATTCTCCGATTCATATGCTCTTAAATCTCTTTATATGGCTTTTGTGAGATCTACCCTGGAATACTGTTGCGTGGTTTGGAATCCGTATTATGCAAATCATTCATTGAGAATTGAAAGGATTCAGAGAAGTTTCACAAGATATTGTTTTTTTAAGCTAAATTGGAACATTATTATGCCCGCATATAATGTGAGATGTTTGCTTTTTGGTATGCAAACGCTTGAGGTCAGAAGAAAGTATTTTTCTATTATGATGATAAAGGATATAGTAAGTAGTCACATTGTGTGTCCTTACTTGCTAGAGCAAATAAAATTTTATTTTCCCAGTAGAGGCCTTCGTATAGGCTTTCATTTACGGGAGACTTTTTCTAGAAGTAATTATGCTAGAAATGTACCGATTAAGCGTTGCATCAGAGAAACTAATGCTGTAATTGAAAAAATAGATATTTGTATGCACAGTTCACGAGAAACTTTTAAAAAACATGTAATGTTAATTTTGTTATTTCATTAATTATTGTGATATATGTATATATGTTAAATTTATGTTTTCTGTATTTATTTTAAATATTTATTATAACTTTAAGTTACTATTTTTCGTTATCTTTATTTATATTATATTTATGTAATCTAAAAGAGAATGTTAATCTCAGATTGATGAAATAAACTAAACTAAAGCTAAAGCAAGCTTAAAGATCTAGATCATAATAAAGTTTTGGGAGAAGGCAATTTTTTTTTGCATTTAATAGTGTTTGTCCACAGCAAGTCAATCAAGTCTTTTGTAGCCGTATGATATTTTGATGTAACTTTAATAAGTAAATTATCTTTAAAAAGGTTGTTTTTAGATTTTTCCAGGAAAAGTGCAAAGTCGTGGGTTTTCGTTTCTTAAAACCAACAACATCATATAAAATATACTCGTATAAAGAACAAGTTCACACACAATAGCGGATCCAGGGGGGGGGGGGTTGAAGGGGTCATGAAACAAAGCACAAATTCATCAACTTTTGAACAATGGACGATCCAGGGGGGGTCATATGAGCCATAAAGCTTATACAGTTAAGTTGTATAAGTAAAGATTTCATCTCAAAATTTGTTAGTAATTTAACGACATTAACCAAAAAGTGGTTTGCTGTCAAAAACAACTAAAATTATGGTTTTCACTCAATTTAGAATTTGAAAAAAAGTTTAGTCATGCTTTAATTTTTTTTCATAAAATTTGTTTCTAAGAAAAAGAACAAATATTCAGGTTCTTAAGAAGAAACCTTGAATAAGAGATCGTCAGTTTGATATTAAATTTCCTTTACATTCCTAAAACTAGCCTTCAATTTTATTATTAAATTTTTTAACACACATAGTGATCATTGAAGTGATTTTTACTTGCGACATGTAGGAACTATGTAGCAATTTTTGGATTAGTTAAAAAATGTCGAACTAGAGCTTTTAATCAAACATGACATTACAATGGTAGAGAAGTCGAACAAATTGGGTACCCCGATTATGTCCGTCTGTGTATCTGTCCTGGCCCCTACAGTCCAAACAATTGTGTGTTGATTGAAATTTAGGTTTTCAGCCGATTAGCGTAAGGCGTTTTTTTTCATTTTATTAATACGAAAAATAACAGGACCTTCCCATACAAATTTGTTAGTTAAAATATGTGATTTTTTTAAAACTTTCTCTGAATTTTGTATTCTTAATTTGGCTTCTTTCTACAAGAGAAACATTTTTTGGTATTGCTCCAGAAGAGTAACCCTCATAACCTTTAAGTTTTTTTTTAAGTTTTCTCAAGAACTAATGGACCGATTTCAATTATCTTCTCTTTTTGTGCAAGTTTTTGTCGATGATCACGTGATCAAATTGATGATGATTTTTGATGATCATAAATGTCATTTTTTTTAATTTTAAGAAATAATATTAATTTTGTTTACAAAACTCGATATCTCAGAGAGGGGTCACATTTTTTAACGAAATTAAAATGTATATTTATAAGCACTTTATTTAATGCTTACCAAAAATATACTTATAAGACAAAATTTAAACTGATTTTCGAAAAAATAAATAAGTTAATCTAGATATTTTGAGAAATAAGATGGCATTTAAATTTTTGAGAAAAACCTATTTTGCAGGTACATTTTTAAATCTTAAAATATAGGATATATTTTTAAACCGACTTTTTGGAAGAAATTAGCAAGTTCTAAAGACCCAGTCGTGCATTTTATTTTGTTTAAAATTGATTTTCGGTTGAATAAAAAAGATCTTAAAAAATTAAATAAATCTACTTTTGAAGTGAATTTGCTTTGGATGCTCTAGAACTGAGATTTAAACACGAATTTTAATAATATAAATGTCCCAAAAACTGCAAAAGTGACAGTTTTGTTAAACTAATGGCTAAATTCAAGAACCAAACATTTTTCTCTCTACAATTTTAAAGTTCTGTTGACTAAGATCAAAATACAAGTAAACAGGCTGATAGGGATAGTAATAATAAAAAAAAGGCCGACAATTCTTCATATCAGATCTTCTCTCATTTTCTGGATTTTTCAAGTTTTGTAGCGTTCTTCGCATTAATATAGAAATGGAAATACGAAAAGTATATTTTATTTTTGGAAAAAGCTACTTTTCCAAACAATTTCTTACATTTCTGCGTGAAATGCACCAAAAACCCTCTAAACTATTGTGATTTAGCTCTTAAATATGGCATATTTAGAAAACTGTTGGAATCTTGGATTGCTTTCATATGTAGCGAGTCATCATAAATTGCTGTACATTGTACAACAGTGTTCTATAATAATTTGATAATTAAAGTTGTCACTGTGGTACGCGTGGTCTTGGGTTCGATCCCTGCCTATTCCATCTAAAGTTTTTTTTTCACGCGGGTACTGCCTCTTGCGAGGAATTGACAAATTCTCCAAGAGTAATTCTTGTCATGAAAAGCGCTTTCTTAAATTCGGCTTAAAACTGTAGGTCCCCTCCATCCCTGACAACAGTCTGGATCCGCCCTTGTTCACACAGTTTATTTTGAACCGAAATTGCCGAGATTCTCGCAGGTTTTTCCAGAATTTTCGTGTCTTATAGTTTCAGAACACGAAAAACACCATTTATTTTTAATTTATTGTTACAATTTTGTTTTTGATTATTTTTCTAATTGCATACAAATGTAAACGTTTTTAAATTGTTAGTGTTGCAAAGATATTTTCCAGATATAAGTCATACGTCTGAAATACCGACATGTTTTTCGTTTCCATTAAAAGCAGATCGATTTTTAAATTGAATAAAACAAGTTGTATATGAGACATCAATGAGGTTTTATCATTATTTGAGAGCCCTATCAATGACATTGTAAAAATCGCTTAGATGGCCAACGTATAATTTCGTTGGGTGGAGAGCATTTGGAAGGTCAAGTTTTCGATAAATCAGGCTAAATTTGACCGGTGGCAT
Organism: Eupeodes latifasciatus; assembly: GCA_920104205.1. NCBI lineage: Eukaryota > Metazoa > Arthropoda > Insecta > Diptera > Syrphidae > Eupeodes > Eupeodes latifasciatus. The sequence continues at coordinate 65,653,421 of OV049925.1, forward strand.
TGATTATGTTGTCTTTGAGGGCCACCAATTCATTCAAAAATGGACTTCATTGCTAAAGATGATTTTTCGACCAAATCGTTGCTAGTAGAGAAAACCGATTTTGCTAATAAAGATTTATTATTTGCATGTGTTGTTCGATTGATTGATTTAAAGAACATATTTTGACAGAAAGTAAAAGAAACAATATGGCCACCACGAGCTTTCAAAATCAAATCATGTTCCTGTTGGACGGATTCGTCATTGATTGATTGACCCGAATGGTTAAGTTTGAAGCTGATTTAAGCAAGAAAATTTGAGATTTTTCACCGAAGCCGGCGGGCTGCGGCGGCAACGGGACATACAAAAGACATTGTTAAATTTGTGGGATAATTTACAAAAAGTAGCTGTATTAAGCAGTTTAAAGAAAAAATGTCGATCGGAATCGATGTATTTGGATTTGGTTATAATTTTGCCTGTAAAAAGATTATCAATTTTTGTGAATGGTGCATACATTTTTTTAAAAGTTTCTTGCGGAATAATATATTTTCACCGATTTATGTTTGTCGCTTCATATCTGATTTGGATAATTTCTAAAAATGTTCGTTCTGCAGCAGCTTTACTATATAATAGGTACTATTCGTTTGAACTGCGAAGTTGAGCATTTACATTGTGGAGGTCAAACAAGACCTACTATAACACTGGTGAACAAAATAAAGCCTTTTGTCTATGATTCAAAAGAATTTTCTGAAGGATTTTGTAGTACTGAATTCGAATTTAGTCTTCAAAAGGTTAAGCTTTTCAAATAATACGGTGTTTTAAAGGCTAAGGTAAAGCAATATTTAGTTGTTAACATCAAATTTTACGATATGCAGTAACAGAAGACCGCTTTAAAATTATTGTTTTTTTCTATTCCAACTGTTTAGGGAAACAGGGTTTAGAAGCCGACCTTTCTTAAAACAGTGTGTAAGTTGTTATGCTGCACAGTGTTGCAAATGAACCATTTGTCTTAACTTGTCATCTTTCAACAAAGTTTCGAAGAATTTTAAATCTGGATCTAGTTTTTAAATTATGCAAACATTGCATGGCAGCGTTAAAAGTGCCACTTATGTGACAGAACAAAATCATTCCTATGCATAACAATACTGGGCTTTAAAACGCGGTGGTGAAACTTGGTAGTTAAACGCTTTCTGTGTGCCGAAGCCTTAAGAATGTGATTTCTTGATTACAATTGAGTTCAATTCTTTTTTTATTTGGTGTGGTGTAAAGTTTTTGTTTTAACTTTTTTACTAAATGTTCTTAGTATGTAGCTACATTTAAATAAATAAAACAAATTGGGTGGCGCAACAGTCCGTTGAGAACATAGGGCCTAGTGACTTACAACTCTCAACCATTCCTGTGTGCGAGTACTGTTGTCAGGGATGGAGGGGACCTACAGTTTATATGCCGAATCCGAACGGCAAATTTGAGAAAGCACTTTTCATTACAAGAATTACTCTTGGAGAATTTGTCAATTCCTCGCAAGAGGCAGTACCCGTGAAACTTTAGATGGCATAGGCAGGGATCGAACCCAAGACCTCTGGCATGACAGTCCAACGAAATTTTTTTTTGTAAATTCATTTTTATTAACTCAATCTTAACCATAACTTACAACTAACTTACTGGTCCCATACGGACACTCTAAGTTAAACAATAATACTTAATGCTAATGCCTTTCGGCCCTAAGATCTATATTTAACTTCAATTCCATTTTATTTATTTTTGTATTCATTAGAAAATTAAAAAAAAAAAAAACTAATATCAAACAGTCCAACGCACTAACCATCATGCCACGTGTAGCTACTTGCAACATATTTAACGAACATTTCTTGAAGTTTTTGGTTTTTTGGCTGTTCAAAAATAAAGTATGTATTTAGAAAAAAATCATATTTGGTATTTAATTTGACGTGTTGTGACATTAGTGTTGCATCAAAATTTTTCATATCCTAGGCATACGACCAAAAATTCAGCACAATGGGATCCGGAACACTATTGCGATTTCATCGACTTTTTAAAATGGGTATAATCCCCTTTTAGAAATATACTTCAGCAAAGTATTGTCAGAAAAAGACACGAGTTTTCGCCCCACTCAATTTTGCAATCATTTTCCAGATCCCATTGTGTCGGATCCTAAGAAATTTCTGGGTCACTTTTTTTTCATTCAGTTTTGATTTCTGATTCTAAAAATATTACTGCACTGACATTTTTTTTTCATTATTGAGTCTTGAGTTGTACCCGTGGCATGATGGTTTGTGCCTTGGACTGCCGTGCCAGAGGACTTGGGTTCAATCCCTGTCTGTGCCATCTTAAGTGTTTTTTTCACGGGTACTGCCTCTTGCGAGGAATTGTCAAATCCTCCAAGAGTAATTCTTGCCATGAAAAGTCATTTCTCAAGTTAGCCGTTTGGATTCGGCTTAAAATTGTAGGTACCCTCCAGTCACTATATGCTCTAGTTCTCTGAAGACTGTTGCGCCACCTAATTTATTTTAAAAGTAATTCGTTACTTTTAATATTTAAGATGCGAAGTTTTTGGCAAATTCTTTCTACTTTCTTTTTTTATTATAGGTATTTTAATTAAAAAATGTGGGTGTGGCGGAAGGCAAATTTGGAGGAAGACCGATACGAAATTCAAGGTAGAGAACTTGCTTGCCACTGTTAAACATGGAGGAAGTTATGTCATTTTATAGGGGAACGGAAACGTTTGAATTCATTGATATAATTATACGGACGGATGGAAACTATTGGAAATTGTTAAAAGAAATAAACGTCAGTCCGTGGAAAAACTGAATTTACCAGCAACATTTAACTTTCAAAAAGATACTACAAATACATCGTTTGCTGTGAAGAAATGATTGCTTTTTAATTTTTACTTTTATTTGATAAAAGTACAAGATTTGTTTTTTACCATGTATATGAAGAATGTATGTGGTTTTTAATAATTGTTATTCTTTTTTTGTTGATTGTTTTTATATTTTTTTCTCTTGTTTATATTATATCAAATAAAGGAAAATACGAAAAATACCAAACGCTTTGCTTTTAATCATTCAAAACAGTAGCACGTTTTTTTTTTGTTGGTGTACGCTCAATTGGGAGAGTAACTGTATATAGTTTATTATTTAAAGTTCATTGAGGTTGAATATCCTAAATGCATATGTTATCGGCACTATAGAGTAAGCTAAGCTCGAAACAGTGCCATTTTTAATTTTTGTTTCATGGACCGTTAGTTTGGTCTATCTGCATTCCAAAAAAAAGTTAATTTTCAAAGTTTTAAAACTCAGTAAAAATATATATAAAAAGAAATAGACATCAGAACTGGAAAAATGTGTGCCTAACATTTTGGCGTTTGAAATTTTCCAATATTATTGACAATCTTCAAGGTCTACAGCTCTAAAAAACACCTCGCATGCAGCCATCTTCAGCATCGTCATTAGGTTTAGTTGATCATCTTTTGAATCTGGCCATTTAATATACATGTTTCTTAGCTGGAAGTATTTGAAAGTTGATTCTTCCAAATGGTACCAGCTTCATATCTACTTTCGGCTGTCTGCAATTTGAAATACTCCAAAATTGTTCGTATAAAACAAACTGTTGGAAGTTCTGTGGAATTGCTTTAGAAAAAGCTTTGAATACAAAGGGGGGCTTTTTTGAAATGTATAGACCTGGTCATCCGAAAATGGTTTTGAAAAATGTCATCCAGAAATTTCTTGATCATTTTAAGAAAATTTTTATTTTGCGGAATATGTCTTATTAACATCGTTGTTAAGATTTTCGTATTATGTAAACACATTTTCCTTTTTCTTCGGTTTTTTAAGTTTTTTATTTCTGCCAATTCGTGTTCCATGTTTTCAAAAACGTTTTTTCCCTCTAAGCTTAGAATAAGTTTTAAAATATTTTTTTTGGTAGGTAAGTATACTACAAATCAAATCAAATATTCTAACAAGTTATGTAATTTATATGTCTCATTTTGTCAACTTTTTCTATCATGAACTCATTAGTAAAAACTATGATGATTGTGTTCATAAAAGTATATCTGGACATATTTTAGTCAGATCATGTGCAACAGAGCCTGCATTTACGTCTCATTTTGTCAACTTTTTCTATCATGAACTCATTAGTAAAAACTATGATGATTGTGTTCATAAAAGTATATCTGGGCATATTTTAGTCAGATCATGTGCAACAGAGCCTGCATTTACGAACTTAGCCAAATTATTATACCTAATAATATATTTATACATAATATTCACGCAAATTACGTTAAACCTCGTTCCACACGTCCTTAAACCCACCCGTGTTCAGTTAAATTTGTCAAAAATTAGGAAATCCGACTTCATGAGGCTGTTAATTAAAAGCCTCACCACATCGAAAATGTGATTTTTGTTGATGTTGCGTGGCATATGTAGAATGTCTGAACGTTTTTTGTGTTCCTACAATGTCTTCGTTACCAAAATTTAAATTTAAACGTTTAATTGACAAAGGAAAGTAAGTTTTTTATTGATAACGCAAGATTCTTTGAATACCTTGTTCATTTTCTGACAGGAGGGCCACGTCCAAAAAAGTGCATCACAAATTCCCAGATAAAATTTCAATTCATTACGTGAGACGGTGAGAGGTTATATTTGTAAAAAGTAAGGACCAACCAGAAAATATTATGGTTTTTGGCAACTTTTTTAAAAAAGATTCGAAATACTATGAATATTTCATTACATTTGTATACCTAATATCTATTCACTAATGATGGTTACTACTTGTTTACCGAACATTTATACTTTAAACTGACCAAAAGATTTGAATTTGAATTATTATTTTCGTGATTTATCTTATTTATCGAAAGTTTATTTCTACCTTGGGGTCTACCTGAAATCAATTTTAAAGTGCCAAAACATGGTAAATAGAATAAAAAAATAAGGTGGTCCAACAGCTCGTAGGGCCACAATTTTTATGTCAAATCCGAACCGCTGATTTGAGAAAGTACTTTAATGCAAAAATTATCCTGGATGATTTGTCAATTCCCCGCAAGGGGCAGTACACGTGAAAAAAAAACTTTAGGCAGTCATTGAACCCGATGTTCAAATGGTAGACATGTGCATTCAAGAGGACACAAGCGTCCACAGGTTTTTCTCAAAACCAACCTCTGTCTATCAACTCCTACTCTCACCTACCCGTGGTGAACATCGGGTGCCTAGTACCTCAACTGGAGATTGGGTTCCAACCCCAGTGGAAAATTGTTGGGGGCAGCAAACGAGAGAGGGGGGAGAGGTGCGTCTACTAAGGCACCTCTCCTTATCCAGACGGCAGCGGAGGAATTCCCGAGATGGAATCAACGGTGGCGTCTACAGTTCCAGTAAGGCTGAACTACAGTCAGTCTCGAAAGTCTATACATACACCCTTGAAAAATGCAAAATCATCAATAATAGGAAAAATTTCAGTGATATTTTTTATTATTTAGAATATTTACAGCTTAAGCCTAGTACGCTGCTGATGCGAAACGAAAATTCGCATACAAAAATGACATGACGAAATCATAAACGAAAAATTTCGCTGTGCTTTTCGTTTTTCAGTACGCTGCTGAACGACGAAATGTGACATTTTAGTGGATAGCTGTACTAGATTTCTTAGTACAATTCTCCACTCATTTCGTTCTCAATTTAATTGCCCAGCACATTAATTGCTTGCGAAATTTTGACGTTTAATTTTTTTATTGAAAAAAAAATTGTTTACTCGTGACTTTCGGTGTTTTGACTTTGATTTAAAATTTAAAATAAAATGGATTTGTCTAATGTGTTCCACCATTGCATTTCTAAATCGGAAACTCAGGATGTTATTGGTGATGTGCAAGAAGTGATGAAGACAAGCAGTGAAATTCAACTTCCAGACAGAACTCTCCACAAATATTTTTCCGCTGTGGTTTTCGTTTTAATTTCGCTCTGCACTTGGAGACCACCGAAAAATTCCGTTTCGCATCAGCAGCGTACTAGACTTTAACAACTAAAATAGAACAAAAAGATTTAAATTTTTTTCAACAATTCACTTGAAATAACAAAAAAAAAACCATCTCACGAAAGTCTACATACAGCTAATAATAAAAAAATAATTAAGAAAAATAATAAATCTATATATATAAAAATCAATGCCACTTTTCGTTGTAATGTTATAACTCAACAATGCCTTTACCGATTTGGCTAATTTTGGTCTTGAATTATTCGTGGAAGTCCAGAGAAGGTTTGTATGTAGATAAAATTAAAAAAAAAATCTTGAAAAAGTGTAAAATCAACATCTTTCTATACTCCCATATACAAACAATTTGTACTTATACTTAAAAGCCAATTTGAACCTTTGGCAAAACAATGGAAGACAAAAAAAAGTGACGTTAGTTCTGTCAAACAAATTTAATGTCTTCTGTATGGCAAAAGTTCTGCGATTAATTCCAATTATTTTATGGGATGAGTGCACAATGGCATTTAATAGAACAATGCAAGATTTACCCGGTAATCAACAGCTTTTTGGTGGTGCTCTGATATTATTGTCAGGGGACTTTCGTCAAACATTGCATGTCATTTCTCGATCAACTTCTGCTGATGAAATAAACGCCTGTTTGAAGTCATCAGTTCTTTGGAGATATGTACGAAAATTGACACTAAACATTAATATGCGTATTCACCTACTGCAACTGCCCATGAGTTTTCAAAACAATTGTTAGAAATTGGTGATGGCAAAATACCAATCGACAGTACCAACGGATTGATCACTTTACCGAACAATTTGTGCACAATTGTCCAATCTATAGATAAGTTGATTGCATGTGTTTTTCCGAATATTCTTCAGAATTACAGAAATTATGATTGGTTGAGAGAACGCGCCATTTTAGCACCGAAGGATATTCATATCAATGTCATTAATTTTCAAATTCAAGCGAAACTGCCATTCATTGGAACCGGTTGGTATACCACCGCATTGCATGAATCTGAAAATTGGTTCTTTGGTTATATTATTGCGAAATATTAATCCACCAAAACTGTGTAATGGCACCAGATTGGCAGTGAAAAATTTATTGCCAAATTTGATTGAACCTACAATCTTAACTGGTAAATCAAAAGGAGAAGTGTGTTTGATACCGCGTATCCCTATGATTCCAACTGATATGCCATTTGAATTCAAAACATTACAATATCCTGTGCGTTTATCATTTGCGATGTCAATAAATAAGGCCCAAGGACAAACACTTCACGTTTGTCGTGTCAATTTGGAGGAATCATGTTTTTCATATGGCCAACTTTATGTTGCCTGTTCCAGAGTCGGTACCCCCAACTGTTTATTTATTCATGCTCAAAATGGAAAAACAAAAAATATTGTTTATCCAACCGTTTTAGACTAACCCATATAGACCCACCATAGTAAGAGTACCCAATTCTTTTTTATTTTTTAGTTTTTACTCTTTGCTGATAAATATAATATAAACAATATATCATTTGGGTCATTTGGACTTTTAAATAGCTAGCAATTTAAAATATTTTTTTGTTTGAATAAATGAACTTAATAATCATTTTTTTTATTACTATGCCTTATACGTAGCGAAGCACGTACCGGGCCGCTAGTATAATATAAAAATGAAATTCACAAGTACATAAACCTAGAACCGAAGGCTGCAAAGACGAAAGTGGAAACATCATAGTGGAACCGCAGTCAATGCTGAGGATATGGAAGGACCACTTCTGCAGACTGTATAACGGCGACGACGAACCGAATTCCGCTGTCAGGCAGGATGATCCATTCAACATAGACGACGAAAGCCAACAATCCCGTCCTCCCGACTTAGACGAAGTAAAGATTGCTATATCTAAGCTGTAGTCTAACAAAGCCGCTGGAGCGGATGGCTTGAATGCCGAGCTCTTTAAAGAAGCTGGAGATAAGTTGGTTAGGAGCATGCACCAACTTATCTGTAAGATATGGTCGGAAGAAAGCATGCCCGATGAATGGAACCTCAGTATTGTTTGCCCGATCCTGAAAAAAGGAGACCCTCTTAACTGCACCAACTATAGAGGAATCAGTCTACTTAACATCGCTTATAAAATCTTCTCTGCCGTAATATGTGAACGTCTAAAGCCTATCGTCAACAACCTGATAGGTCCTTATCAGTGTGGTTTTAGACCAGGAAAGTCCACAGTCGATCAAATATTCACATTACGGCAGATCCTGGAAAAAACCCAAGAACACCAAATCGACACCCACCATCTTTTCATCGATTTCAAGGCCGCATATGACAGTATCTACAGGGACGAACTGTATAGAGCCATGTCTAGTTTTGGCATCCCTACCAAACTCGTCCGTTTGTGCAGGATGACCATGGAGAATTCACGCTGCTCCATAAAGGTTGGAAACAACTTAACTGAACTTTTGATGTCAAAAAAGGTTTTAGACAAGGTGATGCGCTGTCATGTGATTTTTTTAACATCGTACTTGAAAGGATAGTGCAAAGCTCACACGTCAACACCAGAGGCACTATCTTTCAAAAGTCTGTCCAATTACTAGCATATGCTGATGACATTGACATAATCGGAAGAACTCAGCGTGATGTCAATGGGGCTTTTGTGAGTATTGAGGCAGAGGCGGCAAAAATGGGTTTAACGGTTAATGAGGGCAAAACAAAGTACATACTGTCATCAAGAAAGCACCTACAACACCGACGTCTTGGTCAAAACGTCACCATCGACAGACGTAACTTTGAGGTAGTCAAGGACTTCGTCTACCTAGGCTCCGCTGTAAACGCAGAAAACAACACCAGCGCTGGATCAAACGAAGAATAACTCTTGCTAACCGCTGTTTCTTGGGGTTAAGAAAGCAATTGAGTGGAAAAATTCTCTCTCGAAGGACCAAAGTGTCGCTATATAAGACCCTTATCATCCCCGTCTTGCTATACGGTGCAGAAGCATGGACTTTGACAAAAGCGGATGAAAGCACCTTGGGTCGTTTCGAGAGAAAGATTCTTCGTGTGATCTACGGTCCCGTATGCATCGAAGGGGAGTGGAGGAGAAGATGGAACGACGAGCTGTACGGGCTGTACAGCGACGTAGACTTAGCCAGAAGGGTAAAAGTCCAACGACTAAGATGGCTAGGTCACGTAGAGCGCATGGAAACCAATGCTCCGGCCCGGAAAGTCTTCGAATCCACACCCACAGGACAGCGCAGTAGAGGAAGACCGCGAATCAGGTGGCGCGCACAAGTGGAAGGTGACCTCACCCAACTCGGAGCGCGAAACTGGAGACATCTAGCTAGGGACCGAGCTAGATGGAGAAGTTTGTTGGGTGAGGCCCTAGTTCACACAGGACTGTAGCGCCACCTTAAGTAAGTAAGTAAGTCATTGAACCCAAGACCTCTGGCATACCAATCCTACGCACTAACCATATGACGCCACGGTTACTACAAAAATGATATCCGCATTAAATGTTCTTCCACTACTTTGTAAAATGCCACTTTTAAATCAATTTATTTTATACAATAGGTAAATGTCAAGCAGTTTATTATAATAACTTCATTTAAGTCCATGAGTTGAATTGACGAAGGAAAAAACTGAGACATTTTCTATTAATACCACGCACCACAAGTGTCCAGTATCAAGTAATAAATGCTCAGAAGGTGACTTTGTATTTTCATCCACATATCAGTTCAATTTTATACCTTTTAAGGAGGTCAGTATACAATAAATCCATCTAAAGTACAGGTACCTATATACTTTTTTTGATTAAAATTTATCCCCAGCAGCTATTTCATACATATATACTAAACTTATTCCAGACAAAACCCACTTTTTACCCAAGTGGTTATCGATTCCTTTATAAACCCACTTCTCAATGTACAAAGCTTAATGTATGTACAAAAGCATACGAAGAACGAAGGTTTTGGGTGACATCTAAAAAATATATTCAATTCCAATATGAGGTTATCTCAAATACTCTTAACGATAAAATCTAATTTCGATCCCTTTGTAATTCAGTTGAAGTTAAACCTTAATTTGTTGTCAAAATTGAGGATTCAAATTTTATTTCGCATCAGAAATACATGAGGACGATAAAATGAGAACAGACCTTCCCTGTATATCTACATCAAGTTGATGTCCTGCGGCATGGCACATCCCCTTATGCGACATCGACATCCTGTACTCGACCTTCAGTATGCAGTGTAACGATTGTTTGTTACATAAAGGCACATATTAATTTGGTAACATCGTTTCAAGGACCAAAAGAAAGGGATGGAATTATGGGTGCTTCGGCTTTCCTTCCTGACGTAGATCAGCATAACTTATTCTGTCTACCTGCCTTTGCTTGCCTTACAAGTTGACTACCAAGCCGTGTGTGTTTCTGAACCCTGAGGGTGTGTTATCATTTATTTTTATATTTTTCATTTTTCTAGGTTATATAAAGATTTTAAGGATACAAAATAAGAAAACAGACTATAACGTAAGTGAATTTGATGGATATACGTTGTAACGTTGTTGCTTTATATATTTACATATAGGTACTATAAAACAGGTGGACAATAAGTCTCGTTGGCAAAAAGCTAGTCAAATAAATCGACTTTATGAAATCATTGTGCGTTTACCTTTTCATACATAGCTTGGGGACAAACAAATTTTCACTCCAGATAATATCAAAGCTTAATTGTAATTATCAAGTGATGGTTAACCACAGAATTTAGATAATTACTGCGAACATCGAAAGGGTATTTTCGTAATGGGAATAGAGACAGCTTTAGGCCAAATCAGTATTTTTCAGCTTTTCCTGCAGAATGTGATTAAAATATGAACAAAACCGCTCCTTGTTGAGATGGTTTTATCAAAGAACCACTAAGTTTTCTTTAACGTTAAACAGGATGCAAGTTGTAATTAATCGTCCTCATTTTAATTGAATCAAGTACATAGATTGGCCTTTTCAAAAGTAAATTAAAATAGAAATCACAATTTATGCCTTTTAAGTTGCTCATGAGATAACAAAAATTAAGTTAAGCTGCTATTGTGATGTTTTCCCCACTACCCATAATGTTTTTAATGCGGAATATAAGTGAATAAAATCATACAAATACGATACGATAGATACAAGTACCCAAACAATGAATTTGTATTACTTTTGGAAAACTTATAAATTATAATTAAGATGCAGAAGACGATGCAATAGTGGTTGGTTATTTGCGGTTATTCTGTTTATTATAATCTTATTATATTAAAAATGAACAAGTTAATATTATATGTTTGGCTCGCAAGTTGCCTACAGTTACCAAATAGTTATGGAAGGACTGCCCGAAGTTTTATTGACACATTTCCAATCATAAATCATAAAACATTCCTAAAATAAAGCCAAAGAAAAAGTAGTAGTTATAAGAGGGTAGTTTTTTTCTACAATTGTTTTATCCAAATATACACTATTGAGCAAAATAATAGACTCAAGTTACACGGTTGCGGTCGAAAGTCTCTACACTGAACCAAATTTGGTAGTGATATTGATGAAAAAGCAAGTAGATTTGAAGATAGGGTGATCAATATACGGTCAACACCTCCTATCCGTCAATTTGACGAATATATTCTTAGCTTCAAGAAGTTCCGTCATTTCGAAGAAATGATTAAAATTTTTCGTTACGCAGTAAAATCTACAAAATTTTGTCAAATTGACTAATATCCATCATTGTTTCATGAAATTTAGTGAATAATAATTCTTCAATTTAACTAATAATTCTTCATTTTACTTTACCCATTTCTTTATAATAAAGAAACTTTCTTCCAATTGACGGGTCAAGCTTAGCTTTAGTTAATGAATATTTAGTCATTTGAACGGTTTCTTTAAATTGAAGAAAAGTTGTTATTTTAACCTCCTTGTTTCTTCAATATAAAGCATTATATTCTTCAAATTAATGATTTTTTTTTTGAATTTTTTGAACAACAACAACATTTTGTTTTCATTTAACGCTAATTGGCTTTAAAGTAGAAAATATTTTTCTACTTTAAACAAATTTATTTCCTGAAAAATAATTTTACTGATTACTGTATTATTTATATAAATATTTAAAAGGTATCCTAAAAATGTAAGTTAGTAGCCATATACAATCTAAATAAGTAAAACAGACAAACAAATAGTTTTTTTTCTTAAATACAAGAATATGTTTATATCGGGTGATTTTTTTGAGGTTAGGATTTTCATGCATTAGTATTTGACTGATCACGCGGGATTTCAGACATGGCGTCAAAGAGAAAGATGCTCAGTATGCTTTGACATTTCATCATGAATAGACTTACTAACGAGCAACTATATTAAAAATGTACAAGTTAATATTATATGTTTGACTCGCAAGTTGCCTACAAGTTACCAAATAGTTATGGAAGGACTGCCCGAAGTTTTATTGACACATTTCCATTCATAAATCATAAAACATTCCTAAAATAAAGCCAAAGAAAAAGTAGTAGTTATAAGAGGGTAGTTTTTTTCTACAATTGTTTTATCCAAATATACACTATTGAGCAAAATAATAGACTCAAGTTGCGGTCGAAAGTTTCTAGCAAAAAATCTGTAAGGAACGTTTTTCTGATTTTAGCATCTTAAAGCCGTTAGTTTTAAACTTATAATGAGTGATTTAAGCTAATACTTTCAGCTATAAGATGCTTAAACCAGAAATAGGAGGAACGCTAAAAATTTTTTTGCTAGAGACTTTTGACCACAAGTGTTCGACTTGAGTCGATTTTGTTGATCACGGGTGTATGTGACCATTTTAAATATACAATGTTTTTATTTTTACTGAAAATGTATCCTTTTTTCGATACTTATTTAAACTATCATATCCAAAAGCAAAATGGTTATTCATAAAAATATTCTATAATACAATCTACAGGAATTGGGTTTGGAAACTACATTTAAACCTCTTAGCAATATTTTTCGAAAGTCATACATATTGCGCGACCTCACATATGATTGACACTGATGTAATTTGCAGTAAAATAAGGTTACGAAATGGTATACCTTCGAAAAAATTCCCTCAAAGTTAAACTTTGGCGAAGAGCTCAAAAGAACTTGTCTTATTTTTTTACAACACAAAAAAGTTTTTGATTTTTTGTTTTTAAACAATGGATACATTTGGAGAAAAACAGTCGAAAATCTTTGTGAGATATTTTTAACTTAAATAGGAAGTTATTGTAATCGGTCCGATTTGTCGAATTGAAAATTTTGACATTTCTAAACGAATCAAGGTCACTATAGTCTAAATAAAAGATTTTTAGGGAGATGTTTGTACGTCCGTACGTTCGGGAAGTTTTTTTCGACTCCATAACTCAAACTAAAAGCTAAAAAAAAAAACAAGTTGGTAAAAATTTACTTTCGACTCAAATATTTTTTCAAAAATTAAAAATATTTGCTTTAAATTTATTTTATCTCACAGAAAATATTATTCATCATATGCAAAATATTGTTGGTAATGTTTTAAATTTTTTAGAATAATTCAACTGAAACTTTTTTTTAACAAAACGTGAAAACCTACCTTCTAAGCAAGACAAATCGACAGACGGGATGGGAAGTTATCAGTGTAGGTCGCATCCCAGCCTTTTTTTTTATTTTTAGGTCATTTTTGAAAATATAATTTCTAGTTTCAAAGTGGAGGAAGAAGAAAAATTCAGCTATTTAATAAAATACATGTCTTTGCATTTCCAGTATAATTGATTTTTTATGTAAAGTCATGTTTCATGTGTAACACCGATGATGTGTAGACAGTACAAAGCCGAAAACCATTAGATCTACAGACAAGATTCCAGGCTGTGGTTAAAACCGGAGAACATGATTTTATCCCAAAGTATGATTCTGGATTAAAATTTAAAGCAGGTAAATATATGATTGTTCCTTTTTTTTTATTTAAATAATAAATAACAACACATACAAATTGTATTGGTCGACAAAATATGTTTTTTATTCTGGTGCGATTATCCTGAGTTCGAATCTCGCCATTAATTTTTTTACTACATCAGCCTTTTAAAATATGTCATTCTAGAAAGATGCTAAAGACAACCAAAAACGGTTGTTAAAGGTTAAAGACAAAGTTTAAACAACACATCATTTCACTTATTGTATGGTGATTCTGCAAAGCACACATCTTTATTTTAGATACATTTTAAATCATTTTAGTAGCTCACTTAATGTTCGTAGTATAGTATGTATCTTATTAGTTTTAAGAGCTGACTTCAATCTCTTCATTCTCTTCATTCTCTATCTAAAGTTTTGAAAAACCATAGATGCAGGGCCGTCTTAACCCTTTTGGGGGCCCTGGGCACTTTTCGAAAATGGGGCCCCTGTATGATTATATAAAAATGTTATGTTGTGTAATAAAGGTATACAGAAAAAATCACATAACTTTGAATTAATATTTATTCTTTTAATTTTCAAATAAATAATATTTGTTTGATTCATTAAATAAATAAAAAAAAATAAATAATTATTGCATTATTTAAAACATAAACATAAACAATGTTAAAATAGAAAACAAACAAAATTCAATAACAGAAAATTAAATAAGTTATGCGGAATGTAATTTAAAGCTCAATATATTGATATCCAAAAAGTGACGCTGACTTTATTTTTTCAGGTAAAATAGTGGAATGTTTATTGCAGGAGTCTTGTTCTGATTTGAGATTAACAAAATCGTTGCTGCCACTAAAGTTGACGCGACGTCCTTGTCAATCTTTCTTGGATCATTGTAGTTCTGAGTTCGTTTTTGATTCTTTTTAACTTAGAGAAGGAACGTTCCCCACTGCAATTGGTCACCATTATACTTAAGAAAATTCTTAGTGCAATTTAAACATTTGGAAATTCATCTTCAATTTTATTAGTTTTTAAAAAATTATAAAGCTCAAGAATGTTGTCAGTTTTTTCATTTTCGTGTCGACTAATTTTCAAGTAGTTTTTTAAATTCAGGCATTCAGCATGTAATTCATCTCCGTTTACATCTTGGGTGTAAAATTTGGCAAAAGATTTACAGTTCTCTTTAAAGTCTTCTGAATTCAGATTTTTTAATCGAAAAAAAAGTCAAAACGTTGGCCAATCTTCGTATACGAACCTAGTCGCTGTTTCAAATGAACGCTTATTGTGTCGACAATGGGAAGAAAGGTTTCAATTTTAAATCTTTCTTTCCCTGTCAGAATTACTGAGGGTCCGGAGCCGTCAAAAAAAAATCTGGCGTGAGCTTCTACACCTCATCCTTTCAGAAAGGTCCATATATTCGGAATCCGGGTTTTTTTGTCTGGCTGATGAATCAAAGTTATCAAAATTTTCCCTGAGCCCAATTATAAATTCATCTATTGCACTCAGCAAATTTATTGCAACATCCAGGGTAATATTTTGTTTTCGAAGTAAATTACTTGTTTTATTAATTCTTTGCAATACAGAGTTCCAACGTTCTGTAAGTATGGTAAATTCAAGCTTGGACATTTTTTTGCAAATACTAAATGCTTCCTCTCTGGCCTCTCGTGCCTGTCCTAAATCGTTGGCGATAGACATCAAAGCTTCTTCAATTTCTTGAAGTTTATCAGCTCGCGCCGACCATCTTGTTTGAGAAAGATTTTTTGAAACTTTTTTTGGACCTAAATGAGCAGTCAACACACTCCATCGATGAGAAGATACCGAAAAAAAATTATACAATTTTTGAATAATGTCAAAGAATTTGGTTGCTTCTAAAACACACCCAGCGGCATACACTCCTACCAAGTTTAATGAGTGCCCTGCACATGGTACAAAAGTGTCAAATTTGAATTTTTCTTTTATTCTTGCCTGCAGACCAGAAAACCTTCCTGACATATTTGCCGTGTTGTCGTAGATTTGGCCTCTGCAATCTGTTATCGAAATGTCATGATCCTCCAAAACCTTCAGTATGGTTTCCGCTAAATAATCAGATCTATGTTTGTTAATTGGAATAAAGTCCAAAAACCTTTCAACAGGCTCGTGATCTTTTACGTAACGAATAATAAATGTTAGTTGATCAACATAAAACAGATCGGGTGTACTATCTACGCTTACTATTGACCTATAGAACAAATAGTGAGAAGTGTAATCTTTCATCTATCTCATTGAATGACCAAAAACAAAAACTCTTTACCTCTTTACCTTGAAATCTTAAAAAATTGAGTGCCGTTCATCCGACGGATAGTTAAATCGCCTGAGTTACTGCGTTGATGCAAACTTGTATGCGCGTTGCAAATATAGAAACACCATTATCTTTATTTTTTCATACAGATACAGTGATATTCAAAATGTGTCTTTTTTTTGTTTCTGTCAGAAAGCAAACTGCATTACCACTCAGTTAGTTATTCATATTTCTGTTTTAATTTGAATATAATTTCGCAAGGAAATTGTTCAGCAAAGATTGTTGTTAAGCAAGGAATGTACGAATTCTGATCATTCTTTATGCATCTAAAATTTTATCGAAATATTTTTTTTCTTGAAAATAGACCAATAGAGGTTAAGTGATATTTCAGCAATTTGGGGGCAACTGGTGATTGCGGGGCCCTGGGCCTGGGCTCAGTGGTAAAGAGGGTTCTGAATGGATGTTAACTTCTTTTTTTGCTGGCTCTTTTCCTGCGCAAATGTCAAAACAACAATATCAGAGAAATTATTAGTTTTAATTTATTTGATAAAATTTTATTTTTTAACATAATCAGCCTAAACTGTTTGCTTTTTTTTTAATTTATACTAAGTTTCAAAATTTATCTGGTGCATACTCGATATGATATCAATTACAGTGCTTGCAAAAGTTTAACCGCATCTGAAAAATACAATTTATATAGGAAACTGTTTAGGGATATAGGATAGGGACTACCCTCTGCAAACGCATTTAGTTCAATTAGTTTTTCAATTACTATGTACGAACCAAAGACTAAGTGAAGGAATCTAATGATCGATTGGCAACCGTGAAACATATGTTAATCCTTAGCCTTGTGTTAGCACAATCACGATGTTATTGTAGTATTCAAACCCTAATAATGTTCTAGACATGAGCCAGATCATTTACTCACAATGTTAATTCAATTATATACGTTTTTTTTATTGAAAAGGCTCCGGAGAGAAGTTTGAATTTTGTTAATTTAATTGATTATTATATTATTTAACTTATAGGTACTGGTGCGAAGTCCGACTAAAACTTATTCAAAAGGTTTAAAATTAAAAAACAAAACATTTTTGGAGCAATACCTGAAAACGAAAAATTATTGAACAAAAGTTGTTTTGAAAACGAATGTAGCTTGAATAGCGAATTTAAATTCGACTCGAAGCAAACGTTTTGGATCACCTATATTAATGCCAAATGAATTTTTTCGTTTTATTTATTTTTAGACTCTAAAGCTGTCCAACTTTAGATTTTGAATTGGGGACCTAAGAAACAAATTGGTGAATAAAAAGAAATTCCAACTTGCTCTTTAACGCTTGAGTTGTATTCTTGTATTCAAATCACAAGTTGTTAGTCAACTTAAGAGATTGCCTGATCAGCATAGTAACAAAAATTACCGCAAGGGTCTGTTTCACAATGTAAAAGAAAAGTTGTGAGTAGTTACACAAATGGGACATGAGTAAGTTAAGTAATTAAGGATGTGAGTTTTACTTGTTCGAATGTTGTTTAACTTGCCTTTGTGTGATGTTGAAAATTTCGCTCTGTATAAAAGACAATACATTGCTCATTTTATTTATCAAACGTATATGAAATCTTATTTCGTCCAAGATTCCATTTAGTTTGCTTAAACGATTTCTTCTTGGCTTCATAATGCTGAAAATAAAATGTATCGAATGCATCCTGAAAGGTATCAAAAAGAACATCCATTTTGATTACAATGCATTTAGTGTAACACTTTTTACTCTCTGAAAACTGTCAGTTATCTGTGCTTATTGGTAACTTCATCCACCCAAAAAGTTATTTGACACATTAGCTTCTGGTTAGACCAATACAAAGTTATTGTGAAATATTAATGTGAATTTTTTCTGCTTATTATGTTCCAAGTAGCTTAACTGTGACTTTACTTTTATATTGTAGAACAGGTCCTAATTCTATTACTAAGCTGCCATCCCGATCTTTTTCATTGGAATCCATTTTTTATAGTTCTCTGTTAAATTAATTCATGAGCTAAAGCTGGTACATTTCCCATCACACTACCGAAGTCACTTGATCAACGGTTTCTTTATTTTTCTCGTCGACTTATAAAATTGATTTTTTGCCAATACTTAAGCTTATCACAAATGAAGACATTATAGTCTTTTATTTTTAAACTATTATTTTTAAACAAAAGTTATGTACCAAATTTTTGTTGGTTATAATTTAAAAGTTCAACCAACCTTTAAAGGTATATGCGTCTAAGATATTTCCTTTATGTCATATTCGTTTAACCAAAAAGGAAATCCTCAGCAAAAATACTCTCTCATACGTACATAAGTATATTGTATCAGGGAAAATATTTGAGAATTCCTCAAAATATTATTTAATATATTGAAATCTCCAACAATTTTAAAATGCATTCCACATTTCATTTATTATTGATGCACATACTTTGCAACGAACCAGGTCGGCTGTATAGAGCCGAAAGATTTTCTTTCATCGCGCATGTGAAGCGGCAGAGGCGGCAGCGCACAGTGGAACTAAATGCAAATAAATGCGTTAAAAATTGAAAACATTATTCAACTGATACTTGCCAAAAGAATTAAAAATATTTACTGAAACATTGAAAGAAAAACAACACAAACTCTCTTTTGAAATTAAGTACTGGCAATTAGCTTGGACTTACTTACGTCCGTTGGTCAAGATAGCACTACAATTTTTTAAATTAACAAGGCTATGGTAGAAATTACAACGAATGAATGAAAATCTAGCATTTAGGAAGAGCATAGTCAATAAGCTATTATAAATTTTAAATTGGAGCCGATAGCAAGGGAAATGCAATGCCATTTTCATAGAATATTAGGATCGTATTAAGAGACACCATCCGAATTCATGCAACGACAGCAACTACTTTTTTAAACTTCTGAGTCATTGTATGTAGAAGTATTAATAATTTTGAATTTGATAAGTTGTAGAAATGTTTAAAGTTTAATGCATTTGAATTTCCATGGCAGGCAAAAATTCGGATTCTTCGAAGAAATTGACAGAACAGAAACCTTTTTTTATATTCATTTTTATTAATTCATTAATTCAAACTAATTTCATTATCTTTTTTATATTTACTTAAGTACTACTTAAAACTAGGTCCTTAAAATAAAACTCAAAACTGACTAGAACTACCTATTCTACCTAAGAACTACTTAAAACTAGAACAACCACAGCAGCAAATCTAACTATTTTATTTATTTATTTATTCATATTTGTTATTATTTTATTTTTTGTTTGTTTTCTTAATTTTGTTTTTTGTGTCACTATGCCTTATCTTTGACAGGCATGAAACCTTACGACGGTGCTTGAGAAATACAAAAGCTTCAGTTAGGCAAATGTCACCTATCAGTTTTAGGGCTCTCTTTTAAATTCTGTCCAAGAGACTAAGTGAGTTATAGGAGCACCTACCCAGATATGGGAATTGTACACGAGTTTCGGACGAATCTAGGCTTTATAGATTATAGCTAGATCAGAAGGGGTAAAAAACTTCTTGCATCCTCGGAGAAAACCTAAACACTTAGCAGCATTTTTGGCGAAGTCAAACCACTTGTTGTGTGATCACTCCACAACAAGTGGAGCTGAAAGCTTCTTCGATGCAAGTACCATTCATGGACAGTGGCATTGGGGGAAGGTTACGCTTTTGCGACAGTAGACAGCATTGAGTTTTCGAAGCATTAAATTCTACACGGTTTTTGATTCCCCATTGGACAATGCTGTCAAGATCAGAATTTAATTTAACGCTGCCGTTGGTAGTCCACATCCGAAGAACAAGGATGCGAATCTAAAAACAAATATGAGAAGCTGAGGGTATTGTCATTAGCGAAACAATTTAGAAGGTTAGAAGTTTCAGACAAAAGATCATTTATAAAAATAAGGAAGAGCGTCGGAGATAAAACGGAGCCCTGGGGCACACCAGCGTTTATTTTGTGGATATCATATTTGAACCCGTCCAATACTACTTGAATTGAACGGTCCGAAAGCTAATTTCTAACCCAACCAAGAAGAGATTCATTAATACTAAAAGCACGCTTGATGCCAAACTCTATCAAATGCCTTTGAAATATCAAGTGCAATAATCTTATACTTTCTCCAAAACGATGTAAAGTTTTGTTCCACTGCTCGGTGATATAAACCATGAGATCACCAGTGGATCTATTGCTACGAAAGCCATACTGCCGGTCATTAAGAAGCTTTCGTTCTTCAAGAAATTTCTACTTAAACTAAGCTAAACCCTAAAACTATAAAACAGGTATGTAAGCCGGCCAAAGGCTTAAAACCCCATCCCGACTACCCATTATCAAGTGCCAATTGAAGCCACCAAAACTGGTTTTCCTGCTTCACCCTATCAATTCTATCTCGTTCGGACACAGCCCTACTGAACCTAAGTAGCTCTGCTCGGTCTTGTGACATTACTTCCCGATTGTAAAGGATCGCCTATCCAGTGTTCTTCGTCTGACGTGGTAAATGCCAATCTATCCCGCATCGAGCCCCGTTGTATAGGACCTCATAAATACTGATCTAGTAGATACCGAGGTACTTCACTACTTTTATGCTCGTTAATCGCTGCGCGTGAAGATCAACGATGACCATCTTACGCAAATGCACGTGGCCAACGGGGTTCGGAACAGAATTGTCTCCGACTTCTGGACGTTTAATTTCAGTTTTCAGTTGTCGCAATATCACTGAGTCTTGTCAAAATCACGCTGCAAGAGAATTCTAATAACCCCAATTTTTTGGGCCGTTCTGTACGCAATCAAATCGTCGGCGTACGCTATTGCCTTGGGTAGACTACCTATCAGCTCGCTGGTGTAAATGCTGAAGAGAATCGGCGAATTGTTGAAGACCATTTCTAATTTGGAATTTTGTGGTAGAAGTTGCTTTTTATGATTTATTTCATTGGGTATCAGAAACTAGTTTAGACGCAGCATGAATTGTGTCATGACCTGCCTTGAACCCGAACTGTTTATTTTGCTGTCCGCAGCCCACTAAGTCACAGCTCTTGACGGGTTGGAATTATCCTTTCCCTTTTTCAGGAGAGGATGAACCACAGTATTGATAATATGCATTATTCAGTGCATTATTGAAGAATGTGGTATAAATGTCAATTGCCTCCATCGGTAAATGTCTTAGTACGAACGCCTGCTGACATTTTGTTTTTTACAGAACAAAAAACCTATAGAATTGCCCTTTTTACTAATAATATACATATTGAACGTCACCAAATACAGGTGTTCCACGATTCCCAATGAACGTTCGTGGTCGAATAAAAAAAGAAAAGGGAATGTAAAACATTTTGGTAAGATTTGTCCATGTTCTCATATAAAACATACGACTGTGAAGCGTCCATGTCCATGTCCATAACATAATGACGGTAACATTAAAACAAAGATATACTCTTAATTTGGATCCATTTGAACTAGCAAATGTCTTCATAAAAGTTTTTTTCGTACTCTCCTTCTTATACGAGTAGGTACGAGTATATAAACGTTCTGATGGATCGCCGAATACTTCTTCTTTTACGCTTTGGCATACCTACAACAACGCCACATTTTGCGTCCTGATGCTCCAAAGTCATCGAAGAAGGAGAACAGAAAGAGTGTTGCATAGCATATCGCAGTGCAACTGCGCCATGTCATCAACGCCATACACAAGCGAGCACGACAAAAATATTCTTAATTTTTTGCCAGTCAATTATTCAAACAATGCGTCATATCGATATTCATTTAATAAATGTTTTTTGGCGAAATCTTGATGCGGTCAGAGTCAAACACAATCAATTCAGATTGGCGTCACATCTATTTATCTGACATATACTCAGAAGTCAGAATTAGAAGGCAACAGAATCGGGTACGGGTTCGGGATGGGGACGGGAATGGGGATCGGAATCGGGGACGTTCATTCCTGCTACAGTAGTTAGTTTTTACTGACCTGGAATAGCTTCTTAATATTGATGTTCCTCAATCATGCTTCACGATGACAACGAAGACGGCACAATCGTGCTGAAGAAGTGCTAAAGAGAAGAGAGATGTTTTATTATGGATTCGTTTAATAAATATGTGCGTCTTTTCATTTCATGGATATATGTACAAATATACGTTTGGCTCATTGCAATCAGCCAGCAGCGAAATACTTCTCCAAATGAGGAACAAACTAGCAACAGAATTAAAACCGATTTCATACTATCGAGTTAGATGAGCACTTTGGAATGTGAGGAATTGAAAATCGCCAGGCACATTAATTAAGTTATTCACACTCGTATGCTTGATGGGAAGCGTATTCGTATTCGAATTCGAATTGATGGTATTTCTTGACCAAAAATGATTGCAAGTGGTTTGTCTATGTGAAAGTCATTGTATGTACTTAATTGTCGTTCGTATGGCAATGTCAGTACATCTGATCTCTGAACAATTTTGTTGTTTAAAATAAGAAAACAAAAACATAGAACTACGAGTATATAGAAACTTTCTTGCAGTGTGCCACAGATACTTTGAAGTACTAGGAATTTGAAATCTAACATTGTTTGTCCATACACACTTTTGTCAACGCTCAGGCTCAAGAAAACCATGTTCAAGATTTTGAGTTACAAAAGAATCAAAGTAAAAACGTTAGCTTGAAGTTTTTTACCTTATAAAAGGTTTTTCAATAGGGATGGGTTGATTTTGAAAGCTCGTGGCCATATTGTTTCTTTTACTGTCTGTCAAAATAGTTTCTTTTTATCCATCACTAAGGACAAAATATTAACCCAAGTTACAGCGTCGAGCAACACGTTGCGCCCTTGTTATGGGGTACATGGTCGTCCTTCCAAGTCGAATTTTCGAATCTACCGGCTAAGGTATGAATCAACCAAGAACTTGGCCTGTATGTCCTTGTGATTTGGGCCTGCGCCCATGCGTTGCGTCGTGTATTCGCTTATTGGATTTTGTAGCAGTTGAATGTTGATCCCAATTTTGGTCGAAAAATCGATGAGGCTTATTTTTGGATAAATGGGTAAGTGAATAAGCAAAATTGCCATGATTTGCATCTAAACAAAGTTACTGTGGTCCTTAATTCTTCGAAAATGATGTTGGCCAGGCCTCCATCGTCGCTATAGGTCTTTGATCACCATCTTCTTGAGGCTTGAATTAGATGATATAGACACCGAAGATATATGGATTCAATAGGATGACGCTACGTACAACACAGCTCAAAACACAATCGATATTCTTCGCTAGCGGCTTCATGTTAAATGGTTATCTTACTGCAAGAGCGAAGCACGACTTTAATTGTCCAATAAGACCGTGTGACCCTTTAGACTTTTTTTTTTAAGTCGCAGGGCTATGCGAATAAAGACAACATAATCAATGCCATCGGTCAAATTCAGCTTGATTTATGCGCCAAGATTTTGAAAGATAGACCTTTCAAATGCGTACCACCCAACGAAGTTGCGCCGGCAATTTAAACGATGTTATATTTCATACATAATGTCATTGATAGGGCTCTCAAATAAAGATACAACCTTATTGATATTTCATAATTTTTTTTTGAAGTTGGCCTAATATTTCAAGTTCTTAGTTGCCAAATGTGTATTAATTAAAATAAAATAAAATTTCGAGCTTTTTTAGTAGATATCAGGTTTTGTAATAGTGATTAGGGACTTGTCACTTTGTGAACGCCCCTTTTGACTAATCATTGAACTGTCATTGTCAATGTATTTAGTAAATTTAACATTTTCACGAATAAAAATGTACACGAACGATGCAACGTCTGCAAATTATAAAAATGCTACACCGAAATTCGGAGTGGGCGACCTTAAGAGCCAATTTTCGGTCATTATAGGTAAACATAATAACAAGTTTAGAGCACAAATTTGAGTCTACACATTTGTTGTGTGATGTTGCCGTATCAGTGAGACAACGGTTGGTTGTCTTTAGGCGTCTTTAGCAAACGATCCAAATCTGTCAATTTCACGGCGGCGGCGTTCTTAAGAATTGGTCATCGGGCGAATTTATGGCGTATTTTGCGTAAGCATCTTGGTTAGTAGTATACCCGTAGCGTGATGGTTAGTGCATTGGTCTGTCATGCAAGGGGTCTTGGGTTCAATCCCTCAAAATTAGCCGTTCGGATTCGGCATATAAACTGTAGGTCCCTTCCATCTCTGACAACATTACTCGCACACAGGAATGGTTGAGAGTTGTAAGTCACTAGGCCCTGGTTCTTAATGGACTGTTGCGCCACCTAATTTATTTTTTATCTTGGTGTACAGTTTACGGGTGTAAACAACAAGATCAAGCTGACTCAAAAATTGAAGCCGATGGACCATTTTAGGCGACTAAGTAGGTACGTTTTCTGATTGGGCAAATTATGTATATTATTATTACAGGAATTAAATATAGCCTCATGAAAAAATAAAGTATTACGAATTTCTTACAGAAAATGGTAACTTTATTTAATAAACATTTATTTACATGTGATATAAAAACTCGATATTAATATCAAGTGGCCACAATTTAAATATTTTCATCTGTGACTTCAGTAATAGTTACATATATTCGATGTTTCCTTTGCCGGTATTAATTTTATTGTCAAAAATTAAAATAAAAAATTAAATAAAACGCAGGTTATGTGTACCGTAGTAAACAACAACGTCGAACGGAGTGAGAAGCCACACCGTACACTCTACTACATATAAAATATATATATACATATATATGTATACCTCAGTATAGCGTGGCGACCCGTCGCCACACCGTACACTCTACTACACATAAAATATATATATGTATGTATACCTTATAGCGTGGCGACCCGTCCCCACGGCAAGCGTCGCCACGCCAACAATTCGGTTTACAAGTCAGCCTATATAGATGTTTTACATCAAAAAAATAAATAATTCAAAATATAATGGGGGTCATATCCATTAACGCAATACGATTAGTTTTGAATTGAAGATAATTCCTACGAAAAAGAAACAACTTATCTCCAAGGTTGGGAGGGGGTATGTTTCATAACCCTACGGCCCCCCTCCCCCTGGATCCGCCATTGCACTTTCAGCTTCTACTTTTGTATTTGCAGGAACGGACAAAGCATTTAAAATGATTGTTCAGCACGCCAAATGTCTTCTCCATAACATTTCGAGTAATACAATTTTTTTTTCAAAAACTTTCAAGACACATTCAAAAACTATACTTCGACACTAGAATCTTTCCCATCTGATCTTTGGAACCGAAAATCTGCAGCTAGCAGAATGCCAAAAAAAAACACAAAAAACACAAAACAAATGATAATATAACAAATTATACAAATTAGGAAAATACACAAATACATTCAGTTGAAATGATTTCGAAAAGTATTTGAAGTTATGAAATCAACCCTGAAAAATTTTACTCGATATTCCATTTAGATTTCGATAACATTAAGTCGATTTTGGGAACCTAGCTTTAAATGTAGTACATATACCGCAATGTTTTCGATTTTTGTTTTTAAATATTTTAACAAGTTTGTAATTTAGGAGCATGGGCCATATGTGTACCTACAACTTTAAATCTTTTGTTATGCCACACCTTCCCTATAGTTTTCTTTCGTTCCACTTTAAAGGAAGAGTAAAGCTACAACGGGGATCTTTTAAACTTAATGTAGTTATAATTTAAATGGACAAATGGCTGTTCCTTAAAATATATTCATGTATATAGGACAAACTTTACCTGTAGAACGTTTTTACCTATATCGCAGAAACTTTTAATCCTAATCTTTATTATGCAACGTTAACCTACAATTTAAACTTCAATCATAAATAGTATGATTTGTTAGTTTAAAATGACTTTATTGGATCGAAGCTCGGCCCATTTCTATACAGCATCCTGACATCTGACCAACCTAACCCCGTCAACTGCGAGAACCTTCTATATGACGATGATTCCTTGACTTACTGCTCCTCAATGTCATCACATATAGCCGTGAAGAAAGTAGAAGAACACATCCACCGTCTCTTTGACTTTTACCATAAATGGGGTATTAAAATCAACGCAGCAAAGTCGGAACTCATCTGCTTCAGAAGGCCGTCAACTGTCGTCCGTAGAAGATCGCAAAAAGCGACAATATGCAGAAACCTGAAGTTGAACTCCCAGATGGATCGTCACTTTCAGCCAAGAGGACCGTCCAGTACCTGGGAATTTATTTCCACGAGCTATTAAAGTTTAACCCACACGCCCAGAAAGTTCTTAGGAAAGCCAGCTGGGCCTTTCATCGTGTCCATCCATTGATGAAGAAGAGCAATGGACTAAGTCAACAGACCAAAATCCTGATGTACAAACAACTGCTGAGACCAGTCATTGGATACAGCTTTCCCGTTTGGTACACCATCTCCAAAACGGCCATGAAGCAGCTAAAAGCTTTCGAAAGAAAGATCCTAAGAATCTGCATTGGGCTTGTCTTTGACAGGGAGCGTCAAAAATACTTTAAAAACGACAGAATTTATTCTGAAGCGAGAATAAATACATTGGACAACTACCTACTACTCTTGGCTAAAAAGTTAGTAGGTAACTCATCTAGCCACCCGAACCAACTAATAAGAAGGATGACAACCCAACAGCGACTGCCAGAGCCCATGTACCTTAGCGTCATGGACATTATGGATGATAACATAATTCAAGTCAACAACGAAGATGCCGTTGCATTCTACGCTGACCCCGAGTCAGCCCACCGACGCACGTGGCTAAACAAGCCAACAACCCTCTAACCAATCAACAAATCCAACAAATGACAACCGGGAAGGAACACCCCGAGGATAACCAAGTCAACCGACTTTTATTTTTAGAACGCCATACATATTAAACAATATTTTAATTTAAACTTAAGCCAATATATAAAGTTAGGCCCCCTATGTGCCAACAAACTATTTTATTCTAAGACAATGTATCTATTTAATCTTAAGACTATCCAATTGTATATATAAAAGTTCAATAAACAAATCTATAATCTAAAAAAAAAATGACTTTATTATTAATATCATATACAACATACATACATATATCTTAAAATGGTAAAAAATTCTTTATATTGTTTTTGTGGCAGATTTGGAGAGAATTTTGTATTAATTAAAATAAATGCTTTTGCGATTTAGCAAACATTTTGTTCCATTTTTTACTTTGAGACATAAGCTAAAAGCTGAAAACATCTCGTAGTGACCTCTAGCTTTATATTAATTTGAAACCTATCCTTGAATCTGCAGTTTTGGTTATAATCAATGACAATAATTATGATACATTTAATTTATTACATCATACCTTAAGAGAAACTTTTCATCAAACATAACTATTATACAAAAAAATATATGTATACAGCTGCACACTACACATATTTTTTAAATATTAAATAAAATATTATTATAAAATATGAAATAAGATTTTTTTTGGTTTTGAAGTTCAAGCAATTGTTTGGTTTGATAGCATATTGAGAATATACATTATGCATACATAATGAACATACAAATAGACATGCCTTTTTTTTACTTTAAAATCAGAATTAAAAACTTGTAATAATAATGAAGCTATATACATTGTAACATTGAAAACATACATACATAAATTGCATGTACTGATAGAAATTTAATAATTAATTTATACTTGATTTCCTTGTCAACTTTTAATAAAATGTTTGAAAGTAAAATATGTCCACATGTATAATTTTTAAAAGTTTCTATGTATGTATGTACATATATTTCATGTGAAAAATAAAACAAAATATCAATTCTATCATAATGTGACATTTTTGGCAAGAACCTGAGACCAGATATGTATGGTGAACCAATGTCATATTAGTACCCCTTACCTATATAATTAAAAGTTTAAATATTCTCATTTTCCTTAAAATGGCTTCGGATACAAAAAGAAATACAAAACGTGATTTAATTATAATAGGTTATATATATTTTGTTACATTTTCATAGTTTTCAACTTGCATTTTACTTTAAAAATGCAAAAAAGAAATAAAAATACTGTAAAACTACATATGTAAGTCAATTTCGTATTCGTACGCTAAGTTTAAAATATCTTAGAAACTCATCAATTCAATTTCAATTTGTGTGTTATTATTTAAAATATCCTAAAGTTGTCAAAGATTTTTCAAGACCGTTTAAAGAACTTTGGAAGTAATTAAGGACGATGGGAATACAAAAATAGTAAAACCTAAAAAGAACTTCCAGAACGCGTTTTAAATACCTCCAAAAAGGTAAATTATACAATGTAGAGAAATTTCATCTTTAGTAGATCGACCAAAATTAACGATTGAAATTATTATAAATTGATTTGTAAATGTAAAATTAATTGAAAACTTGCCTCGTAATACTATACAAGGTGCGAGAAGTAAAAAAAAATAAGTGCATCAAAATTAGCCGAACGTCTCCTTCGAAGCCTTCGAAAAAGAATTTCGCACTGAAACCTTTAGGAAATGTTTAAGAGAACATGTTCTAACGGAAGAGTAATGCGAAAAAACTTTCATCAACCAACAGATTAAAATGGCTTGAATTCGCGAAAGACTTTTAATCAAAGAGCTGTGACTTGAGTTAAATTAAATATTCATGGCTTGATGGCAGGCAAATGAATTGGCGTAAGCTGAATACCGAACACATTTCAAAAGGCAACTCCAGCTGCTGGTTCAACGGAGTCGTGGCCCCAGAAACCATTGAAAATTTTATTATCTATGAGTTATTAAGCATTTAAGTTGAAAAATTCTGTTAAAAAGTGTTAAAATGCGTCTGGCAAGGGGAAGGCTGAAAGCAAAACGTCTTGGACACACTTTTTTGACATCAGGGCACCATCCATCCCCTTTTGTTTATATATATCCATTTAAGTGGTTATCACTTCGACCCCAAAATCGAAAAAATACCATTTTCGAACGCCCAACCTCGCCCCGGCTGAAAAAAAAACCTGCCAGACGGTTGAATTTAGCATAATGTTGCGTATATCTACACATACATGTATATATATTTTGGTTATCACTCCACTCCCAAAATTTGCTGCCGGCTCTTAGACTATATGGGTCACAAGGCTTGCATTGAAATCCTAAAAAACAATTCAAATGATATGGATCATAAGGTCTGCATTAAGATCCTGAAGACCAATTCAAATGATAGTGCACACTTTTTTCCACTTTTCTTGTATCAGCACTTCGTCGGAATAAAAGGTATTATTTTTTGAGTCTTTTTTTTTAATTTAAAAATATAAATAAACGTATTATGTATGTATATTCTCAGTCTTATAGAAACAAAAAAAATAACATTTCACTTGGTGGACCCCTGTTGAGAATAGAAGGAATACCTAAAAAAAAAAAAACAACAATAACTTGCCAACAACTGTAGTTGAAAGCGCATATCCCACTGAAGAGATCATTTCTAACTTCTAACTTTTCCATCTTTCCTAATACTCTACAGGTCTCTTTCCGAGCGGATGCAAAATAGCATTTGTCCAGCCTGTCCCTAAAAAAGGCGAATCCTCCTCTCCCTCTAACTATCGTCCAATAGCACTCACGTCCCTTCTTTCCAAGGTCATGGAAACGCTGATTAATTATCAGCTCAAGAAATATCTTGAAGAACGGAAGCTCTTTAATGACCGACAGTATGGATTTCGTAGCAATAGGTCCACTGGTGATCTCATGGTTTATCTCACCGAACAGTGGAACAAATCTTTACATCGTTTTGGAGAAAGTAAGATTATTGCACTTGATATTTCAAAAGCATTTGATAGAGTTTGGCACCAAGCTCTCTTATCGAAAATGCGTGCTTTTGGTATTGATGAATCTCTTCTTCGTTGGATTAGAAATTACCTTTCTAACCGTTCAATACAAGTTGTATTGGATGGTTTCAAGTCTGAAATTCATAAAATAAATGCTGGTGTCCGCCAGGGCTCCGTTTTGTCTCCGACTCTCTTCCTTATATTCATAAATGATCTTATGTCTACCACTTCTAATCCATTAAACTGTTTCGCTGACGACAGTACCCTCAGCTTTTCATACTCGTTTATAGATTCACATCCTTTTCCTTCGGATGTGGAACTTAAACGGCAGCGTATGATAAGCTCATTAAATTCTGATCTTGACAGCATTGTCCAATGGGGAGTCAGAAACCGTGTAGAATTTAATGCTTCGAAAACTCAATGCTGTCTCCTGTCGTTAAAGCGTAACACACCCCCGATGCCACTATCTATGAGTGGCACTTGCATCCAGGAAACTAATCAACTGTCAGTACTCGGTCGGTATGTGTATCACAGATCACCTTTTATGGAATGATCATATAGGGTGTCCCAAAATTAACGCAAGATTTGAATTAAATAGAAAACGCCGTTTTTAGTCTTTTGATAGTTATATTTTTATTGACTCGTAAAGTACATAGGATAGGGTTATGTATGGAATAACACATCGGACAAATGGCCTCCACGGCTTTGCATGCACATGCGCACTCTTTTGTTGAAATTTTCCATGACCATTCTGCATAAATGTGACTGAATTTCGTTGATGCAGCGTTGAATCTCCTCCTTTAATGCACGGGTGGTTGTGGGCTTGTTGACATAGACTTGTGATTTCAAATAACCCCATAAAAAGAAGTCTAATGGTGTTAAATCACACGATCTAGGAGGCCAATTTTGATCACCGAAACGAGAGAGTACACGACCTGGAAATGTCTCATGCAGTAATTGAATTGTTTCACGGGCTGTATGACATGTGGCACCGTCTTGTTGAAACCACATATTGGACACATCAATATCATCCAATTCTCTGTCTATGGTCATTAGGCTTCAATTGTTGTGTTAATTGAATTTTGTAAGCATGAAGACGCAGATCTTTGGTGAGTATACGCTGTAGAGAGGTTCTTGAAATTTGCAATTCTTGTCCACGACGTCGAATTGAGGTTCCTGGATTGTCAGCAACACTCTCACGCACTGCTTCGACATTTACATTTGAACGGCTTGTTTTTGGACGACCAGTGTGTTTGGCGTCTCCAACGGATCCAGTCTCCATGAATTTTTCAATTAATATCTTCACAGTTAACGAAGTTAAAACACTATTCCGACCATATTTTATATGAAATTTTCGAACTGCAGCCGCCAAGCTTTCACTATTTTTGAAATATTCTTTAATAATGAAGACACGTTGTTCTCTCGTGTAACGCTCCATTTTTAATAACCCTATACTGTTAGCTGTCAAATTGCTTTTTTTCAGGGTTGCCAACACTCCACTGCACAAATGGCGGCAAATTCAAATCTTGCGTTAATTTTGGGACACCCTTTATATTTGATATTGCCAAAAATGCTGCCAGGTGCTTAGGATTTCTTCAACGCGACGGTGCAAGAAATGTTTCACCCCTTCTGATCTGGCTGTCATTTACAAAGCCTTCATCCGTCCAAAGCTTGAATATAATTCGCATATCTGGGCAGGTGCCCCTAAAACAAATTTAAATCTCTTGGATAGAATACATAAAAGGGCTTTAAAAATGATAGGTGATAGAAATATAATCGAAACATTTACATCGCTAGAATACCGCCGCAATGTTTCATGTCTTTCGTTGTTTTATCGATATTTTTTTTTCTGTTGAATTAGCCAGTTGCATTCCTCCCCTTAAACGATTCAGCCGTAATACTCGCACTTCCAGGAATGCTCATCAGTTTACCCTTGAGCTCAATTTCGGGCGTACTGTCAAGTATAGAGAAGAGATTCTTTCTTAAATCACACATCGAGAATGTGGAATGCTTTGGCCAACTCTGTTTTTCCCTCCCATTTTGATGTTCAGAACTTTAAAACCAATGTGCATCGGTATCTCCTCTTAAATCCTTTCCTATTTTCCTAATGCTCGCACTGTGTTAAAATATAAACATATAAAGGGTACTAATAACCGCATCCGAATCCGAATCTAACGAAAGCACTAATAACGTCCGGCCTTATTTCCAAGGTTATAAAAACGCTGATTAATTTTCAACATAAGATATACCTTGAGGAAGCAGTACCTACGACTTTCGTACTGAAGATCTCACTATAAATTCCGACCTTCACAGCATTGATAATGCCTCGAAAACCAAAATTGGCAAGCACTTCCATACAGAAATTATTTTTAATTTAAATTTATATCTAAGAATTTATAAACCAATAAAAACAGTAGAGTAATATAAAGATGATTCCGAATGTTGTCCTCCGAGTGGTCAATCGTTTCGGGTTCGTAGTAGCGACATCACATATACCCACAGGAAAAAGTCAAGCGGCGTTAAATTGCACAATGTCGGAGGTCAATTCACGGATCCGTAAAGAGAAACTATGCGGTTACCAAATGTTTGCTTCAATGAATCAATTGTGGCACATGTTGCTCCGTATTGTTAAAACATCATGGTTCTTGAATTGATGAACGAAAAGGTCAGTATTCATATAGATCTATATAGCAGCATCGTTTTTAAAAAAGTACCGACAAATAATTCCACTAAAATCATCAATCAGTTTTTGTGAATGTAACGGTCGGAGTCTCGACAAATACTTTAGGATTATCATCACTCCAAACAAGGCAGTATTGTAGATTGACATATCCATTCAACCAAAAGGGAATTCCATCGCTTAACAAAATTCCCTTATAAAATTAAGATCAACGGTACTCTTGTACCAGACGCAATTTCCGGGGTCTATTAAAACTATAATTTTCAGTGTGCTTAGTAGTAGATTAGAATTCTACAAAATTACTCTTTTGTTTGAAATTTTTGCAAATATTTTGATCAAAAAGGAGTCAACAAAACTTAAAGTTGGTGGAGAGATAAATGTTAGTTTCTTGAATTTTGAGAAAAAGACACATAATTTCTCTAAAAATTAAAAACAAATAAACTAAGGTAAAAAAATAAGTTGGGAAGAATCTATATTGTGTGGTAGGTACCTACTCACAAAATTCACATGGCAGAAACTCTTTTCACTTCAATTCTCGAGAGATTCAAAGCTTTTATAATAAATTATTAGAAATAAAACGTTTCTTATGCATTTAAATTAGCCATTAGCTGAACAAAAGTAACGTTTTTGCTGTTCTTGGAAAATTTTTTTCTTGATGTTTAAATCTCCATTCTAGAGCACTTTAGCACCCAAAACAAATTTACTGCATAAAATAGATTTCTTCAATTTATTAAGATCTTAAATTTGTTTGCATTTAATAGATAAATCAATTTCTAGAGAAAAAAAACTCTTAAGAAAGCCTATAACACTCTTCACGTGAGTCAAACAAACAAATTGATCTCTAATTCAAGGGTTCTTCTTAAAAATCATAATATTTGCTATTTCTCTTAGAAAGATCCTATTAAAATAATTTAAAGCATTACTTTTTTTAATTTTGTGAATACCTTTAAGATTATTACAAAGATTTTAAGTTTTTTTTGGTGAATATCGTTTAATTACTAACAAATCTTTATGGCTGAATCACAAACATGCTTCAGCTTCGGCTTCGCCTGACGTTTACGAGTTCAGCCATAGGAATTCAATGCATGCTATCACAATGGAGCTTCGAACTCACGTTTCGTTTGACAATCGTAAGGAAAAGAACGTAATGTAACGTAATGTGACTCCAAACGGAAGCTCTAGTTCAATTATCTGAACATTTGCTTTGTCTGACAGCTCAACAGCTGTAAAAAAATGTCAACAAACAAAATATTTGCTCTTTGGAGGAATGAAATAATAGAAATGTCATTCAAAGCAACCTCGAAGCAGGCCCACCGTAACGCAGACGAAGCCGAAGCTGAAGCGTGTTTGTGATTCAGCCATTAATCTCTAGATGAAATCTTTGCTTATTTGCTTATACAACTAAGCAGTATGTGGTTTGTGGTTCATATGACCTGGATCCTTCATTGGTTGAAAGTTGATGCGCGATTGGAATAGGCCTGGATTTCCGATTCATACTGTGTTCTTGGTCTAGTCCTCAGTAAAAAGTATCACTTTAGACAACAAAGTGAAAAGCGCTAAAATACAAATTTTATTTTTATATAAAATAAATTAAAACAAATACTCCCTGGATCGACCATTGAGTTTGCCATTAATTATTATAATGCCAAGCCAAACTAAAAATAAATCATTTGAAATCTGACAAAATGTCCGTTAGTTAAAATAGTGTTGCCAACTTAAAGATTTATAGATATCCCTACAATGTCGTTATAAATCGTTTGATATAAGGTACGTACGCAAATTTATTTATTTTTATAGTCCAGTAAAATAAGGCCTTTATACCTGGGAGTGAGAGATTTTAAGCTGGAAATTTGTTCATAACTTCCTTTTAGTCTTCTAAACATTGTGCAAAAAGGCTTCGTTGTTATGATGATGTCTATAAGTTTACACAATGTTTACAACACCAAAAAGAAGGTATAAACAAATTGAAGATCAATACCTCTGATTGTGAGCCCTATTTTCGCCTTATTTTACTGGATTAATATCTGCGTACTATTTATGTATTTCCAACATTTGTGCGTTTTGAGCAAATAAAATAATATAAATAAGTGCACTCAAAATTATTAAAAGTACGTATTCGTCTTAGTGTACCTAATGCTTCTTGTACCTATTAATAGATAGATAGATAGATAGATACAGATTTTATTGAATTAAAGTAAAATTTACATTACACACCAAAAATGTTTACAAAAATCATTATAGCATGGCGATTGCCGTCTGCCAGATTGACAACAAAACACAATGAATGTAAAAAGCCCTCAATATAATTACTTTTCAATATTAAAAAAGGTATTTATAATTTTTTAACAATGTACAGTAGGGCGTCCTGTCGTTGTATGTCGAATTTTTCATCAAAAGGGGTATCAAAAGTTGCGTATTGACGAGTAGATTCTGACTATGTACTTACTTTTTGAATCGGACATAACTTTTGGGCCTCTACCGACGTTTGAAAATTTTTAAAAAGAAAAAAAACCACTATATTTTTTTATTATTTTACTTCATTGTTTTATTTATAAAATTAAAGTTAAAGTTTATTTTAAAAATTAGATAGTATTTTCTTAAAAAAATATATATATAAAGAAATAATAGAAATATTGGAAACGCTTGAAAACGCTTAAAAACATATAACATCACATTTTAAATTCGCCCTTGAAATTAAAAGAAGGCATTTTCATTCTGGATTCAATTTTGAGTCCATCTCTTGATTTTGCTCCTATGACGGATTGGCATGCTTCAGTCACAGATTTGATGCATCTTTCAATGTGTATGACATGTGAAATCCGGAATTTTGAGTTCTTCTTGTTTTACTAACAGTGAAAGCTTTTTATCTGACAAATCTTGTAAAACAGGTGGTGAAGTTATTTCACATTCATTCCAAAAAATTATATCGGTAGGTATAATCTGTAGCGTTAAATTTTATATTTGGTGGTTTGAATATACGGTTCGATATATTCTTTTGTCTGGCCTTAAAGATCCGTTTTAGAGCAAGTTCTCTGACATAAATCCTTTTGTCGAAGAGCATTTCCACTAAAAGGTTCTCGGGGTGCGCATAAAAAGCATTTCTTTCAATGACAGCATCGATGATTAATTTCAAATTTTGCGGTAACCATCTTGAGAAGAATATTAAATCAAATATGTGATTGGCTCGATCTATCAATAACGGTTTGTTTTAACAGAAAACCAAACTGGTGCGTACACTTTGACTATGTATTCCACAAGCAGTTTTAGATTCTCAGATGGAGTACTGGAACCCACATAGAGTCCTAATATTCTATTAGCCGTTGTGACCCACCTTAA
Organism: Eupeodes latifasciatus; assembly: GCA_920104205.1. Taxonomy (NCBI): domain Eukaryota; kingdom Metazoa; phylum Arthropoda; class Insecta; order Diptera; family Syrphidae; genus Eupeodes; species Eupeodes latifasciatus. The sequence continues at coordinate 65,689,301 of OV049925.1, forward strand.
ATGTGCCATTTTCCCAGGCTGTCGATTTGCTAATCCGGGAGAGCAGTAACCCGATTTGATAGCTTGACACATTTCAAAGAGATATTTTTGTTCTGTATTCAAATGATCTACGATTTTTTGGTCAATGTCAGGTATATTTCCGACAACAGGTGAAAACTGAAGAACTTTGGTGTTTTCACAATCATTTAGTGCCTTACCAATCGGGCCAGAATACTCACGAGGTCCCGAAGTAGATCCATCTAAGTTGGTGAAAAGATGTCTTAGTGGCAATTCGCTCGCACGAAGTAAACATATAGCCCACTGACATAGTTCCATTTCCATGTTACGAATTACTCCTCCTTTCCAACCCGTATTGGTGGCAATCCCATCACATCCAATGCAGAGAATAGTTTGTAAACCAAATCCCTTATCTTTAAAAAAATATAAAAATGAATTGCATATTTCTTTTCCTGTACCATGCTTCGGAGTTACGTGACCCAAGAATATTGATTGTGGAAATATGCTCTTCTAGAAATTGTTTTTGACAATGAAGCCCATCTTTTTTCTCTGAAATAAGAGTCTTATCTTTTCTTCCATCAAAATATATACTTCGAAGTAAGATACTATCATTTTGGTTTGATAAACTGTCTCTTGATTTCAACAATGCTCGATGTATTTTGTTTTTATCAATAACAAGAGTGGTATTATCGGCTTTTATAATTCCAACGTCCTGGAGAACTGCTGAAGCCACCGCTGCAGCAGATCTGACAGAAAGGCCGTATCTGTCGCAAACTCTTGCTACAGATGGTAGATCAAGTAAATTGCGCTTACCTGATGATGTTAATGGCTCTGATATATAGACTGTCTCGGATGGTTCCACTGAATTGTTTCTTCTTTCTAAAGATTCAACGGACTCTGCTGTATCGACCACATTTACTAAACTTGGTAAGACAGAAGGGGAAACTCTTTGGTGATTTAATGCACAACGTTCTTTTCGCTTTTGAATTTTTAAAGTTTCAACTTTGTCAACAGCACCGATCACCATTTTTCTATCACTTCTTTGGTCTATTAAAAATGACCTTTCATTAACAGGTACTTTTTTATCCTTTTCACAATGACATTTATCAAATGTATCACACTTACACGATGCAATGTCAAACAATTTTGTACTTGAAAGATTGATAAAGTCTTGCAATTTGCTGTTATAGCTTAAATTTTTTTTCGAATTAGGATATCTTTTAAGAGTCAAATATTTATCGAAGTGAATTTTGATTAATTGTAAGATTCGACTATGACACACAACTGGAATCGACGCACTTTTCCAAATATTTTCGATTTCTGTACTCACAATATGAAAAACTTCGGAATTTGTCGGATTTCTACCATTATATTTTGTTTTCAGATTGCTTTGTGACCAGCGCCGGCCCCAGCCAAACTTGCGCCCTGTGCAAGATTTGTAGAAAGCGCCCCTTTTTTATATTTTTTTACACATAAACTGATACACAAGCATAAGCCTTTCCCAGATTACCCAGGAGGTAGACTTTCAATGCGTTTTTTTTATTGAGGTATCCCCAGGAGGCCTAAACCATTAAACTAAAACGCAGCGAAGAAATGAGCAGAGGGGAAACTTTTTAACTTGGAAACTTACTTTTCTGGCCTTACATTTTGCAAATTCAAAAATGAGATCATCAAAGTCTAAAGAATTTAATAATTTCTTTTCAATGGACATTATAGATAAACCTACCAATCTCTCTTGAGTCATGGTTGTCCTAAGATAATTCCTAATAATTTTAAGTTTAGAAAAACTACGTTCTCCTGAAGCTACCGTGACTCGTGACCGGGATTGTATTAAGGATTTGGAGAGTAATTACTAAATTCGGAGCAAAATCTTCAAGGTTTGAACTAAAAATAAAATTTAACACATCTAAACTTGAGCTTTGTGGTGTAACAAGCTGGAATATTACGGTTAACTCTTGAAACAATTCTTCTCCATCTAAATCTTTAAAATTACTTTATGTTAAAACATTCTGCAAATTATGGCATGAAGCACGTACATTTTTATTTTTCAAACATTCGCTTATGTTACTTAAAAATGAAAAATTGATACTATACGTATCAAACCTTTCAAGTATTTAAAAAAAAATTCAACTTTAAATCTTTGTTTCGGGTCTAATATAGTTTCAGGACATTCATCAGTATAAAGTATTTTTCTCCGTTGAGATCGCAATGATGAAGCTACAGGAAACATATTTGGTATTTCTAGGGAACTAGCATTACGCTCGGTTAATTGAGAATACCTACTCATTAAATTTTTCATCGGAACGCATGAAAATCAAACTGTTTTTCGTATTTTCTAAAACCGTTATGCCAGTTGACAGATTAACGGACGGACTTTGCAAATATTTACTAGTTTAATTTATATTTTCTAAAATATCAAACCAAATTAGCAGGCAGCAAATAAATGTAAAATCAAAAGTTTTATTTCCTAACGATTCTACAATGTTTTTTGCCTCTAGATTTCTTAATTCTAAAAGGGCTTCATATATTTCTTCTTAATTTGTTTTTAAAGGCCTCAATGCATCTAACCTGCTCTCTCATCTTGTCTCAGAAGGGGGTTTCAAAGTATGACTTGGGATTTTTTTCTTATAAATATCCCACCTCGTTGTGGAACTTTAAAAAAAGTTATACAAACATTGAATTGTATCGAAAAATTTAACTGCATAAAATAAGCACCGAGCAGCATCATTAACCACTAAATTTAAGGAATGCGGGCAACATGAAACTAAAAATGCTCTTGGTTCCAGGGTTCGAATTCGATTCTGAACACTCGCTTCTTTTCCTTTTATATTCGAACCATTATGTATGTATGTATGTATGTATGTATGTATGTAATGTATGGATGTACTTTATTGAGATTTTTTTTACACTTATGATTCTTAATTCTATGTACCTATACTATACATAGTTATTTCAATAGCTTGTTATTAATTTGCCGACTTAGAATTGGTCAGGCTACACAGTTTTTATTTTATATTAATTTAGTTTATTTTTGTAAAGCACATTAGTTGTTTCTTAGACACAGTCTCTTAGTTATATAAAATTACGTCCACATTGCAACAATCTGCATTCTGCACCAGACTAGATATACATTAAAAGTAGCCGTTACAACAGTCATTAACTTTCACAAAAAAAAAAAAAACTGCCTGCGCAAGAACACTTCGACTCCACATAGAATCATCCCTCTTTAATTTTTAAGCTCTATGCTCCTTTTCCATTCTATTAAAAATTTCATCTGTAATCAGGCACTTAACTCTTACACAGTGTGCAATAAGAAAACCTGCACGCTCTGATCCATATGATTCCGTATAAATAAGTTTTTTTTTAAATATCTCCCATGTTAGTTTCGATACTCAGTGTGCAAAAAAGAAAACTTGCACATCCATTCACCATTATTTGTAGCAAAGACACCTACCTACCTAATTTCCAAATATATCACCCTGTTCATACAAGAGAAAAAATCTCAACACAAAAAAGTTCCATGCCACCTCATCTGTGCAAGATATATTTTATGCACACCGAGTCCCAAAATTAACATAGAGAGTATGACAAAGCAAAATACTTATTCATATTGAATCGTATGGGCTAGTACGTGCAGGTTTTGTATCACGCACAGTACCCTGTATGTGAGACTCACATGAGACATTGTGAGTTCTCATCTACAAAGAAAACAACAAAAAAAATATATGCTGTTTGCTGTGTCTTTGATTTGTAGTAGAAGGTAGCACAGAATACAGAAACCTACCTGCTCTCTTTTTTCAGAGACATTTTTTTGTTGTTTTCTTTGTAGATGAGAACTCACAATGTCTCATGTGAGTCTCACATACAGGGTACTGTGCGTGATACAAAACCTGCACGTACTAGCCCTTACGATTCAATATGAATAAGTATTTTGCTTTGTCATACTCTCTATGTTAATTTTGGGACTCGGTGTGCATAAAATATATCTTGCACAGATGAGGTGGCATGGACATTTTTTGTGTTGAGATTTTTCCTTTTTTTCTCTTGCATGGAACTTTTTTGTGTTGAGATTTTTTCTTTTTTTCTCTTGTACGAACAGGGTGAAATATTTGGAAGTGAGGTAGGTAGGATTTTTAGTTCTGCGATATTTTGAGTTAAATTTTCATTGAATGCAACAATGAAAGTGATGTTAGTTAGTGCGCAAGAGATAATTTAGGACAGTTGTGATGGATGTTTTTTTGAGATTATTTTAAGAATGTTTGTGGTTAAAGAATGGCAAATAGTAGTACATATTTGTTTGCAAGATCAGATTACATTTTCTTGCTCCTGGTAATGCGCCCCCAGAATTCTGCGCCCTGTGCATTTGCACATCTTGCACATATGCTTTGTCCGGCCCTGTTTGTGACAAAAGAACATATTTTATTACTTCTTTCACTATTGGTAACTGATTTTTTTTTAAGTTCTCTAAAGGGCCCGAAAAAAGGACACATTGTTTCTCGTCGACGAGGTCCAGAACTCATTTTGACGAAGACGATTAAATAATAGCAAAAATACAACCCAATTATAACACAAAACCAACACTACTATAAACTCTTCAACAGTTGATTTATTTAATTTCTTTTCCTAGTTTATAGAAAACGTCACAGAAAACTGAATTTTTAAAAAGAATCAAGTAGGCGGCTTTTTTTACTAGCGATGAAGGGAATCAAATAAATACATACAAAAATTATGTTTGTGGCTACCGGATCGATATTTTTTTTTAATTTGAAAAACGTTGCGACCGCAGTTAACTATATAGAACCGTTATACTTATTTTTTTTTTGGAATACGAATTAAAAGAATTTATAACTACTAAATTAATATCAAGGAATCTTGCGACGAACGAATAGTATAATTGGTAGGTACCTAATAAGGACAAATTAACCATTTTTAAAGAAATTAAGTCTAATAAAAACCAACAAAATTCTACTAAAAACTTTCAAAATATCAGCCCCAAGTGCTAAAAACACTATTAAATAACTAAATAAATAAAGTTTACGTCAACATGGATTAACTTAAAAAAAAAATATTGAAAATACAAAAAATAGAAAGAAAAATTGCATATTTTAATAAATTTCAGGGCGCGGTAGAGGCCCAAAAGTACCCCTGAATTTTGTTTTCTTATTTTTTCCATAATATACTCGTCAATACGCAACTTTTGAGGGGTCTTTCGTTAAGTTACTCCAAAAAAAAAATTTGATGGGACGCCCTAATGTACAGTTCATGATAGATTAAAAATAATTTTAAAAAACAGTCAATAGAAACACAATCAGAAATTTTAGTTCATTATAGCAGTTCTATATCTAAGCGCAGTTTTGCAAAATTTGTAGAGATTGGCAACCTTCATTTCATTCAATAAACTTACCTATAACTTGATCGATCTTCAAATAAAAAGTCTTTTCTGAATACATTCCTTTTGATTTCTCTGAGAATAGGGTATTTTCCCAAGAAGTGGACAGTATACTCTCTTTCTGTGGGTTGCACATATTGCACTCTAAAATAAATAAGGGGTGGAATCGGCTTAGGTGATAATTGACTCATGTATTTGATAGTCAGATTTGACTATCATTTTCATTCCGTCTGTGTAAGATGATTCAACTCAATTCAATTTGATTGAACAATTTCCTATAAAATATTTAAATAAATGTATCAAATTGGCTGTGTTTGAATAGCATTATTACTTTTCTTGTTTTTTTTTCGAATGTCGTAAGCTTTGTTGTTGTTTTTTAACAAGCGTCTGGTAGCTCTATTCGGAATAAACATATTTGTTTCAAAATGATTATCACATTTTTGTTGTGCAGCTTTTTAGGTATCAATTTGACTATCACCTTACACGAATCAAATTCGATTATTTTGATTTGCATTTATCAACAATCACCTTAGCCGATTCCACCCTAGGTCTGTGTGGAATGAAATTTAAATCTATTAGTTCACTACGTAGTCTGACCACCATAGAAATCACACGGATATTATTGGAATCCTTAAAATAGTTGTTCTCTGCAAGGTTATGGTTTAATCTGCTGTAAGTTGTTCTGTACAAGGAATGAATTTTCAGCTCTACATTTCTCATCAAAACCTTTAAAATGACTTCATACAAGATGTTTTTAGCGGTTGTAAAATCCTCCGATGGGTAAATTAAAATTAATTTGACATTCCTCAGCAAGATCTTGCCACTCTCGATATACCAACTGTTTTGATCTTGTATGTCTTTTATGGCCACTCTTTTCACGACCCGTGAATCATTCATTTTAAAAACGTTAAGCAAGAAGTCCGCTTGCAACTTCAATGTTTTTATAAACAAAGGAGAAAGACCCGTTTCCAGCATTATTAGGTAGTTTGGCGTATTTTTTGGCAAATGAAATATTCTTTTTATAAAGTGCGTTAGGAGTTTTTTAACCGAATTGTACTTTTTACATCCCCATACCTGCGATCCATATAAAAGTATGTATGCTCTCAGCTACTGATTCAAATATTTTAAACTTGCTACTATGTGCTGTACACTTATTCATGAAGCATTGTTTCCTGGTCATATTAATAGCAGTTTTCGCCTTTACCAATTTCTTCTTTAAGTGTTTTTCCATATTTAAATTATTTGTAACAGTATAATGCCAAGGTATTTGTAGTCTCGCACTGTCGCACACATTCAATATTTTCGCGATTAAAGCTCCATTTTTCATTTGATGCATTACGTCCACCACCATTTTTAATAACCATAACCTTCGATTTATCGATATTTACAATTAAATTGCATAGCTGACAATACTGGTAAACCTTGTTAATCATGAGCTGCAGAGCTTCCGGTGAATGCGCAAACATGACTAAATCATCTGCGAACAGAAGTGCCTTAATCCGCATCCCTGCGAAATCCACTCCACCCAGCAGGAAGTCTAAAAGGTCATCTATGAATAGTGCAAACAAAGTAGGGCTTAATGTACAACCTTGTCTCACTCCCGATGAGGTTTCAAACCAGTCTGAGAGTTCTTCATCTGTCCATACAGCCACCCTTGTTCCTCTATATATGTAGGTGCTCAAGAACGCGACCAAACTTCAATGATATCCCAAGACTATACAGCTTATAGAATAAGTAGTGCACCTCGATCGATTGTATCAAAAGTTGCTTAAAAATCCATAAAAAATACATACCTACAGGTTTTTCCTTTGTTTCAAGAAATTCTCTGCCAAGCTCCTGAGTATAAAAATGTTATCTATTGCTGAATATCCTGGTCTAAATCCAGGAACTTCCTCAGCAAGTTTCCGGTCTTAATCCAACTAACAAGACGCTTATGCATCATCGTTGTAAATATCTTGTAAGATGCATGTAAAAAGGAAATCCCTCTGTAGTTAGCTGCATCAAATAACGATCCTTTTTTGGGGATTGAAAATATAATAGCATCTCACCTATTAATAATATTGTCGTTTTTACTAGGAGAGGTTAAAACCACGAACTTATATCCATTACTAAGCTACCTATAGCAATTTAATGGAGACAAATAGATTATTCCCCATGTTTTTGGTTTAATCAAATTAAAAATGATTTTAATTAAATATGTATAATGTACATAACATATATCTACAATCGTTTAATTTTGTTCCTTCAAAACTAAACATTAAAAAAGGAAAACAGTCTTGATTTAAAAGATCGCTACGATCCTTTAATCCCGGGTTTCCCAAAGTGTGCAAATTTGTTGGTTTTTTCAACGGCAGCCATAGTAGGCCTGCAGGCAATCACAATCAGTCGAATACCCCAGAAAAGATAAAAAGAAGTATAATTTTGTAGTTGTAAGGAACACTTTTTCATCCACTTGAAATGGTAAAAACACATTCATGGACAAATCCTATTTTTATTCTATCTCACTCGTATACATTTTCATACAATACCACGAAGTTTGAGTGACGATTGAAATAGAAACAGTTTTTGTTCAATTCATGCTTCATGCAAACTTTTAAACGTAGTACGGTGAAGTTAATTTGCAGTTGTTTTTAGTGCGTGAGTTTTACTTTATTTTGTTTTTATACATACAATTTTCGAATGGATCGCTGATTAAGTCTGGATCTTTGAAAAAAGCAAGTGAATGCTCTGCAAAAGCACACGAAGCTGCCGAAAAATCACCAACTGACGGGTATGTTCAAACAAAATCAAAATTTACGTAAAATAGTAATCCCCGGTTATTAACTTCTGCTTTTTAAACATTTAACCGCGCAAAATGATTTCAATGATTTTATTTTGAGACGTCACTTTTGCAGGCATTCATCCAGATAGCAAAAGCAAACCGACTGATTTCTTCAAAAGAAAGTATGCTGAACTTACTAAATCTCAAACCATTATTACTTATCACTCAAAGATAGTGAACGAAAATGCGTTGATGGCGTCCTACTTGGTAAGTTTCCGAATAGCGCAAACTGGCGAAGCCCATACCATTGCTGAAAACTTAATAAAGCCATGTGTTAAAGATATTGTTGAATGTTTTGTTGGGTTTGGGTGAAAAGGCCAAAAAATTAGTTGAAACCGTTCCTTCGTCAAATAACACAATATCAAGACGAATCGGCGACTTAGCGGATAATGTGAAAGCTACTTTACTTTTACGAATAAAAGTCAAACAAAATTTGCGCTGCTAATGGATGAATCAACGGATGTTGCAAGGTTGGCTATTTTAATAGTATTTGTGCGCTACCAATATCTATAGTCCTTTCAAGAAGATCTGCTCTTCTGCAAGCCGTTGCCAACTACTACAACTGGGGCTGAAATTTTTAATTTGATTGACAATTTTTTTTTATTGTAAATGACATACCATGGGTTAACTGCGTGGATGTATGCACGGACGGTGCCAAGGCCATGACTGGAAAAACGACCGGTGCCGTCGCAAGAATAAAGCAAATTGTTAAAGGATGCACCCAGTAGCCATTGCGTTCTACACCGACCGCCATGCCCTCGTAATGAAAAAAATGCCGGTCTCCCTTAAAGAGGTGTTGGACGAAAGCGTGAAAATAATAAACTTTATTAAATCACGGCCAAAGAATACAAGGCCTTTTAAAGTATTGTGTGATGACATGGGTAGTCAGTAGTCTACATACGTAATAGAAGTAAGGTGGCTTTCTCGCGGAAAAACAGTGACACGACTTTTCGAAATGAGACCTGAAGTTAGAACCCTCCTCATTGACGACAACTTTGTATTTGGGGACATGTTGTGTAATGAGCGTTGGTTATTGAAATTGGCGTATTTGTCAGATATATTAAAAAAAAATAAATGATTTGAGTGTATCACTTCGCGGAAAGGCCATAGGTAACTGTTTTCTATGCCAGTGACAAAATAGAAGCATTTAAAAATAAAATCCAGTTTTGGGCTAAATGTATGTATACAAAATCGAAACCTAGACAGCTTCCCAATGCTCAAAGAATTTAAAGAAGAAATAGATTTGGACATTCCCGATGATATTTCAAATGAGTTGCATATCCACCTAGTAGGTTTGCTGGATAGCTTCCTCCACTATTTTCCAGACGAATTCCAACTGAACATTAAGGAAAACGTATGGGTAATAAACCCTTACTCTGCCGCGTTGGAAAACCCACCTTCCCTGACATCGCTGCAGTTTGAGTGCTTGATTGACCTGACATCAAATTCTTCGATAAAAGAACTTTTTGCAACAATGAAGTCTTTATCAGAATTCTGGTGCATGTTAAAAGACGAGTTCAGTTTACTTTCAGAGAAAGCTAAAATAATTATTCTGCCGTTTGCAACAACATACATGTGCGAATCAATGTTCTCTGCATATGTTGGAACCAAAACAAAATATAGATTCCGTCTCGATGCAGAGCCTGATATACGGTTGTCTCAAATTCAACCAGATATTTAAGCTTTATGCAGGCACATTATTCCCACCAGGGCCGTCTTTACCCTTTTGGGGGCCCTGGCCACTTTTCGAAAATGGGGCCCTGTATGATTATATAAAAATGTTATGTTGTGTAATGAAGGTATGTATAAAGAAAAAATCACATAACTTTGAATTGATATTTATTCATTTAATATTTTAAATAAATACATTTTTTTAATTCATTAAAAAAATAAATAGTTATTGCAGCATTTAAAACATACACATAAACAATGTAAAAATCAAAACAAAAAATAAATATGTCATATAAAATTCAAAAATAAACAAAATTTAAATAACAGACAATTAAATAAGTTATTGAGAATGTAATTTAAAGAACAATATAGTGACACAGACTATACTTTTTCAGGTAAAAGAAAGGAATATTTATTGAAGGGGTCTTTTTCTTGATTTCAGATTAGTAAAATCATTGATCACATCTTCAAAATCGATGCCTCTGAGGATGTCGCTTTAGATTGACATCAGCGACAAACATGTCAATCTTTCTTGAATCATTGTAGTTCTGAGTTCAATTGCAATTGGTCACCATCATACTTAAGAAAATTCTTAGTGCAATTTCAACATTTGGAAATTCATCTTCAATTTTATTAGTTTTTAAAAAATTATAAAGCTCAAGAATGTTGTCAGTTTTTTCATTTTCGTGTCGACTAATTTTCAAGTAGTTTTTTAAATTCAGGCATTCAGCATGTAATTCATCTCCGTTTACATCTTGGGTGTAAAATTTGGCAAAAGATTTACAGTTCTCTTTAAAGTCTTCTGAATTCAGATTTTTTAATCGAAAAAAAAGTCAAAACGTTGGCCAATCTTCGTATACGAACCTAGTCGCTGTTTCAAATGAACGCTTATTGTGTCGACAATGGGAAGAAAGGTTTCAATTTTAAATCTTTCTTTCCCTGTCAGAATTACTGAGGGTCCGGAGCCGTCAAAAAAAAAATCTGGCGTGAGCTTCTACACCTCATCCTTTCAGAAAGGTCCATATATTCGGAATCCGGGTTTTTTTGTCTGGCTGATGAATCAAAGTTATCAAAATTTTCCCTGAGCCCAATTATAAATTCATCTATTGCACTCAGCAAATTTATTGCAACATCCAGGGTAATATTTTGTTTTCGAAGTAAATTACTTGTTTTATTAATTCTTTGCAATACAGAGTTCCAACGTTCTGTAAGTATGGTAAATTCAAGCTTGGACATTTTTTTGCAAATACTAAATGCTTCCTCTCTGGCCTCTCGTGCCTGTCCTAAATCGTTGGCGATAGACATCAAAGCTTCTTCAATTTCTTGAAGTTTATCAGCTCGCGCCGACCATCTTGTTTGAGAAAGATTTTTTGAAACTTTTTTTGGACCTAAATGAGCAGTCAACACACTCCATCGATGAGAAGATACCGAAAAAAAATTATACAATTTTTGAATAATGTCAAAGAATTTGGTTGCTTCTAAAACACACCCAGCGGCATACACTCCTACCAAGTTTAATGAGTGCCCTGCACATGGTACAAAAGTGTCAAATTTGAATTTTTCTTTTATTCTTGCCTGCAGACCAGAAAACCTTCCTGACATATTTGCCGTGTTGTCGTAGATTTGGCCTCTGCAATCTGTTATCGAAATGTCATGATCCTCCAAAACCTTCAGTATGGTTTCCGCTAAATAATCAGATCTATGTTTGTTAATTGGAATAAAGTCCAAAAACCTTTCAACAGGCTCGTGATCTTTTACGTAACGAATAATAAATGTTAGTTGATCAACATGAAACAGATCGGGTGTACTATCTACGCTTACTATTGACCTATAGAACAAATAGTGAGAAGTGTAATCTTTCATCTATCTCATTGAATGACCAAAAACAAAAACTCTTTACCTCTTTACCTTGAAATCTTAAAAAATTGAGTGCCGTTCATCCGACGGATAGTTAAATCGCCTGAGTTACTGCGTTGATGCAAACTTGTATGCGCGATGCAAATATAGAAACACCATTATCTTTATTTTTTTATACAGATACAGTGATATTCAAAATGTGTGTGTTTTTTTTTTGTTTCTGTCAGAAAGCAAACTGCATTGCCACTCAGTTAGTTATTCATATTTTTCTGTTTTAATTTGAAAATAATTTTGTTCAGCAAAGGTTGTTGTTCCGCAAGGAAAGTACGAATTCTGATCATTCTTTATGCATCTAAAATTGTATCGACATATTTTTTTTTGAAAATAGACCAATAGAGGTTAAGTGATGTTTCAGCAATTTGGGGGCCCCTGGTAGTAGCGGGGCCCTGGGCCTGGGCCCAGAGGGCCTGATTCCCACTAAAAAGAAACTCCATATAATTATAATGCATTTAATATAATTATGTAATTCCTTATTAAGTTAAGTAAACATTGCTTTTGTGTTTTTCGTTGTAGAAACTGTTTCCTGAATTCAATAAAACAAACGAAATTTAAAAAAAAACGTATTGAATTTGCTACATGTAACATGTCAGTTTACCCGGAGCTTTCGACTGCGCTTGACCTGTTCATCTCACTCGCAAGTTCTAATTACAAACATTCCTAAACGCGATAGATCGCCTGACACCAGGGACAATCGTCTGTCCTTGGATAAAAAACTTCGCTCCACTATGTTTCCAACAAGTGGGCTTAGTAAAAACCTCTATTATAATAAATTCACTCCCTTGCAATGCCATCCAGATACAGATAATTCTGAAATGGATGAAACTGATTTGTCAATAATCAGGAAAGTGTATGTGCCACCAATCAAAGTGCTACAAAAATCACCAGAATATGTGCATAACCTCATGAAAAACCTACATATATCCAATTACTCAATAAAAAAAAAATAACAATTGGTATCAAATTAATGATCGAAACTGTTGAAGCATTTAATATTGTGTTAGAAAAACTAAAAGAAGATAACTGTCAATATTTTTCTCATGATCTTAAAAGTGCTAAAACATTCAAAGTTATGTTGTATGGTCTGGATGACATTCAAACTAATGAACTCAAAGCTGAACTCATTTCACTTGGCTTAAAATGTGTTGATGTTAAGAAAATTGAAAAAAAATATGATCAATTTACTGACTTTTTCTACCTCATCTACCTTGAAAATGGAACAATTAAATTAAGTGAACTTAAAAAAAATGTTCGTTCTATTTTTCACACACAAGTGAATTGGAACTTTCAGAGAAAAATAAAAGGTAAGCTGACACAATGCATTAATTGTCAAATGTTTTGGCACGGTGAGAGAAATTGTCACATAAAAACATATTGTGCTATCTGCGCCGGTTCACACAAAACAAGCGAATGTAACAACTCTTCCGTGAATAAATGTGCCAATTGCAACGGCAATCATAAAGCTACCGACATTTCATGCCCCAGTAGATCTAAATATTTAGAAATTAAAGAAAGATCATCTGGAAGAAAAGCTTTTCTTCAGCCAAAAGCTCTTCTTCAGCCAAAAGCTCATTTCGACCAGCAACTCAAATTTCTACGCATCAAGCTTGCGAAAAACCGATTTCGTTTGCTTCTCTGAGTGATTTCCCATCGCTCCCACAGCCGCAGCGAGGACTGATCAATGCTCCGAAGAAAAGCTTTCCAAATTCAAGTAAGAAGTCTCAAACTTTACCGCCAACAATGAATACGTGGGAAAATGACTTGCGCGGCGCTTCTTCATCAAACAATAGCAACAATTCATCACTCTTCACAATCGAGGAACTAAATTCATTGTGCATGGAAATGATTTCAAATTTATCAGTTTGTAAAACTAGAATAGAACAATTTAATGTGATCGCTCATTTAGCTACTAAGTTTTTATACACTAATAATGTTACTAAGTAAAATGGCAGACACACAAATAAAAATAATAACTTGGAATGCTAAAGGCATACGCAATAAATTTCATGAATTTTTAAACTTTTTGAATAGCTATAAAGTTGATGTTGCTCTAATAACAGAAACTTGGCTGAATCTTGATATAAAACTCCCATCATCCGACTTCAAATGCTATCGTATCGATAGAACAGATCGAATGGGTGGTGGAGTTGCGATTCTTATTAGAAAATCAATTCAACATTCGCTTTTACCTGTAATTCCAACAAGAATTGTTGAAAATGTAGGTGTTATGATTAAATTAAGAAACCAAAAGACTGTAAAAATCTATTCTGTTTATTTTCCTGGTGGATCTTCATCGGATATTAAAAGAAAGTGGTTCAAGCAAGACTTGAAAAAGTTATTCACAATGAATGGTGAATATCTATTAGGTGGCGATTTTAACTGCCGACATAGAGATTGGGGTGTGTAAGAGCAAATGCTTGGGGCAATATACTGGCTTCTCTTTCATTGGCACTTCCAATTAATATTTTGTATCCACTTTGCCCAACTTATTTTCCCGCAGGTTCTCGTGGTGCCCCTTCTGTCCTCGATTTGTTTGTGTCAAATGTTCCAGGTCTTATATCAGAACCCGTTTCGTTAAGTGCTCTCAGTTCAGACCATAATCCAGTTTTTTGCAATCTTTCTTGGTTAGGTGAAAGACAAATTCAATATTTCCTAGACATGAAAAACGCTAATTGGAAATCATTCAAATCAAAAATTAAAATAAGCCTTAAAAATAGTACCACAAACCTTGAAAGCGTGACTTGTAAAGGTGATGTCGATTTTATAGTACAAAACTTTACGCAAGCCATCACTTCTTCGGTTGATGAAACTATTCCCAAAAAAGAAAAAAAAGATGTATTTAAAAAACTTCCAATACATATCTTAGAACTTATTAAAGTTAGAAACATTTATCGAAGAAATTGGCAAAATTACCGTCAACCCTTTTCTCGATCAATGGTTTCCCATTTTAATAAACGCATTGCTGAACAGATACAAATCCATCGTAATAGAGAATGGAACACAAAACTGAGTGTTATGGATAAAAATGCAAAACCATTCTGGAATATAGTAAAATTAATTAAGAACAAAAACCGTAAAATACCATTTTTGAAGGATTCTTCTACAACCTTTGTTACAGGTTTTGAGATAGCAAATCTATTTTGTACAAGTTTTTCAAAAAATCACTTAGTTTCTCAGCATTTGGGGGACTTTGAAACTGTTGAACTTGTCAGTAACTCAATTGAAAGATTTGATACTACAAACGGAATAACTCCTCTTAATGCATTTGTAGTAGAAGGAAATGTAAAAAATGTAATCAAGATGTTGCAAACTCAAAAAAAGGAGGTCTGGACAAAGTAAAAAATAGTTATTTAAAACAACTACCTCACATTGGAATTAAGTATTTAACATTTATAATTAATGCATGCCTTAAATTGCAATACTTCCCTCAATGTTGAAAAAAATCAATGGTTGTCCCTGTGCTTAAGGCTGGAAAAGCTCCAGATAATCCTGAAAGCTACAGACCAATCAGTTTACTGAGCAACATGAGTAAAGTCTTTGAAAAAATACTGAAACAACATATTTTAAAAGTTATTTCAGATAAAAACATTCTCCCTGATATACAATTTGGCTTCCGTAGATCTCACAGCACATCTCACCAGATTAAACGAATTTGCAATCATGTTCTAGACCATCGTTCCCGTGGTCAATCAACGGGAATGATTTTGTTAGACATCGAAAAGGCATTTGATTCCGTATGGCACAATGGCATTATATATAAAATGATACAGTTCGACTTTCCCTTGTATTTGTGTAAAATTGTTCAGAGTTTCTTATCCAATAGATGTTATCAAGTTCATGTCAATTGTGATGTTTCTAGGTTGTTATTTGTCGATTTCGGCGTTCCCCAAGGCTCAGTACTTGGTCCGGTCTTGTACAATATTTACACTTCGGATTTTCCAAGTCTACCGCAATGTGAATCAGCTATTTTCGCTGATGACACTGCAGTATTTTCATCGCATGAACTTTCTCTCAACATTGAGACAAACATGCGATTGAAATACTTGAAAAATATTATACAAAATGGAAAATAAAGCTGAATGTTAGGAAAACGCAAGCCATCTTTTTTACACGAAAAAGAAAACCTTGCTATCTTCCCAGCAATCAGATACATGTAAGTGGTACCACAATTGAATGGGAGCAATCTGTTAAGTACCTTGGTGTTCATCTCGATTCAAAACTTACTTTTAACCAACATATTCAAAATACCCTTAAAAAAATTAGTATTGCTACCAAGATGCTTTACCCTTTTATTAACCGACAATCTCTACTCACAAACGAAAATAAAATTATCATACACAAGGTTATATTCCAAGCAATACTTTTATATGGGTGTCCAGTGTGGGGTAACGCTGCCAGATGTCATTTAAAGAAGTTGCAGGTATCACAAAACAAGATTTTAAAAATGATGCTAAACCTTCCTTGGCATTATTCAACCTTAGATCTCCACAGAAAAGCGAATGTTGAACTGATTTCTGATAGAATTTGTAAACTTATAAATAATTTTAATATCAGCTGTGAAAGTTCTGAGAATGTTCTCATAACCCAACTTCTTGCATAATCTGTGATATATTTTAAGTAAGACTATTGCGTTGTTTTTTTCTTTTCCTTTTTTTTGGTTTATGTTAATGGTTTTTTATTTTATTTTTTTGTTAATTTATTTATTGTTTAATAATTTGTACGTTAATTTATTTATTTGTTAATTAATTTATTTTTGAATGTATTTATTATTAATTTATTTATGTGTAAATTTACTTATTTGTTTAATAATTTATTTGTTAATTTATTTATTTATTAATTTACTTATTATTAATTTATTTACGTGTTAATGTATTTGTATGTTAATTTATTTATTATTTTTTTTTTGTTTACTTATTTTTAATTTATTATGTATTAATTTATTTATTTATTTATTTATTTATTTATTTATTTATTTATGTATTTATTTATTTGTATATTTTTTGAATTTATTTTGTGTTAATTTCTTTATTATTCTTGATTATGTTTATATTCAATTATTTGATTGTTAAATTTATTTGATTTTTCATTTATTTATTTGCCATTTTTTTTTTCTTAATTATTTTGCTAATGCACATGTTCCTACATTTAATTTATTTATTATTACTCTCTCAATGTTTTATGTAAATTAATTTACTGGTTTTGCTTATTGTAATCCTTTTTTTTTTTGTAATATTTTGAATGAAGGTTTTTTTCGTATTTTCCTTCGACTCTTCTTCTTACATATTTATTATATTTTTTTTCCCAAAGATAATGTTTCAGTTGTAAGATATAAATTATCAAATCTCTGAATTGAGCGGTCATAGACTTTTTTGAAAATATTTTACGAAATAAAGAAACTAACTAACTGCGAAAAATTGTATATGCGCTACGAAGTGCTCCGCGTGAAATTTCTCACGCAAAAAGTGCTCCGCGACTGAAAAGATTGGGAACCGCTGCTTTAATCTATATATGATTTTGTTTTATGGGATTTATTCTACATATCTACATATGTAGGTATTAATACAGGACAGTTTGGGATATTTTGTTTCATTATTTTCAAAATTACTTAAATTATAACAACCTACCTACATTTATAGGTAGCTTTTGTTTTTTACTTTTAACGTCCCTAATTTTTTTTATTCCAACAATATAATTAGGTACGCCTTTATAAGGTAAACTTAGGGCATCTCGGATTACATGGTTTCAGCTAAGCTCATCACTCCAAAAAAGATCTGATGCTGACAACAAAAATATCCCCAGCGGGTTTCTCAATGTCCAAAGGTACCTACCTATCATCTCCGATGACAAAAACTGAAAACTCATTATGATTATCTCGTGTCATGTTCCATCGTCCTTTCTATCTTTTTCCTGGGTCGAAGATAATTTTGAAAATAGTATCTATATTGATAGATAGATAGGTACATACCCATTACATAATGCCTGGTGTAATATATATGAAATGGTATCTTCTATTATACATTGTATATTATATACTCTCTGCACTTAATAATATAACGAATACCTACCTACGTTGTCTATACTTGCATACTTATACCTAAAAATTAATCAATAGGTCTGTCATTGCCATTCTTCATTTTTTTTTTTTTTTCATTTATACCTACCTACCAACCCCATAACAGTAATTTTTATATGTAGGTACATCTACCTATAATGAATATAATATACGAGTACGAATGACTAAATCTATCTAGGTAGGTACATATATACATATCTTTTTTTTTATAAAAGCAACTCCCTGCTTACACAACGCAATGATCCTTTTCCTGTTACATTAACAAAACAAAATTAATAATAATGGGGAAAAGTAACAAATTGAACGAACGTCACACACAAAGCCCATTACGACATGAATCCATGACACAATAGAAAAGAAGCCCAAGCCCAAGCCCAATGCTAAAGCCCGAGCCCTTGCTGTTATTCGTCTCGTCGTCGGTTATTTGACTATAGAAACGATGGCGATGGCGACGTGTTTGAAACATGGTGCATTGTTGAAAATATACGTTGTCGGTCGGTTGTCGCCGATTCATTTGCTACCGTACCGTACCCTACCGAGCAACGAGCACCAAACTGCCATTACTGTCATTTATATAAACTATACACAAAACACATTTTCACAGACACCACCTTTCGAGTTTCAAATTATCAATAATCATATTACTCCCATTGTGCGCGCATATCCAGATACCAGAACGGCTATAGAAGCAGTAGCAGTAGCAGTAGCATAAGCAAAAGCAAAACGAAAACACTTCCAATTCGAAGCCATGCCGAGATGGAGATGGAGATGGATACATTAAGCATTATTTTTGTTTGTATAGGGTAGCGTAAGGTGGCTGTTGCTATACCACTGCCGACTGCCAAGCCAACTGCTACTACCGCTGTCACTGCGGTGCTTTTTCGGCTACCAACCATTCTTATACTATAGCTGCCACTATTCACTGCTTCCATCATCAGTCCAGTTCCAGAATCCAAAATCCAGATCTCCCGATTCAGAATTCAGATACGTATCCATTCATGATTCATTCGAGGAACTCATTTACTTTGGCATGTAAACAACTAATCTGTTAACACCCTAATATCGTTTTCGTTTTGACGACGACGATGATGACGACGAAGACGAAGACGACGACGACGACGATGTTGTGTGGCTGTGGTTCGCTTGCTTTCACAATCAATGGCAGTTGCACTTCCACTCGAACTCGATTTGTGTGAGATTGAGATTGAGAACCTTAAGTTAACTACTCTCACTTCATCAGAAACTGAATCGGTATCAGATCAGAAGCAAAACCTGTTCTACCAGCTAAATCTACCACTGCCATGATTAGGAGAGCCATCTATTGGTATCGCCTTTGCCTTCGCCTTCGCCATCCTTCCAATTCCTATTCCAACTTTATGTCGATAACATTAGAGTGCCTTTTCTTTGATTTGTTGCCCTTCATTTCTTCATTGCTTGTGAATCATTTAGATCCGTCCAATTCGAGACGCCGACGACATACTCTTCTTTGAGTTCATCACAATTCACCATAACCTTATGCGAGTCATCTCGCTCGCTCTATGAACAACAAAAAGGGATAGCTGCATTTAAATGGGAGGAGATTTAACGGAATGGTGACGCCCTTCATAATCTGGTTGGGCTTTGTGCATGCACATAGCCCCGGCTCTATTACCGTCAGATGGTCGGAGAAGTTTGTCTGGATAGCGTGGTGTTTGGTTTGGTTTGGTTTGGTTTTGGTTTTGTGAAGTTTAGTCAAGTATATGCTCGGCGTCCGGTAATTTTGCGTCTCAGCTGAACGAACTCCCACTTTTGAGTATCCATTGCGTTGCGATTGCGATTGCGATTGTGACTGCTGCTGCTTCGCTTCTGTTCGAGTTCGATGGTAGAAGTCAGTGCGCGGCGACGAACACTGTTGATATCGTTATCGTTTTCGCTACCTACCAGTTTAACCAACAACGGGCAATGTTTAAATTACACGTCGTGTACAAAAACGAACGGATATCTGTTTATGTCTCATTGGTTTAAGTGGATACGTGTGTGTATCACAACGACGACGTTTGTGTAGCTTGTGTATACATAGCGGAGTAAAAAGGGGAGAAGGTAGTTTCGACGGACGGCAACGGCAACGACAACCAAACGGAATTGGCCTCTAATGAGCTGGTTATCTACAGCGGAGGCGATACTTTGCTTACTGACGGACGTCTGTACCTACTGTGAGAGATTATAGTGCGGTTTCGAAATAATTATGATTTTTTCTTAATTTTGCAATGGTGAAACAAAAAACGTCAATTTAATCAAAAGAATTAAAAAAAGAAATTATTTTAACTCGTTCCAATATACCTACAAAAAAAGTTAAATCAAATGTGTGTTAACAAAAATTCTTTTCATTTATAATTAAGAGGAAAATCATTCACTGCGTGAATTTGACAAAATTTGTTTTTAAAAAAAGTGTTTTCTCTTGTTGCTCTATATTATATATATGTAAATCAATGTATATCGATGAGTTTTTTGACTAAATGCAAACAAGAAATTAATGATTGAATAACAAAATTGCTCAAGTATAGTATGCAAATTTGTTCACAGTGGATTCAATTAACAAAATGGCCGTTGGACCGACGGAGGGTAAAAATCCTCCTTCCGAGACATTTTCCCCAAATCATCAGATTATAGCACCCAGTCCGATATTGGCGGTTCCTACGTTGGCATTTTCGGCAACTCAAGTGGAAATTGTTTGCAAAACACTTGAAGACTCAGGGGATATTGAGCGTTTAGCGAGGTTCCTTTGGAGCCTGCCAGTGGCTTTACCTAATATGCACGAAATATTAAACTCAGAAGCAGTTCTCCGGGCGAGAGCTGTTGTAGCTTATCACGTTGGAAATTTCAGGTTTGTATAATGTACATATAGATGAATATGAAGTTATGCAAACAATACATACTTCAAAAAATTGCTTGTATTGAAATTGCTTGCAATTGAAATTATAAAGTACCCTAGTTTTACATTTTAACTATACCTACCAATTGATGAAAGTGTTCCAATCGATTTCCAACAAGTAAGATAGGTACTTAGAAGTGCGTTAAACTATTGACAGCTTCAAAACTAATATGATTATTAAACTTCACAGTTTTTACTTTGATTTTTGATTGAAAAGTTCACTTTTTTGTTTTTATATACCTAGTAGTTTTAACAAATACATTTATAAGTTATTATTTAAACAAAGATGGAAGGTATCTTATATGTAAGACATATGCTTTATGCTAGAAAATTAAACTACAGAATCCAACGACCTAAAGTATCAAATTAGTAGCTGGCTTACTTAAAAAGGTACAAATAAATAAAAACTTAATTGATGACACGTGTATAGGTATATTAATAATCTGTAATGCTTAACGCTTAAGCATTCATTTTTAACATCAACTATAATCTACCTAACCACCGGTTTATAAAACTTAAGTTATTGGAAAATTACATAAGATCAAATTCTCAAAACTATGATATGGCATTAAATATTATATAAAATTGCAATATGAATCAAAGAGTCAACACAAGACACTGTTTCTCAAGGGCGGATCCAGACTTTTCATCAGGGGGGGGGGGGTGTTGTCACACACTTAGATGAGTTTTTACTAACCGCTTAAAAATGTTCTTTAATGTTTTGTAAAGGAGGCTAACAAAATTTAAATAAAATAATGTGTACGATTATATTAACCTTACCTTTATACACATTTCAATTGCTAAAATGACAACTTTAGTTATCAAATTATTTTAGAACACTGTTGTCCAGCAATATATGGTCTAATTATTTAATTTGAAAGCATTCCAACACTCCAACAGTTTTCTAAATATGCCATTTAAGAGCTAAAACACAAAAGTTTAGAGGGTTTTTGGTGCATTTCAAGCAGAAATGTAAGAAATTGTTTTGAAACGTAGCTTTTTTTCGAAAAATAAAATATACTTTTCTTGTTTCCATTTCTTTTAATGCGAAGAACGCTACAAAAACTCAAGAGAGACGATCTGATATGAAGAAATGTCGGGCTATTTTTGACGAAGTTTTTTCGAACTCAATTTTCGGGAGTCTATTATTACTATCGTTATGAGTCTGCTTACTCGTATTTTGATCTTAAAGGAGTCAACAAAACTTAAAAATTGTAGAGAGAAAAATGTTTGGTTCTTGAATTTAAGGAAATACATAGTTGCATTTAAGTACATAATTTCTCTAAAAAATTAAATTAAAACAAAGTAAGGTAGGTAAACAAATAAGTTGGGAAGAAAAGTTTTTATAGCACTGACAAATTACACGTTTTAAAGCTTTTATATCAATAGATATGAAACGTTTATTTATGTTTTTCACTAAGCCATTAGTTTAACAAAAGTGTCACTTTTGCTTTTTTTGGGGACATTTGTATTATTGAAATTCGTGTTTAAATCTCAGTTCTAGAGCATCCAAAGCAAATTCACTTCAAAAGTAGGTTTATTCAACAGAAAGTCAATTTTGAAATAAATAAAATACACGACTGGGTCGTTAGAACTTGCTAATTTCTTTCAAAAAGTCTGTTTAAAAATATTTTATATATTTTAAGATTTAAAAATGTACCTGCAAAATAAGTTTTTCTCAAAAATTTAAATGCCATTTTTTTTCTCAAAATATCTAGATTAACTTATTTATTTTTTCGAAAATCATTTTAAATTTTACCTAAATTTTGTCTTAAAAATATTTTTGGTAATCACTAAATACGTTGCTTATAAATATACATTTTGCATTTAAATTTCCTTAAAAAATGTTGACCCCTTTCTGAGGTATCGAGTATTGTAAAAAAAATTAATATTTTTTTTTAAATAAATAAAACTACATTTTTGATCATCAAAAATCATCATCAATTTGACCATTGACAAGAGCGTGCACCCGAAAGAGAGGATTATTGAAATCGGTCCATTAGTTCTTGAGAAAACTTAAAACCAAAATAAAGATTTTATGAGGGGTACCCTTCCGGAGCAATACCAAAATATGTTTTTCTTGTAGAAAGAAGCCAAATTAAGAACACAAAATTTAGAGAAAGTTTTAAAAAATCACATATTTTAACCAACAAATTTGTATGGGGACTGCTGTTATTTTTTGTATTAATAAAATGAAAAAAAACGCCTTACGCTAATGGGCTAAAAACTTTAATTTCAATCAACACAATTGTTTGGACTGTAGGGGCCAGAAAAGACAGACAGACGGACGGAATCGGGTACCCACTTTTTTCGAATTCTCTACCGTCGTCGTCGTAATGTCATGTTTGATTAAAAGCTCTAGTTCGACATTTTTTACTAATGCAAAACTTGCTATATAGTTCCTATACGAGGTGTGGCAATTAAGATCCGCGAATTTAGTTATAATTTAAAAAGTGGCAACACTTTTTCATTTGTTATCATCTGTCTAAGAAGGGGGATCTTCCTTTTAGTTAGAGTTCAAAGTTGAAGTAGCACGTTTGGTTTGCGTTTTATGCGTATTTATGCAAGTAACTTCTTTAGTGGCGTAGTGAAAATGTGTGACGTATATTACAAGGAACGTGTTGTGATTCAATTTTTAGTGAAATCTGGCGAAAAACCCTCGGAAATCCTCCGAAAATTGCAGGTTGTCTATGGAGACGATAGCATGTCAAAAACGCGTGTGTTTGAATGGGTGAAGCAGTTTAAGGAAGGGCGTGAATCGGTGGAAGACGATCCACGTGAAGGAGCTCCCGTCACCTATCGTACCGACGCGAATGTTGATCGTTTGCGCATGTTGATCACGTCTGACCGTCGCTAGTTTTAGTAATTAAAAGGCAACTTAATATAAAATTGATGATCTCTTATTCAAGGTTTCTTCTTAAGAACCTGAATATTTGCTCTTTTTCTTAGAAACAAATTTTATGAAAATAATTAAAAGCATTACTAAAGTTTTTCCAAATTCTAAATTGAGTGGAAACAAAAATTTTAGTTGTTTTTGACAGCAAACCACTTTTTGGTGAATGTCGTTAAATTACTAACAAATCTTTAGATGAAATCTTTACTTATACAACTTAACTGTATAAGCTTTATGGCTCATATGACCCCCCCTCCCTGGATCGTCCATTGGTCAAAAGTTGTTGAATTTGTGCTGTGTTTTTGGAATAGGGCTGAATATCCGATTCATATTATGTTCTTGGTCCAGTCTTCAGTTAAAAGTAATACTCTTAGCAACAAAGTTTAAGGAAGTAAAATACAAATTTAGTTTTCATATACACAAAATAAATAATTCAAAATATAATGGGGGTCATATCCATTAAAGCAATACGATTAGTTTCGAATTGAAGTGAATTTCTACGAAAAAGTAAACAAATAATCTCCCAGGGGGGTCATGACCCTTACGACCCCCCCCCCCACCCCTGGACCCGCCATTGCTGTTTCTTTAACACTTATATTTGAAACTATAAAGTTTTCAAATTGTTTTAGATACGTATCGTACGAGGACATTCACAAATATTCGATATATTTCACTGATCTGTCGCTTTGATCCTTAAAAATTTGATTCTCAAACATTATAACAAACCAGAATAATTAATAAAGTGTCATAAAAACTATGATACCTAATTCAATATCCCGCGGATTTTGTAAGAAGTTTAAAGCCTTACAAAAATTTTCTTGTCATTTTTTTTTTTTATTAAATTCTCAAATGCTCTAAGGTTTTTTATGTTTATGTACAAAAATTGTAACACATTATGAGTTTCACCCGAGAAATATTTCACGGGGAAGAATTTCATTTCACTTTTAACCTTAGTCGGGCTATGGCAGGCGTGGCCGCCGCGCCGCCGCCGGCCGCCCGCGTCGGATAAAACATGGTATCGAAAAAGTTTAAATAGCTCTCCAACAATTCAGAGGTCTTAAAAAAAGCATATCTACAGTTTCATTAATTTAGTAACGACGACGGAAGTATGCCATGCTTATTACGATTGTTCTCCGACGCACGGGGAATATGTTAAAGCCGAATGTGAGTTTCACCCGGGGGCTTGGAGGTGAATGATTCTCGATGTAGATTAGATTAGATTAGATTTTGATTTTATTTAA
The DNA here is from genome assembly GCA_920104205.1 of Eupeodes latifasciatus. Lineage (NCBI taxonomy): Eukaryota > Metazoa > Arthropoda > Insecta > Diptera > Syrphidae > Eupeodes > Eupeodes latifasciatus. The sequence continues at coordinate 65,714,211 of OV049925.1, forward strand.
ACATACATTTTTAACAATAATTTGGTTAATACAATCAATATGATGCATGGCATTGCCCTCTGCCTGATTGACAACTAAAAGTATAGCTTTATATAAATAAAAAAAAAAAAAGGAAGGTTTAAGATTAAAACGCTTCATTTAAAATTTGATGTCTATAATTAAGTGCTATTTTGCAATATGCATAGGTATAACTTTGTGACATCCATTAACTGTAGAAGGCTTGTGATATCAGTATTTGAAAGAAAGTCACTGCCTAGGATAAGTCTTCTTATTTCTCTCAGTATCGCACATCGTCCAACAAAATGAAAAACATCCTCGCGCTCCTTCAAGTTGCACAGGTTGCATAAAATCGGTAAGTCCTCACGGTGAGGAATGTAGTTTAGATTAAGGAGTTCTCCTCTTAGCCGGAACATGCACGAAATTTGTTCGATGGTATATTTGTCGTGGAAGTAGTTTCTTTCCCTGAGATCGTAGTCTAGTCTACTGTAAATCATGCGGTGAAGTGAGCTTTTGGCTTGCTGTATTGTGTTCTTGAGGCGAGCTCCAGACGAGCTATTATAGGCGATATAAAGTTGGCTTCCAAGAGGCAAGGTTAGGTACTGTAGTTTAGGTCAACATCTACCTGTTCGGCTAGTTCTATCCAGTCTTTAAACCATCCACTTCGGGATTGGATTGTTAGAAGAACTACTTTTTTTGGGAGACGATAACTTGGCATATCCGGAGCTTTGAGAATGTAATCGACCTGCAGCTTGAGTGTTTTTATAAATAAAGGCGATAAACCCGTTTCCAGCATGATCATGTAGTTTGGCGTACTCGAAGGAAGGTGGAAAATCCGTTTTATGTAAAATCGGAGCAGTTTTTCCACTTGTTCATATTTCCGACCTCCCCAAGCTTGCGCCGCATAAAACATTACTGATTCCGATACAGCTTCGAAGACCCTGAATTTACTGGTGTGCGTAATTTCCTTATTATTAAAGCATTGCTTCCATGCTACGTTTATAGCTGTTTTCGCCTTAACAAGTTTGTCAGTGAGATGTTTTTCCATGCTTAAGTTCTTAGTAAAGCACACTTCTAGATATTTGTATTCCTTCACCAACTCTACTCTTTCACCATTATAGTGCCATTGCTCACCTCACTTGCACCCGATCTACCACCGCCATTCTTAAAAACCATCACTTTAGATTTATTTAAATTTACCACTAGGCTCCACCTTTTACAATATTCAGCAAGCTTATTTATCATTAGCTGAAGGGACTGCGGAGTATAAGCGAGCAGTGGTAATGCTTCGACTATATCATCAATGAAGAGTGCAAACAAGCTTGGACTGAGGGCATAGCCCTGTCTAACTCCTGATTTCGTTTCGAACCATTCTGATAAGCATTGGCCATTCCACACTGATGCTTTGGTAGTCTTGTATAAATTTTGCAATACTTTACCGAACTTAAGCGACATTCCTTTCTGGAAAAGCTTGTAAAACAGGGCATTGCGATCCACGGTGTCGAAAGCAGCTTTGAAATCAACGAAAAATGCAAATAGTTTCTTATTTCTCGATAGAAACGAGTCAGCAATCGGGCGGAGTACAAAAATGTGATCGACGGTGGAGTATCCCGATCTGAAGCCAGGTTGGAACTCACTAAGTAGATTATTAGAATGTATCCATTCATTTAAACGACTGAGCAGAATCGATGTAAATATCTTATATGACGATGACGAGTTCAAAAACGAGATTCCTCTGTAGTTCTCAGGAACTTCAGTGCTTCCCTTCTTGTGTTCTTGTGGATTGGGAAAATCAAGGCATGGCTGAACTGATTTGGGATGGTTCCTTCCTCAAAGATCTGGTTGAATACTGCTGTTAGAGATACAACAAGAGTATCTGTACGCTGTACCATATCTGTAGAATTCTGCTGGTATACCATCAAAGCCCGCAGCCTTTCGATCCTTTTGGTTGTTTATCGATATAAACACTTCTTCCTTTGAAATTGGTGCATCTAAAATATTATTTTTGAAGCCAGGTGTGGCATACTGATTCAGAAACTTATTTGGCGCATCTGGGTTTAATAATTGCTCGAAATATGTTTGCAGTCTATTTGAATTAAGATACGGGCTAATAATAAATTTTGTTCCATTAAGTTTTCGGACCAGGTTCCAAAACTCAGACGACTTGTTACACTTTGCAAGCTGATGTGCTTGGGCTTCCGAATAGTCTTTTTTCTTTTTTCGGCAGAGAAGTTTATAATTCTGATTATACTCCATGTACTTTCCTTTTGTGAAGTTTGTATTGGACTTCCGATATGCATTCAGCCAAGCGTAAGAAAGGCTTTTTGCCTGCATGCATTCCTTGTCAAACCAGGGTTCTCTATACTCAGTTTTTCTATGACTGTTATTCGGTATATACATATGGTATGCTCCTTTAATGCTTTTTTCAATTTTGTTCAGGCTTGCGTCGTGTTGCTCCATCATCAGAAGTGCATCTAGTTGGATGCAGATTCGTTTGACCAGCGAAGTTTGGGAATCAGTTGCATTTGTACATTGGTTTCATTTTTTTCTTCCCCGTTAGTAAAGGTTATACAAAGAGGCATGTTGTCTGAAAACGGTTTCTTTTCTATTTCCAGATTTTTAACAGCTGTTCTCCAGTCACCACCTTCCAAACTGTAGTCAATGACCGAACTTCCTTGTTTTCCCACGAATGTAAATTCACCCAATTTATCACCATCACTTACACCGTTGACATAAGCTGGGATTATGTAGGCCGAATATGTTGCAAAGTTCAAGCAATTGACTTCCTCTTGCATTCTTAATTGTGTCTTTTGAATTTCTTGCTATTCCGAGTCTGGCATTCTCAACCCCTTCTTCAATCCATATTCTTGCGTTTAGGTCTCCCACCAGCAATATATTTTCAACATCATCACACGTTAAGAAATCCTTGATATTTTCGAAGTCAGTGTTCCAATGATTACAGTTGACATAAGCTGGGATTATACGGTAGATTTTTCCACAAATCCTCATATCCAAGTAAGTCAGAACTCCATTCTGTTTAAATTCACAATTTATGCCTTTAAGGTCTTTATTGTACCCAAAACCACTTGCTCTTCCCCTTAAGTTTGTTCTCGTAGCTGATATTATATTAAGTTCGAAATTATTAAATTTGTTAACATAGTTGCCGATATTACAATCCATTAAATAAGTTTCATACAGAAAAATTATTTCAAAATTAATAACATAGCCATAAAAATCATTAAAAATATACTTATTAGACAGTCCTGCTATATTTTACGATAAAATTCTAAAAATATTGAGATCATTTTTGCTTATATTACTTTTGTTTACATAGGTTCTATTAAAATTAATATTATTTACTAAAGGGCAGGAGGCATTACAATTAAAAATAATTAATAATTAATTCTCGATGTATTTCCTTTTAAAGGATTTCATTTCGTTCGAAATTTCAGTCTTTTTAAGACTGAAATGTTTATACTTAGTTTGTTGATGGTTCGAGTGTTATTTGTATTTTGGAATTAAAATTTTTATAAGATGAAAACTCATAACAATTTTTAAAAATTGAAATCATTCCATGATAAAGTGGATACGTACGAGCAAAGAAAATCAGAACACATTTTTGGTTTCCTTATATACAGTGGCGGAAAACTAAATAGCACTATTATATCCTTCCATATAACTCATACATATTTTCCACTAAATTAAAACTGATTTAAATTTTATTTGTCAGCAACCACATGTGACATTCCTGACCTGAGCACATAACGGTATCATTTAAGTGAAGCACAAAGCAATATGGCGTCGTTTTAGTTGTGAAACCTGTGAAATCACATGGATAAATAAATAGCACCAGTTGCGCTTTTTTTTTTCAAATAAAATAATTTTAACCATTTTTTCTTTGTAAGTACAATTTTATTTAGTTAACTTAACCGATTGTTAATAATTTTGTATTAGATTTAATAATGGTAAGAGGTATTCATTGTTCAAAAGAAAATAGAATTGTCATTTTCAACATGTTTGAAAATGGAAGACGTATTCTTGACATTGCAAATGAATTGGGATGTTCCAAAAAGATAGTTTATAATGCGATCGAACATGTTCAACAACAAAAGACATTTGAGAATACTACATGTTAAAAAACGGGCCAAAAAACAACAACAGCGATGGATAGAGCAATGGTAACCGCAAGTAGAAAGGATCCATTCAAGAGCTCTACAGAAATAAAACATCAAATTGAAGAAGAATATGGCGTACAAATAACATCTAGACTTGTGCGATATCGCCTAGCAGAAGTAGGACTACATGGCTGCATTGCGAGAAGAAAGCCGCTTGTTTCAAAAACAAACTTAAAAAAACGTTTAGCTTTTGCCAAGGAACATCTACGAAAGCCGCTACAATTTTGGAAAAATGTCCTGTGGAGTGACGACCCGAAGTTTAATAGATTTGGGTCTGATGGCAAAATTTACGTTCGTCGCCCACAAGGTCAAGAGTTTAATCCAAAATATACCATGAAGACAATTAAACACAGTGCCGGCAACATTATGGTGTGGCCAGCATTTTCGTGGCACGGTGTTGGATAGTTAGAGTATCTGGCAGGATGGATCAGTATCAGTACAGGGATATTTTACAAAAGGGTTGGGTTCAATATCCCGGTTTTCATATTCCCGTTTCTTAAAATCCCGATTTTTATACCTAATCCCGTTTTTTATTATCCCGATTTTGCAATCAAAACTAGTTGTTTAATTTGTTTATAATCCCGATTTTTTATAATACCGCTTTTTGTAATCCCGTTTCTTATAATCCCGTTTTTTATAATCCCGTTTTTTATTATCCCGATTTTGCAATCAAAACTAGTTGTTTAATTTTTAAAAAATCGCGCGATTTTAAAAGATGGGATTTCAAAAAATCGATATTTTAGTAGACGGGATTATAAAACTTTTTTTTCGGGATTTTTTAAAAACGGGATTTTAAAAAGCGGGATTCCGATACGCTCCCTTTACAAAATAATATGGAACCTTTTGCGTTCGAAAATTTACCCTTAACTTGGAGATTTGTCCACGACAATGACCCAAAACATACAGCCAAATCAGTCAAGGCATGGCTTCGAGAGAACCAAATTCAGGTTTTAAGTTGGCCTGCCCAGAGTCCGATCAGAGATCTAAATCCGATTGAAAATCTGTGGAACGATGTTGACAAGCGTTTAAAACAAAAACAAATTAAAAATTTAGACCACCTATGGACATCAATTCAAGAAGCCTGCTTTTCCATCCCAACAATTCGTTGCCAAAAACTTGTAGAAAGTTTACCAAGGAGACTTAAGGCAGTTTTGGAAAATAAAGGGTACCCTACTAAATATTACATACAAAAAAATAACTATTATGTGCTAATTTCTCATCAGTTATAAGTATTGTGTTTTTGCTTATGGGTGCTATTAACATTTACACCCATTTTTGAACCTTCGAATTCCTTTTTTATTTTATTGTTATTATCTTTTACATAATGTTGAAAATTTATATTGAATTATCTTTTTACGTTCAAATGTAAATAATAAAAAAACAATAATGTTCAAATTCGTCTTATTTTTATTTTAAAACGTTTTATAAACATTTATAGGTATGAGTGCTATTTATCTTTCCACCACAAGTATATGCAGGGCCTTGCAATAAAAACTAAATTATCACTGATCAACAAGGTTATATAGCTGCCAAATTAAATCAATCTTTTTTTTTTTAAGATACAACCTTATATAATTCGAATTAAACCTTAAATTAGGCTTTTTGAGGCTATATTAGTACATGAAGTAGTTTTGTTCAAAAGAATTCGTGCTGATTTTTAATATCAACAATCCCTTACTTCAGTAGTCCGTTTGAATGTATTCAGTATCTTATTTAATTTTTAAAAAGTCCCTATTAGTTGTAGGTATCATATGCTATGCATAAACCTTAAACCTTAAAAAAAACGCTGAAGCATTTATGCTAAAACGGATCTTAACAGAAAAACATATATAATCAAGGTTTTGGAATATGTATTTTGAAAAAAATTTTAAAAATACTGTTGAAAACTTATATTTATGAGTTTGAGCACGTAAAGCTGAAATCAAAGTTTGAATTACGAATCAACACTTAAAATTAACACTAAAACGAATTATTTAAAACCAAAAAGAAATTACATTCAAGATTTTTCAAAACTTCAAATAGAGTCAAAATAAGACCCATAAGTCATCTCATAACTAATGAAAAACTACGAAAACTATAAGTGAGTTATTAGATTGATTTAAACTGTACCTAAAAGATATGGTTATACCATTTCGAAAATCGAATAATGAACAATGTTATCAGATTGTTTTAAATATTTAAAAACTCATTCAAAATCGTTTGCTGAAATGAAACTAAAGCACCTCGTATATTTAAGATCAATGTTAAAGTTTTACTCTTTCTTGAGAGTATGAACTTTCCCATAAGAGGTACCTATAATGTTGCACTTTTTATCCTTTTAAATTCCGTTTCAGACAATTCAATTTTTTTTTAAATCTTTAAGATTGTATAACCATATCTTCTGCGACGTTTCTATAGTTTTACAAGACACAAGCGACGCAAATTCACTGTCTAAGATCTTAAATGGTTTGCCTTTATACGGTTTGAATTACTTTTTAGCATTCTTATTAAGTCAAATTTATTTGTAAACACAATTTAAAAAAGAAGATAATGTAGAAATATAAACTCAAAAGTTACCAAACATTTTTATTTTATTTTAATTGAAATAAAATGTAACAAATGTCCGTCAGTCTACGAGTATCTTCCTATTTGAAGTTCGATAAATGCTGCGTCAATTGCTTACATGTTATAGCTTCAAAACAGAATGTAAAATAAACATAGCAGAAATATTAAACAAGATTTCAAACATTCATGAAATTAACTGACATCTTTTAGTGCTTCTTTTCGTGATTATAACATTTTCTAGTAAATACAGAAAAATTGTCATACATGGAACATACTTTATGAATTTTCAATTTCTAGTCAAAATTAGGTTTTTTTGTACATCATTAACTGGCGATATCGAAAAATTTATTAATTTATAAGATCTTTAAAAAAGAACTATTTTGTAGGAATAAACGGATACGAAGTTGAGGTTCTTCTAAAAGATACAATTTTGAAGAGAAAGTTTCAAGCTAAATATTAAATCAAATGACTTGTTAAAACAAAAACTGTTTTGCGTTTTTTAAGGAATGCTTACGACATATTATTATATCCAAAAATACATTATTCTTCACGGAAAATTCTCGCAAATTACTGGTATTTCGAAACATATTCTATTTAGAAATAATAAAAATATAAGATTTTCCATTTTAAAATTTTTCCTAACATCTTTAGAAATGGAGAAATAAATACTAGTTCGCAAGCGCTGTCGTAAGGATTCATAACAGGTATAAAACACCTGAGAAGATGTTTATTTAGAAAACCCTTTAAAAGCCGTTTGTAATTATAATTAAGAAATTCGGCGAATAAACTCAAGCCCTTTTTGAGTTTCAGTTTAACTTTCACGAGGAAGTGAAAATCAATATTAAATCGCATTGAAATGTCCTATACATCGTCGCCGTTCTATTAAAACTCTTTTAGTCCATTTTTTGTGTTTTGAGATATTTGCATTTAAAGTTTGAAATCAATATGCAAATTAGTAGATTTTGGGAGTTTTAATTCTTTATAATTTAAAAATTGTGCATCGTAAAGCTTAGGGAATTTTGAGAAAATATTAAGTTTGTCATTTGCACGAACTTGGTGTATTAATTTCATTTTTGCGGCAAATGGACTTAGTGTGTTTTCAAAGAACGACGACGACATTTTTAAAATCAGCAAATGATGCTTTTAAGAACGAGTTTAAAAATTTGAATTAGCAATAAAATAAATTAATTTATCGAATTCACAAATTATATTCTGAATTTGTATTTTAAGAAAGGTTTTTGTTTGTTTTCTTGAGTGATATACCACTTTTATCAGAATTTAGTACTGATTCCATAGTAAATCATTTATGTAGAATTTATTGTTAGCCAGACACAATCGAAGTCCTTTTTTGATTTTTCCCATCATGAAGAAAAAACACTAACGGCCAATTTCTTGACGAAGTTCTAAAAGAAAATAAAAACTCGGTTTATCTGTGAAACGCCATTTTAAAAATATTTAGAACTCGAGCATTTCTTCCACCGTTGGAAAAAGGCTTACTATTGTACTGAATTCAGTAGGTACTATTTGATTTGCTCAGTACGTAAGTACATAAATCTTTGCCATTTTCAGTACTATTTTGAAATGTTTGTACAAAATTGATTAATTCCTTTACTAAATTTTCTTTTATCTTCACAACTTCACTTACAAAAAATTATGTGCGATGCGAACATACCCAAATCACAATTACCAAATAAGGGTATTCATGAAACGTCGAAAACTTTCCGACGTCGGTCGTAAAATCGTAAAGATTCCGACAAAAGATTTATGAACGCCCCTTTATATAAAAATTATAAAATTGCATTAATTGTTATAAATGAAATGGTAAACACTTTCGATGGATTTAATGAAGCGTTTGAAAAAAATAAATAAAAATGTTGTGTATTATTGAAATATGTATTAGTTGATGTCAAATTTTGATATATAAAATCTCATAATACCTTCATACAAAATTTTTCACGCTTACTATATTTTCATTTACGACGTGATCGTAAATTATTTTCATACAAAATTGTGACAATTCGTTTACGACGTCGTAAACTTTCCGACGCTTACTATCGTGTCAAAGAAAAACATAAAAACATCGGAAAATGCCAAAAAATTAAAAATATCCCTAAGTCTTTTCATCGCAGAACATATTTTACCGTTTGCAGTATTGGATCATTTAAATATTCTTTTTAAAAAAAAAACCTATCGGACTCAGAAGTGGTCAAAAAAATGGTCATGAATCGACACAAAGGCCAAAAAATTATCAAAGAAATAATGGCTCCGGAAAATTCGAAAATTATTTCCGAAATAACAAACCGCCAATATTTTTCATTAGTTGTAGATGAAAGTACCGATATAACTATAAAAATAAATTTGGCGGTGGTTATTCGAATATACGACGAAAAGTGCCATGATATGTTTTTGACACTTACTGAAGTTCCTGGACGGAAAGGCTTCCGGAATTTTTAACACAATTAAATATATTTTTGAACAAAAAAATATTTCATTTAAAAACATGGTTGGATTCACCGCAGATAATTGTCCTGTTATGATGGGCAAAACAAACGGTGTTCGGGAAAAATTAAAGGAAGTCGTCCCCAGTCTCATTGTAAATGGCTGCGTATGTCATAATTTAAATCTTTCATTGAAGGCTGCAGCAGAACAATTTCCAGACGTAGTCGATAAGCTAATAAAGGAAACAAATCACCATTTTTGTAACAGCTCTAGCAGAAGGTTGGAATTTCAAGAGTTCCAAGAACATTTTGGAACTAATTTACACACAATTTTAAAATATTGTGCTACGCGATGGCTTTCCCGTCAGGTACCTGCATTTCAAAATTGCAATTATGCTAATTTGTTTGTGTTAATAGGCAGCACTTGACCGCATTTTAGAGCAATGGGACCCTTTGTGTTATTACTTTGGACTTGGTGAATTTGAATCCAATTATGAGAAACAAAACCTCAACTTCATATCTTCCAGCCTTAAGGACTTAAATGTTAAGTTATATTTCACTTTTTTATCTTATATCTTAAAACTAATTAATGATGTTAACTTGGAAATGCAATCCGAAGATGTAAGAGTGCACGTCTTAATTCCAAGATTGAAATCTATTTTTAAACAACTCTGCAGAAATTTTATTAAAAGGGAAGCATTTGATGATAAACTCCATTAATTTTTTAGAAAACCACTTACCTATAATGGAAATATATTGCGGCACCGAATCTGAAATCCTATACAATTCAAACAAATTAAGGGAAACAGATATTCAAAGCTTTAAAAATCATACTAAATTGTTTTACATTACATTTCTGCAAGACTTTAGAAAATGATTTGATTTCGATGACGTTTTCTTAAACAGAATTCAAAATTTTTCCCAAAGTGCAGTGTTGGATGGTCGAGTTAACTCTATCGTTCAATTTATTTTAAAGTTTTTTTCCAATGAACACAAAAATATTGAACTGATAAACAATGAATATAGAGCTCTAGTTGACTGCAAATATTTAAAAAAAATGAGAAATGTTTCCATATCAGAGTTTTGGGCAAAAATTGATCTTCTTAAAAATGAATGCAATGAGTTAATGTTTGAAAATATTCATCGGCATTGTTCAGGGTGCCTTTTGTGTTCCTCACTCTTCGGCAAATGTCGAAAGAATATTTTCATACCAAAACATAATTAAAACTAAATTAAGAAATCGTTTGCAAGTGCAAACGTGCTCTGCACTGATAGAAAAGAAAAATCTGATAAAAAATTAATGTTGTCACAGCTTCATAATTAATAAAAATCTTGTGAGTAAAAATGTTACAAACAAACCACTTCAAAAAGAAGAACTTTTAGAGTAAAAAATTATCTATATACATACGAGATATGTAAGTCATCAGTTATAAAAATCATTGAAACTCACAAAATACAAATATTCAATGATGAGTTTCAATGAAAACTCCTAACTGTGATATGGGGATCAGTCCGATTTATCTAGCTATTAATAATGAAGTTCCTTTTTTTCTTATTTATGTTCATTTTATATTAAATATGTAGGAATAACAAATGAATTGTTTTTGTTTTCGTTCTCGTTAATAAATACCTAAATTTTGTTTTTGAATTTGTGTGTTCGTTTACATTTAAAAGAGCTTAGTACTATTTGGTCTTTTTCAGTACTTTCTTATTTCAGCTTTCAGTACGAGTACAATCGAAAAAAGTCGATTTCCATCACTGATTTCTTCACATCTAATCATGAGTGTAGAACTCGGTTAAAAAGCATTTTTAAGTTCTAGGAATTTTAGATCTTGGTTGAATGAAATTGAGTTCTAACTTTTTTTGCTATTTTTGCATCACCCGTAGATAGTTCTGACTAAAAAAATATATCAGTTTTCGTTGGAGCGGACATTTATTTAAGGATTTGATTTTGATATTCTCACTTTTTTCGAAATGAAAATTGTGTTTTCGTGTTTTATTGGATTTCGGTTAGGATTTGTGTTATTTAAAATTATTCTTTTTTGATAAATGTACTCATATATACATATAAACATACAAACATACATATATTCGTGTTGGACTAAACATCTTACTCGAATAAGTATCAAAAGAAATTGGTTTCGATTCCTGCAATCTCAAAAATATCATATACACTTTTAGCAATATTGTTGCATTTCTCGTCTCGACGACAATCGTTTGGCTCAATCTAGTGAAGACCCGATTTCTTGAAACTTTATTGCTAAAAGTTTAGTAATAATTTAATTAGCTCTTATGTCCATCTGTGCAAACTCAATAGGCGTAGTAATTATAAACGCTTATAGATTATGTATAATGTCCTTTCACCATCTGATTTAATAAATATACCTAGAACTAAAATAAAGCGCACGAAAAGTAAATAGCTTAATGGGTTTAAATTCTTACCTAAATTTTAAACTTTATGAAACTGTCAGCGTCAACAACACTTTACATTATGCAGCTCATATTTATGACTTCTTCCCAAACCGTCCATGTTTATGTATTTTTTAAAAATATTTAATTATTGCACATAAAATGTCCTTGTGGTCTGAAATTCAATCCAAAACCGGAATGAATCTAGAATTTAATCTTATTATAATCGAAGTTCTATCTCAAACTAAGATCTAAATCAGAGTTCTAACGCTTGGGAATTCGATGAAAGAAATGAGTCAGAAACCAATCGAGTTCTAATTTGTAAATAAACCGAATTTTATGTTGAGACTAGAACTTTGTCAAGAAATTGGCCGTTAAACATTCATTAAGATAAACTTTTTACATACATACATTTTCAACTTTCCATTGTTTATGTTTGTTTTGTTTTATTTAACTAAAAGTTCACTTCCGATTCATCTTAAAATTGGCGCTAATAACAGGTTATAGAAATTGCATGCAGTATGAAAGGGTTGCGATTTTAGACAAGTTGAACAAAACGTCGTCGGTGGTACAGGGTAATTTCCAACATTCGTTCAACTTTATTTCGTCGGATTCGGTAATAGAAAAGTTTGTAAAATAATTAAATCTGGTCACTTAGTATGACTCTTCTTAGCGATTTTTTGAAACATGGATTTAAAGAATTAAAGTCATATTGCGAATAGTGATTTTTAAACTGGAATGTAGAATTGTTTTAACTAACGTTGTTCTTTTAAAAACCAATATATACTTTTTTAATTTAATATTTTTCAACACAATGAACATGATACAATACTTACCTTACCTTAGGGTACGTAATACAAACATTAACTTAGATGAAAATAAAACAAATTGCCAGCAACTCTAAATTAAACAAAATGGAGAAATGATTAGGAAAAATAAAATTTCTATTAAAAAAGGCTTTTTGTAAAAAAAACTTTTTTAGGCACATATTATTTTGTGACATTTTTACGTTTAATTTTTACTAAAATAGCATTTTTTATAAGGTTTTTGTGTATTGTGGAACACATATTTTTGTATTCAATTCCATAATATTTTTATTTTCTTAACACCTGTATTATAAAATAAAAACAAATGTGTAAACATTATTTTAGTCAGTATACATCAACGTGACTTTATAGAGGCTTTTTAATATTTATGACCACTGATCACTGCGATGAACATAATTATAATAAAAATAAACAAACACAAATTATTCCATACATCAAACAACTAATTTACAATTTACTCTATTAATTATGCCAACTTAACTATTAGTAAGCTTAACAACATGCCTAAAAAAATCTCTGTTCAAATCCAATTTAAATGTACATATACGAGCATATAAAGAATTTAATATGCTCAGCTCATGTTTTAGGGTCCGTCCGTCCGTCCGTCCATTCTCCATTCTACATTCATTTAAATTACGTATTTCATATTCCATTCCAATATAATTTCCTCTTGGAGAGAAAACCCCTTTTAATGAATGATCGCAATTCCTATTCAAGATCGCGGTATGGCATATTGCACATACTCGTAGCAATTTACCCTGCGGATATTTGATAGCCACTGCCACTAGCGTTTTTATTAAGCACACACAAAGCCAAGCCAACACGGTTGAATACAACAATAAATGGGTTCAATTAATAAACAATGGGATTAATTTACTAATTAAAGACCCCAAACAACTATACAATAGAATTTTAAGATCGTTTTTAGCTTGCCACAAACAACACAAAAAAAAACCCGAGTCCTGGATGCCGTTCCCAGCCAAATTCTTCAAGATTCAATATACTTTGCACAAACTGCTTTGGTTAACAAGCGGAAATGTATTGAATTTTATTAATTCATTCATGATGGCATGAGACGCTGATGATCCTCGCTCAGTAAGAATAAAATAGTGTTTGGATCATTTGTTTTTATTATTTAATATTTTTTTCCTGTGATATATTATTTTCAAAAAAGATATTCTTTATTTTCGTAATAATTTATACCTACTTTAATTGAAATAAAGAAATATATGCGTGTTCTTTGTGTTTCGATTTGATGGTAATAATACCCAGTTATTCAATTTCTTAGACAGCGCGCGGTTTACATTAATTAGACTTATCACAAAATATTTGTATATAGTAATTAACAAAACAAGGTACCTCCACATGGCCATTATATTCTTTTTTTAAACATACATATGTTACTTTTAAAATCGAAGTAAAATGCGACTTGAACCAAAAGGAATCTTTCGATAAAGCGGCATTAAGCGTTGGACTCAACATCCAACATCCAGTTAGATGGCGCAGTTATTGGACTGCACATTCACTCACTTTTTCAAGGCTAGCTATATGACAGCATCCATAAAGTGATTGAATCGAAAGAACAAAGCTTGACGGCGGTGTTTGGTATTTGTGTGCAATAATGTGTCAATATTCCGGATATCGAGGTTAAAATTTGTTGAGCTCTCGTCTTATGGACTTTTAACACACAGGAGTCCCAGGAAGTTGTTCAGTTCAATAGGAAAGGAAGAAACACATTTAAGCTTTATTTTATTTTGAATTGACAATAAACCCATGAAGCAATTACGACTAGCAGCTTTTTAAAACTGATATTCACCCCTATCACAGAGTCCCTCGTAGCAAGTCCCCGAAAATGTTGTTACGCTACGAATACATTTACATCATAACATAAGCCCCGAACGAAATCAAAAAAGCATTGCCACACAGAAATACTAATTTCGGAGTGTCAAAATCAGTTGATTTGCGTGAAAATAAGAAAAATAAATAAAAGCTCGTTTTTCATCTTTCGATTTAGTTCTATTTGTTTTTGTCTTTAAAAATGGATTATATTGCCGTTGCAATCTTTACAATAAATGAAAAAAATACACGAAGACGACGAACACTAAAAATGCAGCGCAAAATTTTAAGAGATGCTTTTAACCCCTTGGATCTTGATGACAAAGTGTTGGTAACATATTTTAAACATGCCACTGCTTACAAAGAAAATTGATTTGCACATTTAAAAAAAACTTTCGGGTGAATAAGGCAGCGTTTATATATATGTATATTGGAGATCCTGGATCAAGAACTCGACCCTTGCGTGTTTTCAAGCTCAATCACACCAATCAGCAGATTGGCAGCCGTTTTGAGATTCATTGCGGAAGGAGGATACCAATACGGCGTTGGCAAAGATTTTGAGATCGGAATGGCCCAGTCAACCTTTTTCACAAATCTTAAAATAGTGCTAAATATTTTGGATTTTCGAAAATCCTTGGGCAATTTCAGGTTTTTCTTGAAGCATTTCATAAAGCCTTTGGAACTGAATTTTATTTGTGATAACTTTATTTGCCCTTCAAAAAAAAATATAAAAAATATAGGTAAACACTTTCACATTAAAACAATAGTAAAACTTACATGATTACCTTACGCTAAATATTTGTTTTTCGTCTTCAATTGAATTCCGATCAAAATAACTGTTCGTAGAAAAAACTGCCAAACTTCCTATTCATTCGGGGCTAGTGATACCACTTTTCACGAACTCCGAATTTCGTAGCAATGATACTTTTTTTCGGGGTTCGTACTACGAATCTATTACGACGGGGCCTGTGATAAGGCTGAATAAGATTCATAATCAATCGAATTTCGGGCTGCTGATATGTTTAAAAATGATCTCTAAGAAATTTTATGAATTCTAAATGTCCCCCAGATACCTAACAGACACACAGATTTAAATTCATTTTCGAGTCTGTTTGGGTACATACAGTAATGCCAGGTTAGCGAAGCCATCACTGGTTATAAGCGAATTTCATAATTTTCCTTGAGACAGTTTTAAAAATTTCTTCCAATGTTTTCGACAGTTTTTTTTAATTGATAACTCAATTTTTCGTTGACTGTAAGTGTCACCACTAAAAATTAAGTATCATAACGATATATGCGCCTACTAAGTAAAGCAACAAAAAAAAAACATAGAAAATATTGAATAGGAAACTTTGAAAATCAATTAACGACCTATGAATGACAAATTGTTAAAAGTAAGTTATAAATATCGTCATTTTAAACCCACGTCTATTTGAAAACTGGACTCTAAATTTAACATCTAGCTTAGACACAGCTGCTATTCATAACGAATTTGGTAGCTCTGTTTGGTTAGAAACAAGCTTAAGTTAGGTATATTCTACAACAATTCCATTACAATTTCACTAAAACCTATAGAAAATGGCTTGTAGAGGGGAACAAAATAAAATGCGTTAGCTGGAAAGCCAAATCTTTGAAATCCTTTAAATTATTCTGTTTGATGTTAGTTGAGAAATATATGTAAGTCGCACTGGTGCCGGCAAGACTTTGAAACACACAGATATTGGCAAAACTTTCATTAAATTTCGATCTTCAATATTTTTTTTTCTCGGATCGATACATTTCATACAAATCGTCCTCATCTATTTCAAAGGGGTCGATTCGGCTTAAGTAGAGGTTTCGTTTTCTATTGGGTGGTAGCATTCCAACATCCAGCAAAATATTGATACGAGTATATGCTTAAGGCTCAAAATCACCATGGTTGCAAATTTCATGATTGGTTTTATGACAAAAAAAATTGCAAGCTATAATGATGACTTTTAATTTATAGGCACTGTTTTAAAATTTGTATATTAATAAACTTCGACAGGGCGCACAGAACTCTATACTTTTTTAGTAATATTGTTTAGTATACTAAATATCTTACAGAAACCATCAATTCGGGAACGTTTTTCTAAGTTTGATAAAATCAACAAAAACAAACAAAGGACATAATTTAAGCTTTGTTTATTAACATGAGTATATTATGTATCTATGTATATTAAATAAGCAATAATAAAAACAATACATACAAAATCTTTTACAACTAAAATACGTCAAATCATGTCCGGGAACGTTCCCGAAATGACCGTTCACGAAATGACGATTTCAAATAAGGGCTCCTTTTGGTTATACGGCGGCCATCTTAAATGCGATCTGACTTTGTCGATAGGAAAATTTTTGAGGTTACTTTATTATTTCGTGTCGTAAAAAAGAATTTCATCAATAATCAAATGTAATAAATGCGTTCACGGATTGAGAGACTATTGATGTACGCTCTACGAATAATAAATAGAAAGGTACTTAACATTTATAGATATAATTTATTTGACGATAAAAACTCTGACAGGCGGCTTTGTTATTGTTCTCTTCCTCGACTGACGTTTGACACCGAATGGCTGCGTTCGCTTAAAATTATTTTTGATCGATTATCGATATGTTCACTGAAATGAATTGTGCGGTATCGGACAAACTATTTTTGCATTTTAATAGTGAAAAATAAATAATCTTTTACTATCCTTCTAAATCTAGATTTTGTACAAAAAATACGGTGTATTAAGTAATGATTTTTCAATCATATTTTGGACTTGTTGCGTTAAAGATTGTACATTAGGACGCGTTCCCGGAATGATTTTCTATGCGTGTTTATTGATTTCATTTAGAATTAACTTCATTAATAAATTATATTGTTTGATAGATACAAAAAACAGTTTAGTTTTAGTATGTTATTCATTACTTTTTTTTCTCAATTAAGTAAAGATTTAAGACATTAAATTTCTAGCAAAGCCAATTATGCACCTTGATGATTTTAGGCCTTAAGTCTTTTGACATTTTAATTTTTGTTTTTAAATTTTCAAATAATACGTCCGTTCGCGTACCCTCCTATAACAGTCAGTTTACGAAAAAATACGAAATTTAACCAAATCCTGTTCGCGTAGTTTTTCGTAAAAGAGAGCGCTCACGAGAGAGTAAAATGTTTCCCCAACCTACGAATTTTAGCCCAAGAAATTTCTTTGGGCTGATTTGTGAAAATTGTCAAATTTGATATAAATTAAATAAATTGCTCGCTTTTGCTGTGAGTTATAAAATTTAAAAACAAATTTTCAAAGAACAGCAACAAGACAGTAATATTGTAAAAATGTGTTGTTTTTCCGTTCGCTTACTTTTTTGTAGTTTTTTTTTTTGTGAGAGAATTTTACCCCCACTTTTTAAAATATTTCTTTTTACGAATTTTGGTGCAGAAAGTACGCGAACGGACCTAATATGTCTCGCAACGTATTTTTCTCAAACAGTTTTGACGTTTTATAGATTTAAAAATAGCTTAAGCATAGGTTCCTTCGTGTTTATTTTTAGACTCCATGCGGCTATCGTTTTAAAATGGTTTTAAATTGTCTATGAATAATACTATAAACTAAAGTTTAGTTTAGCAAAGACAAAATCACAACTTATCAAAGAACTATATGAATATGGCAATGGCAAGGTATGTTTTTTTGTTTGGTACTTGTTTCTTCCCTCGTGTACATAAATAGATAAAAAATTAATTTCCCATGGTGAAATTGAATTGTGCACAACATATCAGTTTAAGCCGAACTACGAGTAAAACTCAAAAGATTTTCTAAAGTATTCATTTCTCTTAGTTTCTGTACCTACATATGTATATTTTTTTTTTGTTTTCAACTCAAGATGTCACGAAACAATATGTCAAAATTGTTAAGAACAATTTTTTTTAAGTTTTAAAAATGAAAGATAACTGTTGCTTCAAACCGGAAAACTAGTAAAAAATTGGCTTCAAAAATTAAAAATAAGAGAAAAAATAAAAAAAGGATGGTGATATTTTAAATTGAAAGGGTGAGTGCAAATTAACAAATAAACGGTCCAGAAATTAAGTGCTTCTAGTTCCTTCCCCTTGTCTAAAAAAATAAGAAAACACAATTTTATGGGAAAATGGTGTAGTGGTTTAAAAAAGGCGTGTATTTTTCCGAATAACATCAACTCCATATTGAAAAAGTTAACTCTAGGTAACTATGGGGCTTAACTTGAAAAGAAGAATGACAAGTTATCGATATCATTGTAATATCGATAATTTGCTTTAAAGATCCAAAATATTTGTGTGTGTATGTGATTTAAGCAATTTAAAAAAAATAAGTAAACAATAATAAATCTTAAATTTAAAATTTGTTCAAGTATATATTTATTAGAATTCTTGAAAGTAATTAGAAACATCCCTCTGAGAACAAAATGTCAAGATCAAACTGAAGACTAAAAGCAATGAAATTTTAAACAAAATGGTGAAAATTAAACGTAATAGAGTAATAATAATTTTTTCTCTGTTTTTTTTCCAAAGTAAATATTAGGGACCATTCGCAAAACTCTTTACTAAAATTTTTTGTACGAGTATTCGTTCCTCGTTTTATGCTCATAGTGTAAGACCTATTGAAGTACTTAAATTTCACTAAGCCAATTAAAATAAAACCCTTAAAACAATTGTATACCTACTTGATTTTCTAATTAAGATTAAGATTTCATTTTACCTACTAGCTTTCGAGAATCAAAAAGTTTTAATCATGTTTCATTAGATTATAACAAATACAAATTTCAGCTTTTTGTCCAAAATCCACCCTTCAAAATCTATTTCTAAAAATTTGTTATTAGATACCATCATTATTTGAATGCATTTGAAAGTAATTATGTTTAACACATAATCTAATTAAAAGTTTGAGAAGGTTATTAGTGACAATCTTTTCACTAACTTATAATACTAACTTTATATGAAATCCAATCAACGAAGGACTAAATCAGTTGTTTACATCGTTGGCACAGAATAACCATGTAAGATAACACGAACATATCATATTTCAACATTCTTCTACTTTTACTATAGCTGACTTATTCCAAATGGCATCTAATCATAACTTCGTGCAACTTAAATAAGCATTTGACAATCGAAACGTGCGTCGGGCATTCAAAAAGCCGAGGTTAACCAAGGTGCTTTGGATATTAGATGTCTCAAAACAACTTAAACAAAACCTTAAAACCTATCTATTTGTTAAAAAGCTAAGTCAACTTTTTCAGAATAAGCTCGTCGGAATTGTTGAATATAAATGTCTATGTCAGTTATACCTTAGTGCAAAAGTGTGTTTATTGATTTATCGTAAAAAACCTATTGTGGACACGAACTACCACCGAATCCACTACATAATCTCCAGCTCATGCTCTAACGTCTCCTTTATTGTCAGCATCGCCTGTGGCACGCCTGTGTGTAGAAAGGTCTTCCACACGGCTTTGTGAAATCTCCACGAGGACTATGAGACTATGCTGGGACAATCTCCGGGAGCAAGTGTAGGTAGATATCCTAAGGTGTATTGAGTATCTTTGTTGGTCAAATGCAAGTAATTATGACGCATTGCGATTTGTTCATTTACTCGTACCAAGCTTTTTTAAAGCATTCCAATTCAAAATATTTTGGTGCAGGATATCTTTTTTGGATAATCAATGACACCCTCATTCATTAACATATTTAGGTTTTTTTTGTGAGAGTAAATTTACTTAAGAATTTTCTTAAATTTTTCAGTAGGCTACAACAATTCTGTATTAGTTTAACTACTTGAAACTTGCAATAACTGTCTTTTGCACTTAAAACTTTCGGAACAAACTAAAGCTCAATGTTTGTAAAACATGTTTCACATATCATGTCCACTTTACATTATGTAGATATATGGTCGAGAATAGTAACTTCTAAATTTTAGAAATTTCCGAATCATGTATTTTCGAATGCACGTTGAAAGTTTGTTAGTACTCGAGAATGTCTTACTAAATTTATTATAACTGATTTTATATTCATTCAAAAAACATCTTTGTTGTAAGATCATAGTCGGAAAATCTTAGACCTTCAATAACTGTCAGAAGTTTAATGCATAAATAATTGGGATTTTTTCAAAAGAAGAGGTGTCAACTTCAGATGAAATTAATTTTCAATGTAAGCATTATTGTTACAAAATACAACAAATGTATACAAATACTTTTTCCAGGTTAATTATAATTCAGTAAGGATTATTTGCTTTCCGACAACAATCCCTTAAACTTTCACTTCGCACAAGTACACAATCACGCAGCAAGTATGTTTATATTACTATACTTCTTATTATATTACAATTCTCATTTATCAAAGTGTAAAACTAACACGTGTCAAAGCCTTAGGTCTGCATCGACTTTTATAGCCCCTTATCGAATCAAAAACAAACATCATAAGCTATAGCATTAAAGATTTCAATAACAATTGAAGTTATTTTACCACAAAAATATTTGTCTTATATGTAAATACCTCCTATACGTACATACATACATATGCATGTTTATAAAATTTTATTTCTAATCAATTTAAAATTATTTTGTTTTATTTTATTGACAGGGAACTATATGCAATAATAGAAAATCATAAATTTACGAAAGCATCTTATGGAAAGTTACAAGCAATGTGGTTGGAAGCTCACTATATAGAAGCTGAAAAACTACGTGGACGTTCGTTAGGTATTTTTTTTTGAAAATTTTTCAAAATATAGACAAGCTAAAATTGATGTTAATTATTTTTGATTGATTATACAGGACCTGTTGACAAATATAGAGTTCGCAAAAAATTCCCCTTACCCCCAACAATTTGGGATGGAGAACAAAAAACCCATTGTTTTAAGGAAAGAACGAGGAGTCTTTTAAGAGAGTGGTATCTTCAAGATCCATATCCGAATCCAACGAAAAAAAGGGAGCTTGCTAAAGCGACTGGTCTCAATCCTACACAAGTAGGGAATTGGTTTAAAAATCGAAGGCAACGAGATCGAGCGGCTGCAGCTAAAAACAGGTAAATAATTAATTTTCTTTTAATTTTATGAGATTTTTTTAAAATTAAATTTACGTACATATGGTGACTTAAAAATTCAATAAAATTTTCCCTGCACCTTGAACAGACCATAAACTTGAAGCGCGTGCTTATTTTCCTTTGATGTACAATGTACATGTGCACGTACCATCATATAAAACCTTTCCCGTGTTACACTCTCCAAAAAGAAATTCTAGTCACATAAGGAACTTCACATTCAAATCTTTACTTTGCAAGGAGAAATTCGAACCGATTTTGTGTTGTGCATAGCAACTTGATATTCTTGAATTCCGATCAATTGCATCTTTTGCTTGTAGTTTGCCGAACCACCACCTGGCCAGCATCATGAACTACAGTATCATATGCATTATACGATGCTATAGAAGATACTATAACTACTATACTTACTACCTATCGATAAACGCACTTCTAGTCGATGAGTATTTTTTTGTAAAGTTCTCAGTTTTCTCTGCGGTAAAAAAGCACACATCTAAGGGAATAGAGAGAGATAATCATAAAGAAGCCGCCTCGCATAACTCAAGAACACGGCCCAGCTTCTTGTTAATTTATGCATGATATTAATATGACAATAATGACAGATCCGAGTAGATCAAAGCTAACGGCTAGAATCGCAATTTTCTTTATACACAAAACAAAGATTAACTACCGACAATGATTTTCATCATATTCATAGATCAGTTGTTCAAAAGGTATACCTCCTCCTCTCAATAAATGTATAACTGGTATTTATAAACACTGGTGTCAACAGTCTACTAGATTTGAATTTAAATGTACGAATTGGTCGTATGAAGTTACTCTTACTGATCTTTGGTTACATCGTTATGGGAATAGTAAAATTACATTGACCAATTTGAATATTACTAAAGCCTGAACACAAAAGTGATAAGGCTTGAGACATAAGAACTACATAAAAACTACCTTGTGTCAACTTTGCGTCAGTGCACTGAATAAGTGACATACAAAATTATCGTTTAGTATGAATTCATCACAATGGTTTCTTAAAAATCTTTTTTTTTTCTATTTTTCAAAATGAATTCTTAAAAATAAAACAAAACTTTTGACAAACGAATTCCATTCATTTTGGGTTGGTCAACAAAAACCAAAAAAGCAATTATGGAATCATTCGGAACCCTTGGTCTAGCAAAATCCAGATCACACTGAGTTGTCAAAAGCTCTTAACATACAACGGAACATGAGAAGTTTTATTTAAAATTTGCAGAATTTATTGGGTAAATGTTACTCTTTTTGCCCTAACTTACCGAGTTGCCTCTGCAAAAATCTCTCCAAGAATTAACAAATTATATGAAATAATTTCCCAAACAATTTTAGAGGAATAGGGAGTTCTTTCATATGAAAGAATTTAGAATTTTGGGGATTTAATTCATGTTTTTTTGGGACTGAATTTATTTTTAATTTGGGAAATTATTTCAGAATGAAATAAGTCCCCGAATTAAACCATGAAATTTATCACAAATTTGGGAAGCGCAATGAAGCTAATTTTGTTATTTTACTATAACAAGGCGAAATAAGGCCAAATTGGTTTTAATTCACTTTCAAGAGTTTGGTTTTTACACAGCAATACTTTTGCATACATCTAATCTCGCACCTACCCTAAATCCTTTAATGTGCCCATCATTGGAGTTGCAGGGGCAGCATTCCCGAAAACATACAACATTGTTTTACTCACCGTAATGGTTTGGTTAAATAAATTAATCTTATTTTGTCAAAATAATTTAACCTTATATCACTTTGTAAAAATGCAATATTAGGTACCAACTTTTGAAAATTGGCGTTATTTCACATTTGTAAAGAAATAAAATGCTAAGACAATTCTTGATGTTGGGGACTTATTTAAATCTTTTTTTTGGGGACTTATTTTATAACTTTTTTTGGAATCTATTTCATTTTCGAATTCGTGCATTCATATTATAATGCAATAAAGCCCCAATGACTAGAGTAATTTTATATTTTTTTTTGGGGGTTATTTCTCGGGGAGTTATTTTATGGAAAAGTCAGCGTTGGCCTGTTCATGCTTTCAAATTTGTATGGCGCCATAAACCGAAGATAGAAAACTTCCAAAATAATTGCCTTTTAAGGTTTTAATAAAGAAGTTTAGTATAAAAATCATTTGTATTCACTTAACTCAGAGGTAACTATAACACAGTGAAAATTGAGCTTTAAGAAAGGATTTTGTTTTTGTATGGTTTTGAGATAAAATTATTACGATTAAAAAGAATACTATCAATATTCAATCCTAGAAAAAGTAACATAGAGTGAAAGATTGAGAGAGAGATATAAGTTATTTCACCAAAGCATAATGTGAATTGTAGATTTCTGTGGAGTTTTTCACCTTCTGAGCAATTGACAAAATATCAAAATTTCTTCTAATTTACACAGTTCTAGTGCTACAAAATTTTTTAAAAAAATATTTTGATAAATACAAAACTAAACAAAGTGATATTTATTTGCTCAAAGAGTTATTTCTCCTTTATTATATTGTTGTGAATAATTTTTATAGCACCACTTCCTATAATAATTTACATTGATGAAGATCTTTGGTAATGTGTGTTTCTGTCTCTATCTAATTTTAAATCCCCTAAAATAACGTACATTTAGGGATGGAATGAGCTAAGAGGATTTGCGATAAATGACAATCAAAAACGACCAATCCGATCTGTGTTAGGTGACATTCAATTGTGGTAGCTAAACGATAGAGTTACCAGATACATACTAATTGTACAACAATTTTTTCTTTAAAGCAATCATTAATTAAAAATCTTGTGATTTTAGATAAAATATGAAACTTAAAAGGGCGAATAAAATATCACAAAAAAGTCAATTTGGTTGTTCGATTTCAAATCTTTTTGAATCTCTTAAAATGTTTTTACCATGAAAACTATATATTATTTTGACAATATTCATTAAAAAGTGGTCAACTTAGTTAAACGAATTGAATTGAGTTGGATTTTAGACAAAAGACAGACAGTTGGAAGAGAATCAAATTTGCCTATCAAAAATGCCATGGTCACTTATCGATGTGTGTAATTTTAAGTTTGTCTTGTATTACAATTTTTAGTAAACAAATACTTCCATTTTGAGGTAATGTCTTTCTTATTTTTATTTTATTGACTTGATAAATAAATTAAACAAAAAGTTAAGAAAACGTATCATCGTGATGTGATGCTTTCGGTGCTAAAATCTTCATTTCTGTTTTTTTTTAAGAATACTCAAAGTATCTTAAAGTTAATATGTATCGCCAATAAAAACCTTCAAATATCATATTTCATTTGACAGGTGGGTTTTAATAGTTATAATTCTGTATTGGATTATTATCAATATTATACACATACATATATGTATATTGTATATTGATGTGAATTAAACAAAAGCTATGTTATTAAACTTAACAAACGGCAAGTCCGGTCGGCGGAAAGGAAGAACCAGACCATCAGACAAATAAAAACTCTAAGAACACTTCAAAAAATAATAATAATTATCACATACTAATGGAACTGGAAGCTAAACTACATTAAGAAACCTCCAGTGTTTTGACCAACAAATAAAAAGTAATCAATAAGAAGAGATGAAAGATGTGACGTCATTTCACTTTGTTCACTAGTTCAACCAACTGTCAAATTTACTGACTGACTGAGATATTGCTAAAAAAGAACTCACACCACACACCTCAGCAAAATGCTAGTTCGCCGCTGGTTGCGTTGTTGTTGCATTCCACACCAAGTCACGGATATTGATTGAAATTACAAAAACAACAATGTTAACAATTGGATTTTTCTATAGTAGGGGGGGGGGTGATGGAGTAGAGATTCTGATGCGAGTTGCAGGAAGAAGTGAGAACGTTTCGCTTTACCTTTTGTTTTGACTCTGTTCTGTTGCAAGAGCCTGCAAGAAGCGATCCACTTAAAATACCTCCTCAAAAAGACTCACTTCATGTCGACAAATTTCTCATAAAAGGACTGGCTTCTTAGTCGTTGATACACCCGATGACATACATCAGGGATACAGGTACAGGTAGTACATACATACGTACACACTTATAATTTTGTTGGGTGCTTCATTTACTTTGCTGCTGGATGGCATATCGTGCTCCACCAAACCAAATGGGAATCTGTTCATTGTTGCTTCTTTCAATAGTTTTACAAAATACATTTTGGCAGGAGAATACAGAATACAGAATACAGAATACCTATAACCTATGTGTATCTTTATCTGTCTACCTGTATTCAACGATTATTATTGTCGTGGGTTGGTTTGGGGCTGCCTGAATAAGTAAGGATGATGGGGTTACATAACTACTGATGTGACGTGAAAATGAGAAGATCAGATGATAGTCATCTTGTGTATGAATGTTTCGATAAAAGCAGAAGCGCCTACAAACATGCATACTTGAGTATAACCATTACATCTTACTTATCGTGTTGAAGTATTTTCTGAAAGTCATCGAGTTATTAAATGAAGAGGCAGAGGCACCACCAGAATTCAGAATATTGTGCAATCAAGAGTTATTAAAGTAAAGACTGGTGGAACCGTCAGAATAAAGAATACCATACCCATGATGAGGACGATGATGATGATGAGGATGATGATGACTGAAAAGATGACGCAGCATCAGTTAACTGGTATTATGCTCGCAAAAATATTTCACAAAAGTTGAAGTGGAGACTCGAAAGAATAACGAGGAGTAGTTGTCAATTTCATTGCGTTCTTTCATTTCGTTATATGTCTGCAAATTGAAGATCAAAAAGTGTTTCATATAAATGCATATACATATGTATGTGCCTATATATCGATAAATATCGATATTTGTATACATATCTACATGAATACAGTTTTTTTTCTCTTTATTTTTTGTGTTCCTAAGGTCATAACCAGTAGTCAGTTTGTAGAGTTGAGTTTTAGCGACGGCAATCGGAATTTTCGAGTCAGAAAAACATTGATTGAGTTATTTCAATATAATTTTTATTTTTATATTTTTGTCTCGTACTTTTACATAAAATGTACTATGTAAATGTTCTGTAAAATAAAATTGAGTGGGATTTCAAAGTTCATAACGCATAAAATATAATAAAAACATTCTAATTTTTAATTAACCGATTTCAATGGTCTATCGCTTTAACTATTTACAGTTTAGTGATTGTACAGGGTTATCTTATCTATTTCGCGGTTTCAAAAGTAAACGTATATAAAACACATATAAAATATTATTTTTCATGATATTTCTTTTTTATTAAAGTTTGAACGTTGAAATTATTTGTGAATGACCGCCACGCGAATTTTTGCAAGTATCGATTCTTTTGAGGTAATTTTCGACCACTTTTTGACACATGTTGGTTTTTAAGTACTCAGGAGTTAAAGGTTTATTTGCATAAACATGGTCCTTTCCTTCGCGTAGCCCCACAAAATAAAGTCCAGCGGTGTCATCGCCACGAGACGAGAAATTACGCGACCAGGAAATGTCTCTTGCAATAAAGCCATATTCTCTCGAGTTGTGTGGCATGTGACACCGTCTTGTTGAAACCACATATTCTCCAAGTCGTATTCTTCAATAGCAGGCAAAAAAAGTCGATCATCATAAGACCATAACGCTCCGAATTGACAGTGACAGTCGTTCCATCGTCGTTTTCGAAGAAGTAAGGTCCAATCACACCTCCGGACCAAAGAGAGCACCAAACAGTTACTGTTGGATGTTATGGCCTCTCTTCAACTACTTGAGGATTCTCAGAACCCCAAATACGACAATTTTGTTTATTACACATTCGCTGAAGAAAATTTTGTTCGAAAAATCGCCGTCCACCGCATGTTGTTCAAGCACTCATTCCATGTATGTGTATCTACAACGTTGTGAACGGTTAGGTGGCTTCAGTTGTTGTGTGAGCTGGGCATTATATGGATGTTGCTGTAGATCCAAATGCAAAATACGCCATAATGTGCCGTAAGCAGTCCTAATTCCTGAGAACGACGAGGAATCGACACATTTGGGTCTTTGGCAACATTTTTCCTTACAGCAGCGATATTTTCAGTGGTACGAGCGAAACGATGATGCACAGGTCTTACAATATTTATAACCAATCCAGTCTCTTCAAATTTCTTCACAATTTGCCAATTGCTTGCGTAGTTGGACGATTATGTCAACCATAATCTCCTCATAAAGCATGATATGTGGCTGTTAAGCGATCCAATTTCGTAAATGTCAGACTTTCAACTGGAAAATAAATTGGTTTAACAACTTAGTTTGACAGATGTCGAATTCCAGCCCTATAATTTTGAAACCCCAAAATCGATAACCCGTTACATTCTCTTTTAAATATGGATGGCAATCATTTTTCAGCTACATAAACCAAACACAGCGACTCTTTTTTAATGAAAATTTTATTTAATTATTAAGTGTTAATTTCACCATTAAATGCGTATCTTAATTGTAGTTTAATTTAAACTTTATATTGATGGAGATGCAACGAATATACGATAGTGAGGTGTATAACACGTTCAATTTGATGCGAACATCGGGAAATCGATAAATTCGTATCACAAGCAACACTTGCACTTGTAGCAACAATATTTTCGATTGAGCGTTCATTACGGTGTAAGACACATGCCTTAAGATATCAGTAAAGCTTCAAGTCTCTTCACAATTTTATTGATTATGACGATCATAATCCCATAGCGTAATGTGTGAAAAGTGGCTACTTTTGAATCCCCTCTTTGTATAGTAAGTTTTAAGTTTTATTCGCAAATATTTAACATATTTTATGACACTCAAAATAAAAGCAGATTTTGACAGGTGTCAACTGCCAGGTTTACCAGCTCGAAACTATGAAAGGAATTAGCCTATACTTCCAATGATTGTATGCCGAATTTCATTAATATGGTTATTGCTACAACACTTGCCTTAAGAGTCCTTGGAACAAATTAATCAGCCCTATCATAAATTCCATAGCAATAAGAAACTTTTACGAATCCCGACAAAACTATTACTAAATACGTTCAAAGTGAAATAATCTAATCAATCTACATCGATTTTTCCAAGGCGTTTGATCGGGTACAACATATCGATCTCTTGAAAAAACTTGAATTGAATCTCCTAAAATGGATCAGAAGCTATTTGGTTGGACGAAGAAAATATGTTAAAATTGGTGATGTTCTTTCCAATGAAATACAAAATTTTTCCGGTGTACCACAAGGTAGTCATCTTGGTCCACTCCTTTTCATTTTATTTATAAATGATTTACCGAATTGTATTAACAGTTCTAGATGTCTTTTATATGCTGATGATCTCAAGATTTTTAGTTCAGTAAGTTCGTCATCGGATGCTAGTAAAATTCAATTGGATTTTGATAATATTACCAAGTGGTGTTTCATAAATGGTTTAAATTTTAATGTAAAAAAGTGTAGTATTGTTACGTTTTCTAAAATAAAGGATCTGATTTGTTTTGATTACAAAATTGAGAATCTGTTCTTAATGAAGTTAACAAATCAAAAGGATCTTGGTGTGATTTTTGACTCGAATATGAATTTTTCTCTCCAAATTGATAATGTTATTTCAAAAGCTAACGCCATGTTAGGATTTATTTCAAGAACTTCTAAGTCATTCGAAGATCCTTGTACTTTAAAAACTCTTTTTGTATCCCTTGTAAGACCTTTACTTGAATATTGTTGCATAATATGGAATCCCTTTACACAATCAAGTATTTTAAGGATTGAAAAGGTTCAGAAGAGATTTACAAAATTTGCTTTGCGAAAGCTTTATAATTATTCAAATATGCCACCTTTTGAGACCAGATATGCTTTAATTGACTTAAAACCTTTAGTATCTAGAAGAAAATTGTATTCAGTACTCTTTGCTTACGATGTGCTCAACTCTAACATAAATTGTTCATTTTTGTTGTCTCAGCTTAGTATGTATGTTCCATCTCGGAATTTGCTTCCTAGAAATGGTAATTTTCTACGTGTTACTTTTCATAGCACAAACTATGCAAAACATAATCCAATAACTGCTTCTTGTATTGCTTTTAACAAATTTGAGTTTGTAATTGATTTTAATAAAAATAGATTAGATACTCGTATTAAGAAAGATGTATTGAATTTGTTGTAACACTATTTTTTTACCACTGTCAATTTGTAAATATAATGTTTGTTTTTAATGTAGTCTCCATAAAGTATTGTAACTTGAAAGACGAATAAATGAATAAATTAAATTAAATTAAAAAAATTAAATATATCATACATTTTTGTATTACGAACGGACTTCATGATACAGCTTTTAGCGATTCGTAAAATCATCCGATTACAATTCATGAGAGGCCTGAATATATTAGATAACAAAATACCAGGTTTCAGGAATATTATAGTTAAGAATTTCGCTGAAGTTCGTTAAAGTGTATAGTCGATTCCTTATAGTCTTCTTCTTCGGGTCTTCAATTCTTCATGCGTTGTTCGTTGATTTACCTAGGAGGTTATGGAAAATGATTATTTCTTAGGCCAAAATTCAACTTTGGCGACAATGTACATTTTAGGATGAATGATAATGCTAATAGGAAAAATAAGTAAAGGCATATCCATTCTGAAAAACTAACTATTATCTGGTTTTTGAACAGTGATGTGTGACGCGGTGAGTTTGTACATTTTGCAAAACGGTGATATGCTTTAACCAATTTCCTTAGTCATTATGGGCCTTTAATAAGTTCTGCCAAATTATCTCATAATCATTAAGCTCAATAAGAATAAAATAAAATTATTCCTTAATTCCTTCAACAATGTATAGTTGTATCGTTTTCACACGGAGCGGAGGTTAATTTTTTTTCAATAAAAATAAATATCATCGAAACTTCCCTTTTTTATTTGTGTGATTCTTGTACATATGTATGTATACATTTGTACATATTTAAAATAGGAATACACTTCAATTATTGCTTTTATATATGGATGGTGAAGATGTTGCGGATGCTCTTTCATTTCAATAGGTAGGTATATCCCGTTTTATTGATGCTTTCCAGTTAAATTGTCACAAGACAAATATTTGGATGGAAATCCTAATAAATTTAAATGAACGTAGGCAAATCAACTTATCCCACCGTGCGTACCTTTTTTTCGTTAACGGTTAACGACTGTGTTGACATTAGTTCGAATTTGAGTTACAAATTCAAATTCAACCCTCCTGCTCTTGTTGCTGATTTTTGTGTCCATATACGGTATACCTATGGAAAAAGGGGAAGGGGTTGATAAAAACCTTTAATACCCTAAGGAGAATTTATCTCCATTGACAGTGACACTATACAACGAAGCTTAGCGACAGGGTCGTAGTGGCAGAGGTAGACGAAAAAGAAGGACGGTTGGCCGTTCGTCGTCGTCATCGTCGTCGAGGAGAACAATAGGGTGTTGAATATTATATTCCTAGCCTTAATTTTCACGTTTTCTTTTCTGGCGTTTAACGCATTTAGATGTATAGTGTTACTGTAACGGCAGTAAAATAAACAGGGACCTTTTGTTACACGCCAGGAGACTGAGAGGCATTGGAGTTTCTGCTGAACATTGAACAAGAGCAAATATACATATACTCTACTCGTACTCGAAGCACAAAGAAGGAAATTGGTTGTGTTAGATATTTTGATTGATCATTGACATTTACAACGACCGAGCGAGCGACGAGTGACGCACGGGGGCAAAGTAATCGGTGTTTCGGTGTTGCTGTTGGTGTTGAAGTGTTGCTAAATTACTTGTACGGCAGCGTTTATGTCAAATCGTCTGTCTTTTTCCGACTGGTGCGGTGGAACGCATAATATAAACGGAAGCATAAAACACGATTGATGTGAATTCATATGGATCTGTTTTTGTGATGTTCTTTGATGGTATGGTACATGCAACATTAAAATGGATGATTTTTTGAAAGCCCTTTTCTTTTTGGATTTCTTATAAATTGAAATACACCACGTCGCGTCGCGTTGCGCGGCGTTGTTCGTTACTCGTTGCGTGGGTATGATGAAATTACAAATTAATATTTTTTTTGTTATTTGTTCTTCTTTCTATGGTTTATGTTCTACCAGTCCTCATTTAACATTTGCTGTGTTTGTTGTAGCTTTCAAAAAATATGTAGAACTAAAACCGAGTAATCGATTATAATGTCAAGAAAATATGTAAGATTATTATGATAAGTATATGAAGTGTATAGATTTTGCTAGCAGTATACTAATACTCAGTAGATAAATAACGCATATTGAATTAATTTTGAGATCTATTATCGCCTTTATATGATCCATAATATTGCAATTAGATACAAATTGTGTAAATAACTTGTGTTTTTATTACAATTTTAAACAAATTAAATACATTTTCCAAGTGATTATGCCTAATGAAGTAAAGGTTCAACAACCATAAATATGACAAAAATCTGCATACACAAATCGAGTTTGATTAATCAACTTTTAATATAAAATAAAAGTCATTACTTTTTTTTTAAACATTAAATTTGAAAATAATGTGACCAGGTTATTTAATTTAAAAGATTAATTTTAACATTTATTACAATTAAATCAGATTTAAAGAGAGTTTTTCATGAAAATATAAGTTATGGATTACGATATAATTAAAGAACTTAAACAAAAGAGCTGAAGTAGAAACCTTAACATTTCCAATACGTTTGTACTGTTCTGCGTTTGATTCTATTTGGTTGTTTCTTCAATAAATTGGTACTTATATTTAGGAAAAATACAGCACTGATTTATTTTGTGATCTTTTATTATATTTAAATACTAAAACGGCTCATCACTATAGTAGTAGGCGACTTTAAAAACAACTAATTCATTGTAAATGTATTAATAAATAAACAAAAAAAACTTGCTTCAGAATTAGCTTGCGCCTAATTTATGTACTAAGCTCTAAAATAA
The DNA here is from genome assembly GCA_920104205.1 of Eupeodes latifasciatus. Lineage (NCBI taxonomy): Eukaryota > Metazoa > Arthropoda > Insecta > Diptera > Syrphidae > Eupeodes > Eupeodes latifasciatus. The sequence goes on from OV049925.1 coordinate 65,746,422, forward strand.
AATGAAAAATCGATCTAGTAATTCTCGATTTTTCTTCGGAACTTCATTTCGAAAATATTTAGAACCCGAGCATTTCTTCACATCTAATTATATCTGTAGAACTCGGCTTAAATCATTTTTGAGTTCTAGGAATTTTAGATCTCGGTTGAGTGATTCTGACTTAAAAACAAAATTAAAAACTTGCAGACTTAAAAACGTTAATATAATGTAATTCCTATTATTCATATTTTTGCTAGAATAATTTCCTAAAAATGTTTTATAATTGCAAATTAAATGAGCATGTGATCTGAAATATATTCTAAAAATCAGGTCTTTGGAAGAAGTACAAAAATTGTTTAATCGAGTTCTAATATCCTAAACTCCTCAATTCCAGGGTTTAATGAATCAAAGTTCTATCTCAAATTCAGATTTATATCAAAGTTTTAACGATTTATAACTTGATGAAGAAATGAGTTAGAACTCAACCGAGTTCTATTTAAAAAAAAACTGAGTTTTAGACAAATTGACAGTTTTTAGAAATTAAGCGCATTTTTAAACTTAAATATTCCTTACGTCCTAAAATACTTGTGGATAAGAAAGTCGAAAGAAATAATATTAATTTACAAATGAAATCTCTGTGTATAGCGTAAAAGTCTCTAAGTTGTGAACTTTGCATCCGTCCTGATGTAGCAGTTTTGATTATAACATTGCTTAGTTATCAGGATCTGATGGAACTTGAATTTTTAATGATATATTTATGAACTATACCTCTGCAGTGTATTAATAGGAAAATGGTGAAGTGCAAAACCAAGGAAATACAAACCAAATTAATAAAAACATATATTCATATGTGCGTTCCCTTTGCTAAGTAATTTTTTGAAATAATTTTAAACGCTTCTGACATGTGTCCTGCATAACAATGATGAATCAATTTTAGACCAAGTGACGATTTGTTGCAGTTGGCCACAGGAATTTCAAGACCATTGCTGAAATGTTTTAGCAGCTAAATGTTCATCTAACTCTTATGCTAATAAGAAGAATTTAAATGGCAACTTTTTTACAAGTCTTATAAAAAAAATATAAAATCGTACGTATAAATGATTCTAGTACTAAAAGTACAATTTTTTAAAGCAATATACTAATAATATAGATTGGTAGTACAAATAATTTAAGGCATATTTTTGTCTGTTGCATGAAAACATATTGTTATATATATATTTAAAGGTCTAAATACATAATTGAATTTTAGTACAAAGTTTTAGATGTACAGTACATAAGTACATAATTATGTCTATTCATTACATTGTGTTTGCCATACCGAAACATATAACTAAGTATTTCAATAAAATATTGTACAGGAGATTTTTGTTAAGCAAATAAGTTTTCAAAAAATATTACACCAATACTATTTCCGACCTATCTTAAGAGCAAAACACGTACACTTTTAAGCAGTTCTCGTTTGACGACAGAATTTACCCCAGTTAAAGTAGTTATTTATAGTGAAGATCCCTTGTTTAAATTTGTCTTAATTTTAAACATTTTAAACATTTTAAACAACTATCTTCTTACTAATGCATTTCTTGAACAAAAAGTGTGTTCACAATTTATAATTTATGTTTATAATTCGACGGATCGCGTATGAAAAGAATTGTTTTAAGAATTAGTGCAACAACACTTCCTGAAAGATTTACGACAAGAAGATATAATGTAAAAATGATTACAGACAGCTTGGAGGCTATCGGGTTTCATAGAAATATAGAAACGATGCGAGCCCATTGCATTGGTACGAAAAAAAATCTCAGCAAAGAAGACGAATACTGCCTGAATTCGTCACTGGGTAATGTTGTATTAAGAGTTAAAAACCGAACGGTACAAAAGATAATAGAAAATCTTCTAAAATAGCAAAATCCAAATCATCTGGAAACATTTTTATTTTTAATTAATGAGTTAATTTTTATCAAATATCAGTTTGAAAAAATAATTCTATGAAATGTTAAATGATTGATTTGTTGGTTTCAAAATAAGTCCATCACTTAATACTTAAAATATAGGTACTTTATGTCGTTCAAAACTCTCTTTTTTCAAAGCTTATTAAGAGCTATAATTTGAAATGTTTAAGATTTTGCGCCTTTGATTCTTATTCAATTTGTATCTTCGGAATGCATGCCATTCAAGAAACATGGCGAAAATGTATCACCATTTTTAACAGAAAGATCGATGTCTAAAGAAACTCGTATTACAATATTTGCTCGTAAATTTTTTATATTTTCAATTGAATAAAGTTGGACATGACGTGTTTTGGATTATCATTGAAATAATAATTTATTTTTTTTATGACACCCTTTATAAAAAACATTGTTTGTATAGTCAAAGATATGTACCTAAAATATATAAGTATATAAATACATGAACCTATTATTTAAATATGTGATGGTTCATAGCAGGCATATACAAATAGATACAAAAGTATCTACGAGTATGTAGTATTTTGACACTAAGTTATACAAATATTTTCAAAATGGCTGCAACATCACAAAATTATAATCCTTTTTCCAAATACAGTTTTCTCATAAAGACAACCCTCGAAAGGCATTCAAAAATCCTTTTTTAATCTAAAGTATAACTGTATTGCATTATGAATACATGCGATGGGTTAAATGCAAAGACCACTGAAAGAAACCACATACCTAACACATCCCATTCCCCATTCACATTTAATTCCCAAAACCAAAATACCTGAACGTACATCATACATAAATACTTTAGCTAGGTATAGACTTTAAATCGAAAACAAAGATCGAAAAGCTCCGCGTTTACCCCTTCCGAACTCAAAAAAAAAAGAAGAATAATGAAAAGATTTCGGCATCATATTACCTACATATTATTCGAGCATATGTACATATGTATATATACAACATTATTAAAACGTATTAACTCATGACATGAGCCGATTAAGAATTTTCCAAGTTTTGAATTACATTTTAGCTATCTAAGGGTATTGTAATTACATACACTTAGGTAGGTGCCAGCATATCGGATTTCGGTAGTTTAAGTTACTGGATGATATGTTTAGTCAATTGTGTGGAAAAGTTTTGGTGGACGGCTCTGGATCGGTAGTTTTTCGTTTCATTAGCCTTGAAATTTCGCATAAACTTGTCCGTCTTTCCTTGAATTGCCGCACAAGCTATCGATTTCCCATTCCAAGAGCTTCCCAAATTAATAATGCGGACAAAATGAGTGGCCAGAGCATATCCGCCGAATTTATTCAAACACACAAACCTATCCTATAGGTATATATGTATGTCTACAGTCTTTGCACAAGCTGACGGATTGGATATACAAAATAAGACCAAAAAATATAGATAGACCCAAATCATATTACCTGTTATCCTCCTCCCACAATCGATAATCCGCAGAAAAATTCATTAATAACATGGATACGACAAAATAAAGAAGACGAAAAAAAAATCCTTTAGCCAAGAGTATCGAATTTGAATGTGTCTTCTCGATGCGAAGCGATGCCTCTCCTCTCAAAGCGGACCGAGACAAATCGTGGAAGTCATCAAGACACCTTCGGAGTTTGGACTTAAGCCCATCCCAAGTGCACATGAAGAACGGAAGAAGACAGGCCATCAGGCCCATAGCTATGTGTGCAATGGTGAGAAGGATACGTTACGTGTGATGACATCGGCGCGGTGTATGGGTATGGTTTCAGCCAAGTAAGGTGCATGCTGTGTGCTTAAATGGACCGAGACTAAAACTGATGGCATCATAGGAAGATTATGAAATTAAAAAGACACATCTCGTCGTACTGTTCGAAGTTCGAAAGTCGGAGTGGACATTTATATTGATACCTATACGTCGCGTCCGTCGCTTCGTTACCCCTCAGCCGACCGACGCACGGCTAACCGTTCGTCTTCGGTCTTTCACTGTAAATGATGTAAATGATCTTACAATCGTATATATATGTATTCCTTTATGTATTTCCTGCTTCTCTTTTGATAAATCTCTCATTTTCGTTACCGCACGTCTTGAGTATGTGGTGAGGCTGCCGATTCGACCTGCTGATTGACGGTTTTGCTGTTAATGCTGGACATAACCAACCGCCACCGCGCCGCGGTCGCACCAAGAGCTCAAGCAAAGGTATAAAAAGAGGAACTTACACTCTGCAAGCTATCTGTTTACAGACAGCACATATCCATCATTTTTGTTGAAGCAAAACGATTTCATACTTCACACATAATTTTTGTTGATGGTTCGCCTCAAAGTCCCCTTTTAGTTTCGCTTTGAAAAGTGCGCCTTGGCTCTAGGGCAAACAGCAGGTTGGTTGCTTAATTCATGTGCCTTCTGCAGTTGATGATCATCATTAATCACTCAACATGAGACGTCAAATCAAAAGGAGGCGCGCGAGAAACACTATACACCACAAGAGAACAAATTATTAATGATGACACCTCAGCCCAGACCCGACCAGACCATTATTGGTGGGACATTAACGGAAGAACTAACCGTATAACCAATAATTAGTATTCAAGTAATATTTCGCCTTGACTGTTGACTGCTCCGCTTCTATACTTCTACTTCTACTTCTATACTGCTGATATTAGGCGCAAATCACTTTCTCACCTAAGTGGACGATAATATGCCAATTTCTAGATAACCCCATCAGTTTTAAACCTGGCCATAGCCATGGTGATCTCCATGATGGTGTATCTTCACTTCACATACCTATACATAATGTAAGTGCGCTGGAGTTTTGACGTCTCAATCTAATTTGTCAGCATGGGAGCATAGCACATTTTTCATTGTTATGCGTTGCCGGTGCATGCCGCTCGGTGCTGGAGCTGGTGCTGTTGCTGGTGCTTGCTTATATAAGTCACTGCCGAACAAAAGGGAAACAGGCAAGAAAGATCAAATCGTCATTAGGATCATTACGGGAATCGAGGGATAGAGAACGATTTTTCACAAAGTCTGCTGTGCTGATGTCTCAACCGATCGCTTTCAAAATAGGAAAAGAAGAAAAAAAACTTGACGAGCTCATTTGTTAAGCTGACACTGAGACATTGCATGTGTTCGGACTCATGTTGATCGCGCTCCCGCGTATCTATATGTGTATCAAATCAACGCGGCTATATAGATATTTCAAAATAATTTCTAAGAGTAAGATATCTTTTTAGAAAAGGGATTCTTTGGTTTTTGATATGTGATGGGTTGTGTATGAAGATATACTCGTATGGCGTTTTGTTGAATTTCGAAAAAGACTTGCAAGAGAGAGAGCTAAGTTAAATTGATTATGATTGCTTCAGATGGATGCATGATACAAACTTGTCGACCTGCTATGATTTATTGAAGATTTTAACAATAATATATTTTGAATGGAGGAAAAAATAAGAAAAGATTTGAGGGGAACTTTCAATTAATTATCAATTTGTTTAACGTCTTCAATATCGCATATAACTTTAAATCAGGCGGTACAAATTTAGTCAATAAAGTTTCTTTATTGACTTCAAATAAAGTTCAAGTGATCCGTGATGCGAATTGTATTCAGAGCTTTGAGAGAGCTTTTTGATGGTAATGAATGTAGATAGCATTATGTTTAGAATATAAGATTTGTTTCTAACAACAATGAGAAGTGCTAAGCAATACTTCATATACACATGTATACATTACATAATCCAAGAGTTCGTTAGAGCAATTATTTCACTAGTAAGCATACAAATTAGATGTGCTGCAGGTCTTTAAGCAATTATAATAAACAGAATAACAAAGTACTCTTAACAATGATGTATCTAACAACAAAACTTGTAATTCAAGGGATGATCAAGAGTATTTGTATCTTAATATTGTATCTAATTTTTACATTTATGATTCATCACTTTGAGGGACTTATAAGCAGCGATTGATTTTATAATCATTTGGAATCAGATCGTGACTAAAAACCCTTCCAAACAAAAACCCTTAAATTTTTCTTTCACATCATATTTTTAAAATATAGCCCCTTTAGAAATGTTAAAAACAACCAAAAACGGGCTTTTGAAGGCTAAGTCTAAAATCAAAATATCTCTTAACAAAAAATTAATGATTTTGAAAAGTAATAAATCTTTCACTTCTAGATACAATTTGAATCATTTTAGTATCTTACTAAGTTTCTCTGGAAATTCTTATTAGTTATGCGTCTTTATTTGAATTTAATACTTTCATAGTTTTTAAAAAAACGTTTTGAGCTTAACTTTTAGGGCTGATTTCGAAAGTAAACTTTAATTTTAACTATTTGCTCAAGTTTTAAAAATGCCCGTTTTCAACATTGTTGTAGTCAATAGATTCGTTACAACAACAAAACTTACTTTCAAACCATTGTACCTTTTTGTGTTCAAAACTGTTTTAGCATAAATGGTTTAGCGTTCCTTTAAGATTTTTGTAAGACAGGTGAAATCTAACAACTTACATATAAAGATTTTTCCATTATTATATGAAATAATATAAATATTTTAACTGAATATTTAAGAAAAGGATTATAGATTTGGAAAACTATTTCGGAATTTATTGTAAAAAAGCTACATACCCCATAAATTAAGATAGCCTCAAAAAGCTTTGTATAAGTGGTCTTTCAAAGGAAATGAGTTAATGTAAAAGTTCAAAACTACCATGCTGTTTAACCTGTCAACAATTTACATGTTTTTCAATCTTTGAATTTTGGGAAAACGGTGAAAAATACATGTTTGACAGCAGTTTAGTGCTTTTTTTAAATGTTTTTTTTTTTCATGACTTGTAAAACTGTCTAGATAAAAATTCGTAAGCAATGTAGCCTACTTATAAACAGCTCAATACTTACTATAATCGCCCCATGCGGGCGCTTTAAGTAAGTGTATTATCCGTACATCAAAACGATGCACGCTAGATCGTAAGCCGATGATAAGTTACAAAAGCTCAACTATAAGTCAATTTATTGCAAAAGTTAGCAAGTTTTCAGGGTAATATTATTGTTGAGCACGAAAAGCTGACTAATAATAGATTCGTATAAAAATTCTATATCAATGATGTTTTTAAAAAAGCCTTATTAAGGAAGTTTTACATTTCACTATGCTTAATTTCAGAATTATTTATTTTTTTATTATTTAGATTTATTTAAATGCTTGCTGTTATATTTCATTTCAGAATGCAACACAATCAAAACAACCCAGGTATGTCTTTCCAATGCCGAAGAGCAGAGGGTGCTTCATCGCCAGCTCCATCCGACACGTCCGATTCAGATATATCGCTGGGAACCCATTCGCCTGTACCTAATAGTCTACCCCTGCAACATAGTCCCGGATCTACGTCGAACGGCGGCAACGATCGCGACGATCGAGATCTTTGTATAGACGATGACAAGCCACGAGACCTGACAAGCTCTCTCAATACAAACGCTGGATATCCGGCCGTTATATCCTGCATGCAACCATTTAAACTGGACACAACAGCTGCTAGCTTTTTGAATGCCGGTTGTTATTTGCAGAATTTTTCAAATCTAAAAGAAATGTCACAGTTTCCAATTCAGCCTACTGTAATTAGACCGCACCCACAGCTTCCACAAACCATTACACTTAATGGAAATCAAATTCATTCGTACACGACGCCAAATTATGCAGTAGATAGCACGCCCCCGCCTAAAATTCGGGTTAACTCACCAGAGAAGCTCAATTCGTCGGCCAACAGTATCAACTCGAATTCGATGACTTCGCTTCAAGAAATGTCATATCATCACTCTGCGGCGCAGTTTTTACATAGACCTTTCTCAACATCACCACAGCCCTCCCATACGGCCTCTGAAGTAACATGAAATTAGGCACTTAGCTTTCGATTTATATATTAATATTAAAATTAAAATTAAAATAATAATTATTATTATTTTTATTTAGGTACAATAATTTATAAGAAACGCAATCATTTGTCTGATTGTATAAAATTTTTAAGGCATATCGTTGAAGCTTAATGAATTTTTGCATTTTTGTTTATTTTGTTTCTTCAAATAACATTTTCAAACTTATCTACACTAAGCGATTTCTCGAACATGCAACTTAACAAAATACTGGCTTTATGTTAATTTTTTCTATTAAGTGAAAACAAAACTTTTTAACGGAATGTAGAGCTGCCTCCGGACAAACATTTCACACTTCTTATTCATCCTGGCTTGCACAAATCTTCATGCAAAAAGCTCGATTAATCGCTCAATGTAGATATGATTTAAAGCTAGAAGCGTATTAATTATTTTTCAGAATAAAGACATTTAGAAATCTGACTTCTGGGATACAATTTTCAGGTTCTGTTCCTATCTATTGAACTGTTTGCAAAGTTCACCAATCGTTTCTAGCATTCATTTTTGTTCAAATTCGTACATAGTAAGTAGGAGTTACACCTTTACCTACGTTACATTATTGTAAACTGTCCTACTAAGCAGAATTGAAATTGTAAATCTTGTATAAATATAACTTAAAATTGTCAACATTTTTTTGATTTTAATAATATAATTTGTAAGCCCTTTAACAAAAGGTCAAAAGCACAAATAATGTTCAATTTTTAAAGGGACCTTATGCTTCGCCTTTAGTGATATATATTGACTACATACCTACATACATACATAAATGAAATATTTTATTTAACTCAATCGTTTTTCTTTTTCCGTAAAACATTTAATTTAATTATATATATATATATATATATAACAAACCTAAAACAAAAATCAAATCAAAGGTTTTTGATATAAATACAAATGCCGATAAATTGTTTTTGTAATAATTATATACATATATGCTAAATTCCTAATTATTAGAAATAATTTAAATAGTAGTCATAATCTAAACAAGTGTATAACATAATAAACTAATAAAAATTATCGAAATAAGTACATTTTGTTTGTCATGTTTTTTAAATAAGTAAACCTACCTTTTTTAGTACGTAGTCAACAAAAAGGGTGGTGGTGGGTTTGTAATCCAATATAGGTATAATAAGCATCCATACACTCAAAAAATTTTCCTGGTAGGCAAAATCTGGTAGAAAATACCAGCCAAAAAACTGGTACAATAGTCCAGATTTCGTGGTAAATAACTCCAGATTTCATGGTAAAAATCAAAAAACCAGAAATCCGGTAGAATCTAACAAGTACCAGAAGAAATTTTTTTTAACCAGATTTCCTGGTAGAAAAAAAAACAGGAAAAAATGTGGTAAAATACTCCAGATTTTGTGGTAAATAACTCCAGATTTCCTGGTAAAAAGAAATCTGGTTTTATTTACCAGAAATCTGGTTTCCTGGTAAAATTTTTGACAGAAAATTTTCTGGTAAATATTACCAGCGTCCTGGTAGAAAGTATTTTTTTTCCTGGTAAAATGAAGATTATCTGGAATCTGGTAAATAGAACAAGGAAATTTATTTTCTGGTATATTTTTTCCTGGTAGATAAAACCAGTCTTCTGGTATTTATTACCAGAAATACTGGGAGTTTAAAAATTATCTTTTTTCTGTTAAATAAAACCAGGAATTTTACTGTCTAGTATATTTTTTCCTGGTAGATAAAACCAGTCTTCTGGTACTTATTACCAGAACTACTGGAAGTCTAAAAAATATCTTTTATCTGGTAAACAAAACCAGGAATTTTATTGTCTGGTATATTTTTTTACTGGTAGATAAAACCAGTCTTCTGGTACTTATTACCAGAAATACTGGAAGTCTTAAAATTATCTGGTAAACAAAACCAGGAATTTTATTGTCTGGTATATTTTTTTCCTGGTAGATAAAACCAGTCTTCTGGTACTTATTACCAGAAATACCGGAAGTCTAAAAATTATCTTTTATCGGGTAAATAAAACCAGGAATTTTATTGTCTGGTATATTTTTTCTTGTCTGGTATACATTTTTACCAGAAAAAAATTCCTGTTATATTTTACCAGAATTGTGGTACCTACATTTTTACCAAAAAAAAAATATTCCTGGTATATTCTACCAGAATTCTGGTACATTTTTACCAGGAAATAAAATATTCCTGGTATATTCTATCAGAGTTCTGGTATATGTATTTTTACCAGGAATACTGGGGAAAATTTTACCAGGGAAAACAAATATTCCTAGTATATTCTACCTGAATACTGGGTCTATTCCCGGTATAATTTTTACCAGGAAAAATAATTCTCCTGGTATATTCTACCAGAAATCTGGTGTATTTTACCAGGAATTCTTTAAAAAATCTCCTGGTAGGAATCTAAAAACCACTTTTTCTGGATAAATTTAGCGGGAAATCTGGTCACCCGGTACCAGTTTTTTTTTTTTGAGTGTATAATCTGTGAAGACATATTAAAGATGGATTTTGAATAAAGGAATGGAAGCGTGAGTTATGTATGTTAAGTCATGAATTTATGTACATATATGAGATATCTGAAGAGCACGGCTAGGAATCGAGAGATCTGAGGTGATAGGTATTCGCTGGCCTATAGAAAAAGGTCAGCGAAGTACATTGTTCTTATAAGCTAAAACAGCGGTCAGCAACAGGCGGAAAGGTCAAACTGCGGACCGCGGAACCACGAGAGGTCAAACTTAGCCATACTAACGATTCAATTTAATAACATTATGTACCTACGTATGTTAATTTAAACAAAATTAAAAAATGCTTTTCTAACACACAAGCAAGTGCGTTTGCAACTCCTTTACGCAATTTTAAATATGGCGGTTAAGCAGGTATTCACAGACAAATAAATTAAAATGTAAACAATCGGTTTTTTTGTAAGTAAAACTTTCTCTGCAGTCGAATCGGTTGTCAGTCTTATTGTGAGATCTATTACGGAGCTTTCGTTCGATATCGATTTTTTTTATAATTTTTCGTGTTTAAAAACGTTTCCACAAAAAAACGAGTTTCTTTCTGAAGGTGAAACGGCCGGCGCGGCGTAACACAACAATATTTGTTGGCTAAGTAAAGGGCATGTTATTGAACGTTACTGGATGATTAAAATGCAAGTTATCTCCTTCTTGCAAACCTTGGATACGACGGAAGCAAGGAAGCACTTGGAGTTCATAACAAAAGAGCGCAATTGTACTATCTTTGGCTTTTCTAAAAGATGTTCTGAAATATTTAAATGAGCTTAACATCCAGTTACAAGGAAATGGAAAATTAATATGCGAATTAATACAAAGCGTGTCCGCTCTTCGTCGTAAGTTGGATGTTTTCGAAAAAGATATTGCTAAAGAAAATTCTTTCATTTTCCAACAATTCTTGAATATAAAAAGAAGAACTCTGAAGAAGAAGACATTGCAGTGCTTTCAAACTTTCTATCCGATCTTAAAAGCGAATTTGGTGTAAGATTTCAAGATTTTGCAGAGATTGGGAAGCTATCTCATTTCCTTAAATTGCCTTATGAAGTCACTGCAGTAGCAGAATGGAATGAAGTGGCTGCGAAGTTATTCGATCTTTCAAAAGCTTCATTACAATTGGAATTAATTGACCTTCAAGAAGATATTTCCCTGCAAATATTTAAAACTGCATCCACTGAAGAATTTTGGGGTAAGCATGTTCCAGAAAAATATCAAAATTGCAAAAAAGTAGCTATCATCTTGACTACTAAAGCATCTTGCACATGAACTACGAACTGCAAACTGTGGATGTTCGCATATTTTGACTTTTCTTTCATATGGGCTTTATTTTTATTCGCAGACAGCGACGAATTGAATTAACCTTTCCTCTAAATTTTCCTCAGCCATGATCTTTCACACAAAAACAAAACAAGGGTGGTGTAATTTTGAGGTTATGTTGCGCACGAACAATTTATTCGTTGCAGTGTGGATGGTATGTGGAACGCGAATAGAGTTTGACAGTTCGTAGCACCAAACACTGCAATTCGTTACTACCAAACTGTTTTTACAAAATTTTCCTGTTTTAGAGAACAAAATGCAAATTTTATTATCCTAACATTCGTGTCAATTGGTTTCTTATAATTTAAATGTGTTTTTGTTTGAAATTGGCTTTTTGAAATGTGTAAAATCACGTTTGTTCGTCCATTCGGTGTTCGCTCTCATGTGCAAGGCCTTTAAGTTTGGCTCGATATTTATATGCGAATCGTTTTTCTCAAAAATGAATTTTTTGAAGAACAAATATCGTTCGAGATTATCAGACTCCCACCTTGATGATACTCTTCGCATTTGGTGCTCCCCGCTTGAACCAAACTATAAAAAACTGGCTCAAGACCATCGTTGTAATTTTTTTAATATTACAGTTACTTAAATGAAGCAAAATAAAAACTACAAAACTTTTTTAATTTTTTTTCTGAACCTAGATTAAAATGTTTTCAACCGGACCCCACTTCAAACTACTTGCTGACCCCTGAGCTAAAACAAAGAACTCCTAAATTAATATCAACATAAAGCAATTCATTCGAAATCGGAAAATTTGAACATTTATGCCAATATAATAATAACGGGTGTTTTTTTAAGTGTGTTTTTTAATCTGGAAATACTTTTTTCGGAGTTGGTCTTTTTTGACAGCAGTCAGTTTGGTTTGCCATTTTATAGTCCATAGACTGAACAAAGTTTGCAAATCGTGACATTTTTTTACAAAAATAATGGATCGATTAAGTTCCTTTCTGCCGTATTATGTGAACGTCTGAAGGCTTTCATCAACAACCTTATAGCTCCTTCTCAGTATGGATTCAAACCAGGTATACACCATTGGCCAAATATTCACATGACGGCAAATCTTGGAAAAAACCTAGGAACTTCAAATCAAAGCCGCGTATTACAGCACCTATAGGAAAGAGCTTCACAGAACAATGTCTAGTTTTGGCATCCTTGTCAAACTTATCCGTTTGTGCAGAATATGACAATGGAGAATGCACGCTGCTCCATCAAGGTCGGAAAAGATCTCACCGATGCATTTGATGTCAAAAAAGGTTTAAGACAAGGCGATGAGATGTCATGCGACTTCTTCAACATCGTTCTGGAAAGAATTGTGCAAAACTTAACCGTCAACACTAAAGGCACAATCTTACTTGGATACGCCGATAATATTGACATAATTGGAAGATCAAACAGTGATGTCACAGGTGCATTTTTGAGCATTGCGACGGAAGCGAAGAAGATGAGCGTCAGACCAAGTATATGCTGTTATCAAAAAAGGACGACGACGCACGTCTTGGACAAAACGTCACCATGGACAGCTTTAACTTTAAAGTAGTTAAGGACTTTGTCTACCGCTATAAATTCAGACAACGACACCAGTGCTGAAACCAAACGAAGAATAACTCTTGTAAAATCGCTGCTTCCTTGGACTTAGAAGACAATTGGTAAGTAAAGTTCTCTCTCGAGCATCTAAAGTCATCATCTATAAGACGCTCATCGTCCGGTTCTTATTTATGGCGCTGGGACTTGTCTGATTTATGGTACGGCAAAAAGTGGTCAAAAATTGGGGTTCTGGGCTGGAATTGATTCTAGCCAGCCGTGGCGGGCACTTGCCCAAAATTATTTTTAAAACATATCTTATAACAAAATTAAATTCTTAATCATAACATTAAATTATATGCGTTTTATTTCTTCTTGAATTCCGCACGTCAACAAAAATCAAATTTTACATACAATATGTATAGATACATTTGATGTAGTCAAGGTCTGAAAAAGTGGTATTTTAGGATGTTGAACTTAAATAGAGAAGCAGTCTTAATTCCATAGAATATATCCTTAGAACCTAGAAAAGAAAGGTACCCGCAAATAGTACTAACAATAATGGTTATCAAAAGATTGAGTCAGAAACATAATTAACTGAAGGTATAAGGGAAGGTAAAATTGGCTTATGAGTTATGACCAACACACTCAGACTTAAAAAAAAAACAATGGGAGGTTATTATAAAACTTTCTTTATCTTTATTGTAGCATCAGTGTTATAATTTACAGAGACATGGTATAAGGCTACCTTACTACTGTCAATATTATAATTAATACATCAATCAACCAAGAATACAAAAAGAAATAATATTGAAGGAAAAGGTTATTATAAATATTTTGAGAACTTGTTAGATTACTAAGATCATTATATAAGAAGGCTCCTTAGTAGAGTCTTCGTCTAATGCAGGACATATGCATGTATTCCCTAAATCTTTTACTTTTCATCCATTTTTTAGGAACCTCCACTCGGAATGCATGTCTGCCCATCAGGCAGTATCAAATTAAGACACCTATAACTGAGCTTAGTTGTTTTGAATCGTTAAGCGTTGAGTTTCAGCTATACCAAAGTTAGATTTATTTGTCAAACTAAGGTAAGGATGTTCAACTTTTTGCAAGTTCCTCAATTTTACAATTTACTAGCAAACCCGGCGAACTCCGTTTCGCCACCAGATGGCTTCGTTTTTTATAACATTTCGTTTGGGGATTAAAAGATGAAGACATTTTTTTTTATATTTGAAAAGGGAACATTTTATTTCATTTCACAACAGTAATGAATTCATTTCGATTACAAAAATGAAGTGTAATTTAATTGAACTTCTCTAAGTAAAAAATGAAAGTGAATCCAAAGTAAATACTGAATCGAAGCGTTATACTTGTCCGCAAATTATCCGTTTCATTGAAGTGCTCTTTGGTAAACCACATTTTTTTGTGGTCTGACGTTAACACAAACAAAGTGGATGGATTCCCAACTCGTGAATACGCAACGTATAGCTGCATACATACATATGTGAAAAACAATGATTTTCTAAATTTATCCCGCAAACACCAAGTTAATTGTCATTGCGAACGCAAGGCGAACCTGAAATTGCAATCGTTCGAAGTCAAACGGAAGATCAGTCGGAATCATTGGTATTCGAGGAATACATACATTTTCACCTGCGTACTTTCCGTTAATAATGGTTGCCTCAATCAAATTCGGCATAAGGCTTTTTACCGCAAGTCGAGTACCGTTGCAAAGTCGCGGTGGATTCAAATTACGCAATATCATAATAACTGAACCAACTTTGAGTTGCAAGTTACATATGTGGTGGAAATCCTGGTAACTCCAGACAGTTCAAAAACTCCGTTGGATAATTTACTACATCATCGGGATTTCTTATGGAATCAACGGATTTTTATGTCACCAAATCGCCAGCGAATTTTGATTGAATGGTGAAATTCAGTGCGTGTACATCAATATTCTTTGCGGCGAGAATTGCTCGTTGACTTAACCAAGCATAATTCTGATAATTCTCACTAATGTTTGGGAAAGAATTTTTAATAAGAGCTAATTGATAGTCTACAAATCGGCAAAAGTCGTTGGTAAGAGTAATTAATCCAGTTGTCGCATCAACTGGCACTTTTCCATTTCCAACAGCTAACAATTGTTTGGAAAATTGTGCAGCACTTTGATCATTTTGAAGTTGAACTCTCATATGAGTGGTTAGCGATAATGTTTTTACGTTATTTCACAAAAGTGATGCCTCAGGCAAGCATTCAATTCATCTGCAGGCGTTCCACGGGGAATTATTGGCAACGTCTGCCTGAAGTGGTTGGAATCGGGATCACTTCCATCGAACAATGGTTTCAGTGGCTGTGGTGGCGTAAGTAATGGATCCAGTTTGACTTTTCCACTTGCGCAGCACAATCCAACCGTTTCTATTTGAACTTTAACGCATTGCAATATCGGCATACAGTCTTCATTGGTCCAATATCTAAATTGTAATCATCACTTTAGTTCGCAGTGGGATCATATTGGAATGCCAAGCGATTGTATGATGCCAATGATCTTCGTGTGCTCACACGTTGTCTCAATCGCGCATTTTCTCTTAATATATTTTGTCTTACTTAGCTTAAGTTCTGTGAATACACTTGTTGCTTGCTTGCATGTCTTGTGCGGCGCGCGGCCGATGTTCGCACGTCGTACTCTAGGCATTTTATATTATAGATTATTTTATTGTTCTCAAAATATTCTACGTGACAAATCTTTTGTTTCAGTTTTTTGATATTTTCGACATTTGCTCAGAATGTGTCATACAGAATTTTATATAATTGGATTTGAGGTTAACCAAATTTGTCACCTTTTTCTTAAATTGCTCTATGATAAAAAAAAACACTCACTAAATTTTTTAAAAAGTCGTTTTTGCATTTTTTTTCTTAATATCTTTATAACGAACGTTGTTTGAAGTCGATATCTCTGACGTTTCTAGAGATATGGTTGACTAAAAAAGGTTCCCAAAAGTAAGCTTTGGTTTAGAATATAAAAAAATTCAATTCCACAAATCGGAACTTTTACAATAGCTTTCTATGGGAGGCTAAGCGGAGTTCACCGCTTTTCTGTTAAATTTTTTCCTGAATTTTGTCTGCTATAAACCTCATGGAGCCCGAGACCTTTCCAACGAATGCAAAACCGTGGAAATCGGTGTGTGCGTTCTGGAGTTATAGTGTCAGGAAGGAAAACCCGACTTATTTTTATATAGTAGACTAGAAATTGTCTGTGATTTGCACACATCAGTTGGCAATATCACGTTTTCTTTTAGCCAAGAGAGGGGACTTCTTTGATGACCAGATGTAGGTACTGTCAAAAACACGCTACAATAAGTATGTATGAAAGAAAAAGAAGGCAACTAACAAATATGGCCTTTTTATTTCGTTGTATCATAAATATTGTCTACCATAATTTTCTTTCAGGAGAACGGTTGTATTTATATAACATTTGTCTAGATACATCCCGGCAACCTTGGTAAACCTTGGTGAAATAATGGATTCTTATTGTTTGGGTTCTTTTTCAAACTAAATGAGAGATCTGCACATGCATACAATTGCTAACGCAAATAAACCTGCTTAAGAAAAAACCGTTTAACTGAAACAATTTTTTTATCTCCGACCATTGTCAACGAATAACTTTTAAAAGACGCCATTTATACAAAATTATAGCTTATGTGAAAGACCCGAATACCAAAAAAAAATATAAAAATTATATCAAACATGAAGAAAATATTCGAACACGAATATCAAGAAAGTTTTTTTTTACAATTATCTGGATTCCGCTTAATCAAAGTCCGTTCTATTTAAAACCCCGCTTAGGTGAAATAAAAGTCGTGACATTTTGCCATTTAACTAGATTCGGTCGCACTGTATATAAGAAATAATATTTGGATTCAGGGTATGAAAGTTTGACAAGTGTTATATTTTCGTTGTTATGGTTTTAAAAACATTTTAATTAAATTCAAATAAATTTTGAACTTGTAACCGCAATAATTTTGGCGTGTTAAGTGAAACGAAAAGTGATTAGTTTTTCCTTCGGCAGAGTCTCGATAAATAACCAAAAGACAGCAAAAAAGTACATAGTTTGGTGTGCATTCCTTTAATGTTCAGTTTGTTACTCCCAATCAGTTTCCTTAGAGAAAACAGAACAAGTATTCTGAGTCTCAATATGAAATAATTTCTAAGTATATTTGCACCGCAATGTATGAATTTTACTTAGAAATAATAGGAACATCGACAAAAGTCGCTTTTCCTATTGTCACGATAATTGAAAGCAGCTTTAACAATGAAAAATCACCCACAGGACAGCGCAGTAGAGGAAGACCGCGGAGCAGGTGGCGCGCACAAGTGGAAAGTGACCTCACCCAACTTGGAGCGTGAAACTGGAGACATCTAGCTAGGGACCGAGCTAGATCTAGATGGAGAAGTTTGTTGGGTGAGACCCTAGTTCACACAGGATTGTAGCGCCACCTTAAGTAAGTGAGTAAGTAAGTAAGTTTGTTCTTTAGTAACGAACATTATAATGTCTTAAAAAAGGAAATTAATCATTTTTTTAAGTGTGACCAATAAAAGTGATTTTTACTAAATTGTTTTCTAAATGTTCTTAATAACTATCTACATTCATTCATATTTTTTGAAAGACCAACAACGAATTACAACCGTGATACTCTTGCCTCCAGCAATGCTCATCAGTGTCCCCTTGAGACTCGAGCCCACATTCGAAAGCACTCTCAAGCACAGAGATTCTTTCTTTAGATTATCTTTCTTTCTTTAGATTATTTTTATTTTTTTTTTATTTTCATTATTCTTATTATAATAATACATTTATAAAAGTAACAAAGGATAATTATACAAATTTTAAAAGAAATATTATAAAAAAGAAAAGTTATAGTGACATTTTTTATTTAACAATTTAAATAGTGATAAATGGCACTCAGTATAATTAAATGACTTATGTGGGGTGAACAATATTAAGGAACATAACATAACGAGAATACAAAAATTAATAAATAAAGTAAACCAAATTATTAGTAGTGCCTATAGCACAGAGGTAGTAGTGGCTGAATCTCAACCCGAGGATCGTGGGTTCGAGTCCCAGTCGGGGACAAACATTTTAATTTTAAAAGCTTTTTTCCACAATCGCGAGGTGGCGGATTTTATCGCGTGGGAAAATAAGCAGATGAGGAAGGGAAAGAAGGAAGGGGCATCGAAAGATGTTCCAAAAACAAATATGATGAACACATCATCAACAACAACAGCAACAGCTTCAACTAGCGGCAAAACAACAGCTAAACTAACCACAGCAGCTGGTAAACAGCCGACAGCGGCAACAACAACGGTGGAGGCAACAGTCGATGAAGCCGGACCAACCAAAAACCTGAAGGTGATGGCACCACCAACCGCACAACCAGTGAAGAGGAGGCGCATAAAGGGTGAGCCTAACGTGGAAAAGCGTCCCTCCATCACCTCAGCTGAGCTGCAAGCTGAAGGAAAGGGGACGGCGGCGCTCACCGACCAACTAGTAGCAGCAGAAAATAACCAAAACCAACACGATAGTTCCTCGTCATCGGATGAAGAGGAGCTAATTTACATGTCCGATAGTGGCGAGGGACTATACACCACGTATGAGAGCGGCCAGCTTGCGGGGTTCTCGAGAGAAGAGGAGTCCCCAGAAGAGGAAGAAGAGCGCACCATTGAAGCGCAGATCGCTAGCTTACAAGCACAATTGGCCCCCCTGTTACAGGCACTTAAAAATAAACAAGAGGCCCGCAGGCGTAAAGAAGAGCAGGCTGTTCAAGCACGGCCGCAGCCAACAAATAGAGATGAAGGGGTGCAAAAAGCAAAAAAACACCCCCAACAAGAGCAGGCTAAGCAGCAGCCAAAACAACAGCAGCAAAAAAAGCAGCAGCCAAAGCAACAGCAACAGGGTCAACAGCAGCCGTCACGACAACAGCAGCAGAAACAACAAAAACAGGAGCAGAATCTGCAGAGCCAGCAGCAGCAGCCGAGACAACAGCAGCAGTCACAGGCGAAGCCAAGAAAAGAAAAGGTGCCACCAATCAATGTCTATAAAATTGATTTGAAGGAAACCATAGACCTGTGTAAGTCGGCCATAGGCCAAAATTTTTTTATTAAACGATTGAGTGATAGTAGACATGCTATCCACTGTAATACAGTGGATCAGCATAAATTAATTAAAAGCTTACTTAAGCAGTCTACCACTGAGTTTTTCAGCTTCACCCCGAAGGTGGAGAAATTACAAACGGTCCTCTTGAAGGGCATAGATTCCTACACGGAACCACAGGCGCTCTTGGATGAGCTCCGCCAAAAAGCGGGCGACGATCTCGATTTTATTGGGGTTAAGCCCTTTACTACAGTAAAGGCCAGACGGGAGAAACGCACTTTGCCAATCTTCCTGGTCCAGCTTTCGCCCAGCAGCAATCTGGATATGTTGAGGAGTATCTCCAAACTCAATTACCAGCTTGTGACTTGGGATACATTAAAGAGGCGCGGCGACATGCTTCAATGCATGCGCTGCCAAAGGTTCGGCCACGCTAAAGCAAACTGCGAAATGCAGCCACGCTGTGTTAAATGTGGTGAGAACCACATTGCAGACGAGTGTAAGCTCGGAAAGGAAAGGGTCATCGATATGACCCTCCTTAAATGTGCACTTTGCCGAGGCGAAGGGCACCCTGCTAACTATCGGGGATGTCCGGCGTTTCAGCAAATCAAGCAAAAAAAAGTGCAACAAAATATGTTAGTAGATCGCCCTATTACGCGTGCTCCTACAACAATGCCCGTCAACCCCCAAATTTCCTACGCCCAAATGGCGTCAGGAAAGGGAGCTACGGTACAGCCTGCGCCAAAGGCAGCCCAACCGGCCCTAGTGCCGAGAGCTCCGGATGCGCAGGGTGAAATAAGAAGCCTGTTGCTGGCCATTCAGGGCCAGTTATCAGGTCTTCAAAACCAGATCAGGGAGCAGGCGAAGAGGGTAGATCACATCTACAGTATTTTGCCAAGCTTTACGCAATTTTTAGGTTAAGGGCGCGCTGCCGGGGAGGACCTTAAGGATCCTTGCTGTGAATGTAAATTCACTGATTAGGGTCGAACGTAGAGCTAACTTATTCCAATTGCTGAAAGACCAAAGTCCTGATGTGTTTTTGGCCAGCGAAACTAAGCTGAACCAGAAACATAAATTGACGCACAACAATTACAATATCGTACGAAGGGACCGGCCAAACTCTACACAAGGGGGTGGGGTCGCTATTTTCGTACGAAAAGGCATTAGTTATAAAGTTATATACAATAGTGAAGTACGCAGATTTCAGCTGCTTGAGGCATGTATCGTGTGCATTCCTCTCCAACAGGGAAAGCGTTTGTATGCGATCGCGTCTTATGCACCGGAATCATCTCAGCCAGCTCAATTTATAACAGAGCTCGGAAAACTTTTTCAGTGCTTGCATCTGAACTCGGAAGAGAACTTCTATCTCATGGCCGGTGATTTAAATGCCAAACATGCAGACTGGGGAAATCAAATACAAAATCCTCGTGGTAACCAGTTATTTAACTGGATTGTCCAGTACAATGCCGAGTATATGCTCGACTTGTTGGCTACTGATAGACCATCATTCCCAAGGAGCGGTGCCTATCTGGATCTTTTGCTAATGGACACAAGACTGATAATAACTGACACTGTGGGTCAAAGACCAAGAAACTGTTTACGGACGATCGAGTACGACAGTGACCACTGCGGACTCGCCGCCGTAATACGGCTTCCAAACGAGCTTGTGGAGTTGGAGGAGTACGTGCCGGTGCATTCTTACAATTATAGTAAGACTCACTGGCCGCGCTTCACCAACGCTTTAGCGAGAGAACTTCGGTCTAGAAACATATCCCCACCAATCGACAGGAATCTGACAAATACCGAGATTGACGGATATTTACAACAAATGGACGAGACAATCCAACGAACTATGGAAAGAACTATACCGAAATACAAGGAACGAGACAATACGAACTTGTACCGTAACGCGACTACAAACGCACTGCACAGACACAAAAGTAGACTTCTAACAAGACTTAAATGTTTGTACCGGAGATTTATTGACCCAAACAATCTGGAGGTTAGGACATTGAAGTCGTCGATAAAAAACGTAAACAAATTAATCAAAGAAAACTATCGATTAAACATTAATTTGTATTGGGACAAAAAAATTCGGGCCATTAATTCTAGTGACCCGAGTATGTTTCCGCAAATTAAGAAGATCTTTAGGAGGAATGATGAAAACGACCTTCCTTGTCTTAAGCTTCAGAGGACGACAGAAAACAGAGACGTACTTCTGACAGCAGGAATAGATCCAGGAGACGCCGTCTTGGACGATGACTTCTTTGTTGTCGAAGATCCGCAGGAGAAAGCAGAGGCCGTGGGGGCTGCTTTCCAGCAAGTGTACAAGGTGAATCCTAGCATTCGCCCTAATCACGATCTGGAGAATAGAGCCCTGCAGCACCACTTCTACCTGCGTAACGACATAATGCAGTGGCGATCCGAGAACCTCGGTTTTACCAGGTTCAATGACGAAAACGTGGCAAATGCCATCATCGCCGGGCAAAACGGGACTAACACCCTTTTAGTCACGAAGATAGAGCTCCAGCACATCTTCGATACATTAAAGAAAAAGAAGTCAGCAGGTGTCGATGGTATACCCAACATTGTACTACGACATTTACCTCAGGAAGCTGTGGACATTTATACCACTCTGTTTAACAACGTTCTGAATAATGCATATTATCCGGTCCGTTGGAAAACAGCTGTGGTACATCCTCTCCCGAAAAAAGGAAAGGACAACTCCAATCCGGCGAATCTCCGGTCGATAAGTCTGCTGCCGAGTATCAGTAAGGTATTCGAGAAGGTTATAAATAGAGCTCTGTCCAAGTGGGCTGAGAACAACAAAATAATTCCGGATAATCAGTTCGGCTTTAAGGCGGGACATGACACTATTCATGCTGCGTCTAAGCTTGTTTCTGATATCCAGTGGAACAAATCTAAAAGACAATGTACGGGTGCTTGTCTGATTGACTTAGAGAAGGCCTTCGACACCGTATGGTTAGAGGGTCTGTATCTAAAGTTAAACAGACTTGGCATAAGTAAACCATTGTTGTATATGCTTTATGACATGCTTAATGGTAGACGGTTTATTGTCAAAATTGGCAATGTAACATCTACCAAAATCTTTGATATTAAAAATGGTCTTCAACAGGGAGCGGTTAACTCGCCGATCTTATTCAGCATTTACACCAGTGATCTGATAGCAAGTCTGACTCAGGCAATAGCGTACGCCGACGACCTAATTGCGTACAGAACGGCCCCAAAAATTGAGGTTATCAAGACACTTTTGCAGGGTGACTTCGACAAGATTCAGCAATATTGCGATGACTGGAAGTTGAAAATCAACATTCAGAAATGCGAAACTATTCTGTTCAGGACTCCGCTGTATGGAGCCTCAAGGGATACGAGAAAGAACTGGAAAAATCTAGTGATCGTTGGACCAAATCGACAGCCACTGGCGAATAAAAGTGTAGTAAAGTACCTTGGCATCTGGTTGGATCAGTACTTGTATTTCGACAGACATATGAGTGCTGCTCTGGCCAGAGCTAGGGGAGCCTTTGCCCTGACAAAACGGTTGTTTTTTAGCAGCCGTCTTGACAGCAGGGTGAAGGTGATTTGCTACATGGCCCTTATCCGGCCGATGATTGCCTATGGGTGCCCGGTATGGTTCAACGTTGCCCCATCTCAAATGGAAAAGATTCGGGTGTTTGAGAGACAATGTCTGCGACGTTGCCTTGGATTACACAGAACACCAGAGTCGGAGTACAAACATTACTATTCCAACCAGGTTCTATACAACAGAGCCAACATAAACAGAATAGATAATTTCTTGCTGAAGCTTGGTAGGGGTCACATTGCGAGAGCAATGTCTTCGACTAACAGCTTAATTTTTGGGGCTTACTACCCCAACAATGAGTACTACGAAAGTGCACGTTTAAGTGGCAACATTCCTCCCGAAGCTTTTCTCTATTTAGACAATCGAGGGCTGATACAGAATAGGGAGGCGGTTCCGCTAATCTACCACGTCAGCCGTAAAACTGTAGATAGGCGACTCCTTTACAATCGAGACGTCCTCGCACTGGACGGAGCCGAGTGCCTTCGGTTCAGTAGGACTGTTTCCGATAGGGACCGAAGAGATAGGGTGAGGCAGGAGAACCAGTTTTGGTGGCTTCAAAAAAAAATTATATTAAAAAAAAAAACACAAAAAAAAAACACAAAAAACACAAACAAAAAAAAAAACACAAAAAAAAGCTTACTGTGGCTGTTCTAGTTTTTAAGTAGTTTTAAGTAGTTTAAAGTATTTTTAAGTGGTATTATTGGTTTTGGTTAGTTTTAAGTAGCTTAAGTATTATAATGGGTTTCGGTTTTTTTTATTTAGTTTTAAGTTTTATATAAAATAAAAAATAATGATAAAGATACCAAGTTTTTTTTTAATTTTCTTGGTTTTAGATTAAGTTCTTGTTATTTAGTATTAAAATTGTTCTTAGGCCGAAAGGCAGTAGTTATAAGATAATGGATTAACTTAGAGCACCCGCATAGGGCCAGTAAGATATTTTTTAAGTTTTTGAAATTTAAGCTAGTTTTTTAAAGAATTTTTGTCTAGCTTTAAGTTAGCTTTAAGATTTTGATAAAATAAAAAAATAAAAAAAAAAAAAAAAAATACAAAAATTAAATACAAGAATAAAAAAAGAAAGAATAAAACATTATTTTTGTTATAAAAGACAAATAATTAAGTTTAAAACTAATTGATGTATGTAGGTCAACAAAACATTTATTTGGTTATGATCAATTTCAAGAAGCCATATTTTAATATAGCAAGTATAATTTTAAGGTTTAAGGAAACATATTAAAGAGCTTGTAGGACACAATGGAGTAGAATTTTCTAAAGTGAGTCGTTCGAAATGAGGGGACGGATACATAGCTGTCATGGTTGCTTCGCAAATTGCGGACCTCAGAGTTTGGACTCTGTAGATATCCACATCTCATAAAGAATATTTTAGAAACTTTAAAATAATATAAATGTCTCACAGGTAGAATGTTCAGTGATCTAAAGAGCACCATAGAAGGATACAACCGGTTGACCCCGCAGATTTGTCTCATAGCACACTTTTGCAAAATGACCAGAGGCTGAATTTTAGTTAGGTAAGCACCACCCCAGCAACTAATCCCATACTGAAGTTTAGAATGGAAAATTCCAAAATAAGCTGTTTTTAAGATTTTGTGATCACAAATTTTTTTGAGGTGGTAAAGACTACGGATTGAAGAACGTAGATATTGCTTCAAAGTTGAAATGTGACTTGTTCAACTCATATTTTGATCAAAAGAAATACCTAGGTATTTAAAATCATTAACAATTTCAAAATTAAAACAATTGTCACAACAGACTTTACCTTCATCAAATCGCGATAGAGCACCACCACCATTACATGTAAAGTTTAACATTTTATAACGTTGGCAGTTTTGAGCATGGAATAATATATTTACATCTGGAATCGCTTGTGAAATACATCAATTTAGTTTTGTTGCTTACATTAAGTTTTTGTTTTGCAAACCAGATACGCAGTAGGTGGATATCAAAATTTAGATCAGCCACAAGGCTAAGAGGGCTAGGTGAGGCATAAGCTATACCAAGATCGTCAGTAAAAGCAGTAACCTTACCAACGAATGGAAGGCTGAACAAAGAGTTTATATAGACGAGAAACAGGATAGGACCAAGGACCGACCCTTGTGGAACACCAAGGTTTGAAACCCTAGTGTTAATTAAAAAATCTCCAATTTTCACTCTTTGGGTCCTGTCTTTCAAATAGGACACAATCCAGTTATAAAAAAAAAACCACGGAATCCGATATTATGTAATTTTTTAAGAAGAATGCTATTGTCGACTGTATCAAATGCTTTGCTTATGTCTGCAAACAAACCAGCACAATATTTTTTGTCATCTAAGCCTTTATTAATTAAAGTGCAAAATTCAAGAAGAGCATCTGCAGTAGAGAGCCCTTCTCTAAAACCGAACTGCGAACTATTGAAGAAATTTATTTTGTTAAGATAACGTAACATTCTATATTTAACAGCTTTTTCAAATATTTTCGATATGGAGGATAGCAATGAAATAGGTCTATAATTATTGACTTCTTTTTTACTACCTTTTTAAAAAGTGGAATAACGCTAGCACATTTTAATTTAAATGGAAAAATCCCTAGATGAGCTAGGATATCAGATACATTCAGTGTGATTTGTTTTAGAGTTTGATTTGGAATATACAATCATCACCACTTGAGAACGAGTTATTGAGAGAATTGATTAAGCTATATACCTCAGATCTAGTAACTGGGTCAAAAAAGAAACTACTATGATATGTGCTATCTACTAATCCAACTTCGGCTTCATTTACAGAAATCAAATGAATACGAAGTTTGACCTACAGAACCAAAAAAGTCATTGAAATGGTTAGCAACAATTAAAGGATCTTCAAATTCTACACCGTCATTATTAAGTACAATCGAGTTCGAGATATTGGATGAATTAGCGTTAATTATACTGTTTATGGCTTTCCATTCCTTTTTAGGGTTGCCTTGCGAACTACTAATTAAAAAGGAATAATATCTAACACGATGCAATCTAACTTCGTAGTTAATCTTTTTGCACATTTTTTTGTAACGATTTTTTAAAACATTATTAGATGGATGCTGAGAACATTTTTTACGTAACTTATTTTTGATTTTAATTTTCTTCAATATAATGCGGTTTATCCAAGGCTTCAAATTCATTTCTGATTTTTGAATCACTTATATACTTATATAAGATTGTAAAATTACTTGAAATAAATCATATGCATTGGAAGCATTACTTTCGGCAAAGACTGTATCCCAATTTTCAAAGGGTAGGGAATTATTCAGTAGATCAAAATTTAACCTTGTTGTAATAGGTGAAGATGAAGCATTTTTCCTACGTTCCAAGTTTTTCATGGTGCTGATGAATAAAATCCCAGTCATACAGTGATCTGATATATGAAGATCAAAGTTAACACCATAACATTGACTCAAAGACGAATCTTTAAAACGGGCAAAAACGTGATCTAGACAGGAACCTGAGGCTGGCCTTGTAGGTTCATTAATTAAGGACGTAAGACCATGCTCAGCTATCAGAAAAAAATA
The DNA here is from genome assembly GCA_920104205.1 of Eupeodes latifasciatus. Taxonomy (NCBI): domain Eukaryota; kingdom Metazoa; phylum Arthropoda; class Insecta; order Diptera; family Syrphidae; genus Eupeodes; species Eupeodes latifasciatus. Next base: position 65,772,861 of record OV049925.1, read on the forward strand.
CGAATCAGAAATAGTACAAGAAGTTGAAATATCAATATTCAGATCACCTTTATTATTATTATTATTATTATTATAAATTCTTTATTATTCTCGATAAATGTACAAACTTTTAATAGCTAAGAATAAAAGCATGTCAAATGTTGCCGTCTACCTGAATTGACTTATTTCGAGTTTACATTTTAAGTGAAAAAGTTAAAGTTATAAACTATGAGTTGTATATACATTAAAAAATTTAAAAAATAGTAGTTTGTTTATTCATTTTGTTTAATTCTATAGTACAATATTTAAAAAAAAAATAAAGAAAAAAATTGAATTATATCTTCAAACATTCAAATATAATTACAACAAAAAAAAAAAAGAGAAATTGGATACAAATTATCAAATATGTAATTAATACCTATATAAAACTGTTACGGTAACCTAAAGCATGACTAATATAAGAGCATAGGGGTTTCCAATCTAGATTACCATTTAAGAGTTGCTTTGTATATTCAAGTGTTAGAATGTTTTGTGAAAAGTAAAGCCTTCTAATTTCCTGTAACATTGGACAAACAGCTAAGAAGTGGTACACATCCTCAATTTCATTACGGTTGCACAAAGTACATTTTGGATCAAGGTCTACTCTATGTGGCTTATAGTTTAAATTCAGCATCTCAGTTCTTGCATTAAAAATAAGGCTCATTTGCTTTATAGATAATTTTTCGTTAAAATAATTACTTCTGTAGAGTGTGTGGTTTAGTGTTTTGTATATGAGTCTAGTGCTAGAAGTTTGAGCTCTATGCAAACACTGTAAATAAAGAGAGTCATCTATCTTTACTATGCATTTATAGAAAACTTTTTGCCAATCGGCTAGAGGTGTATTATTAAGATTTAGATTAAAGCAATGCTGATTAGCCAATTCGTACCATTCTTTAAAAGGCGATAATTGGGATCGGAGTGCGTATTGCATTATTTTTTTGTGAAGGTTTGTATCAGGTCTATTCATAACTTTAACAATATAGTCCGCATTTGATTTTAAATTGCCTAGGAATATTTGTGCTATACCGGTTTCTACGTGGATAGCATACGTTGGAGTTGAACTAGCTAGTTTGAAAATGCGTTTGAAAAAGAAACGTTGAACAACTTTGAATTCCTCCATGTTTCGATAGCCAAAAACTTGATTTGCGTAACAAAAGCACGTTCTTATAGTTGCATCAAATACTCTAAACTTAGCAGTAGCATCGAAATATTTATTGCAAAAGAATTTACTCCACATGAGATTTATTGCTGTTTTGGCAGCAATACATTTTTCTTTAACATGAGGGCGGAGATCAAGGTTATACGTTATTAGAAAACCTAAGTATTTGTATTGAGATACTATTTCTAACGGTTCGCGATCTAAAAACCATTTTTCATTGGGAGCTCTTCTTCGCTGAGTACTTTCAAAAATCATTATTTTTGACTTTGTGGCGTTAATTTTGAGATCCCACAAATCTAAAAATCTTTTTAGTTTATTAATTTGAAGCTGTAAAGATGTGGGGTTATCAGCCAAAATAACAATGTCATCCGCGTATAAAAGCATCTTTATAAGTGTATCACCGACAATGACTCCACCGGAAAATCTTTAGATACATCGTCAATAAATAGTGAAAACATAATGGGACTCAATCCACATCCTTGAGGAACACCACATGTTGTATTAAAAAAATCAGACATCGAATTTCCATTCCAGACTGGAGCAGAGGTGCCAGTTATAAGGAGTTTGTACAGATTTAAAAATTTAGTGGATAAACCCAAAGTAGATAATTTATATATTAAAGAGTCTCTGTTCACCGTGTCAAATGCCGCCTGAAAATCAACGAAAAATGCGTAAATTTTCTTTTTCTTTTCAAAACAATTCTTTACTATGCTTGTAAGAGCAAATATATGGTCTATTGTAGATAATCCTGCTCGAAAGCCGGCTTGTATTAGAAGATTAGTTGATTTGATATTGTTTAACAAAGTTGAAAATTCATCCAAAAATGAATTTAAACTATGGGAATGAAGTCTATAGACAGAAACAAAATTAAACAGTTTACTACATATAACACATGAGAACTGGATGACATCCGCGGACAACAAACAGTGACGCACAACATTATCTCCCAATGACTCACGTACAAAGACTCCCACTCCACCTGCAGAATGTGCTTCGTTTGTATATTTGAATAGAAATTATATCCATCAATTGAAAAACTATCACGTTCGTAATCAAAAATCCATACTTCGGAAACAAACCACACTCTGTTGTTCAATGTCATTGTAATATTCAGAAATTCCAAACTAATGTGCACCGACATTTTCAAAAAAAAACTTCCTTTCCTAATGCCCGCTTTTCCTTCGGCATAAGAAGGATACCAAAAACCTCTGAGTGCATGCTTTTTGTAAAAAAAAGAATAAATTCATTGATGTTAGGCAAAAAGGACTTAAGTCAGAACTTAAGACGTTAATATAAAACTAATTATGCAATTTTTCTGATTTATTGTCTAAAGACGAAATAAATGCAATAGTTAGCAGTTTTGTTAGACTTGAGTAGATAGAGAACAAAATCCATTGGAGAAAAAAAATCGTTAAACCAAATCAAAATCTAACATAACATTTTTTGACACAAAACCTTTTTTCCTTACGCCAAAGAAATATGATATATGCATTTGTTACTTAAGCAATTTTAGAATTTCGAACTTAAATTAATCTTATCCTTCATAAATATTATTTACATTATGTAAGCCTCTAATCTCAAATCCTACTCTTATAAAAAAAAAACTCAAAGCTTTTAAGAGAAATTTCCTTAGCTGGAACCTCAAACTCGTGGATAACTCTGCGTGATATGCAAATTTCAATCCGAAAAAACAAAAACAACTACTTTCCATTTGTTAGAACATTTACTCAGAATACTCAGATATTTTTGTTGCCTGTGAGGAAGAAAATACATATTAAAATTTTAAGAAATTTCTGTCTGCGTTGCAGCTGCATAAACAAATAGAAAATTGTCAAATCCCAACAATAGTGTAGCTGTAGAGATATACAAACCTACAGCACATTCCAAAGGGCGACAAATATTCCACATATTTTAAAAGATATTATCTCGATGCTTTTCTTCTTTCTCCATCTCTACAATAAGTTGGTATAAGTTCTTAATCGGAAAAAAATCTCCTTAATCTTTTAATCCCTTAAAAATAGCAAATGCTCTTCTGAGATTTCAAACACTTTCTTCTAATCCACAGACAAACCAAAACAACTAGGTATTCAGAAAAGGGAGTAAATGAAGTCCATTAATAGAAAACCAACACTAATGTGCATGAATGCTTGAATGTTATATTATATGGGTTGGGTATTAGGTACCTATACTATGGGTATTGGGTATTTCCTTTTGTAATTCAAAAATCTGTTAACACAAAAAAAAAAACGCCCAGTCGGTCTACATACTTCCGTTCAGTGAACAAAAGCACAATGGACAACTAATTCTTCTAAATGAGTTTATAGCCCAATTGAAAGAAACCAACGTTAACACCTCCTTGATAATATTGCACACTTGAACCCCGATGAAAGGCAGAATAATCAAAATTAAACAAAACGCCTGTGCGTGTATACGAAGACAAGTTTCCAACAACAATTATTATTTTTGCGAAGGCAATTAAATCGTTGACATTTATGATTTTCAAGAAGTAGGAAAGAAAAAAGAAATCTGAAGAGACAAGAAGATTCAAAAAATTTGTTCGTAATTAAAAAGTTACGCTCAAAGTTTGATATGTACTTGAAAGATGGAAATAAAATAAATTTAAGAAAATCTGCGTCATAGGTATCATGCCATTGATATAAACATAACTATAAATTATAAAATATTACTTGAGGAGAAATTTTAGTCAATGGTTCTTAACCGTTTGATACGTCTCCATGAACCACGACTACACGACGACGGACGTGAGTGTTTGGAAGACTTTTAGATTCGGCAGGGCGTAACTCAAGATGTGCACTCTTCAGTGAGTACTTCATTATTCGTTTCGTTCTGTTTACTTGTAATATTTACGTCTAAGCTAAAGGCTTGATGGAAAAGTTTGTGAAATTTACTTTTCGATTACCTAAAGGTATTTTGGTAAGATGAATGAGGAGTTGTGTCAGAAAATAATTCAATACTAAATATCCAATTTTGAAACTCTGAAAGTCTTAAAAAACTAAAGCAGTACATGCGGTGGGGATCACGATAAAAATAATTATCCGTTTTGATTAGGCTTTTCAAATTCTTTGCTATGAAGTTTTAACTTCTATGACTTGGACTTGATGAGATTAAGGATTAGTTATAAGGAAAAATAGAAAATAATTTTTTTTTGAGGTATAGAACTTTGAAATGGAATAAAGTAAAGATGATTTTTTTTTTTTAAATTGACATGAAATCAGCTTTAATCGAAAGACAATCTTCTGGCATTATAGTTTAAATATGATTCTGGCTCGGACGTAGTTTAATCTGGAGGTCCAATTTACGATGTTTCCGTGCATCGGAAATAATGGGTGCGTATGTTATCCTCCAAGTTGTCAATCGTTTCGGCCCTTTCGGCTTACTCCAGCGACTCGACTTTACATATCCCCACAGAAAAAAGGCAATCGGCACGATCTTGAACGCTAAATCACAAGTCAGCAACGTAAAACTATGTATATAGTTACCAAAAGTTTGCTTCAATAAATCCGTTGTGTCATGTTGTGTAACAGGTCACACAGTTCGTGCCACTGTGCCGTCTTGTTGAAACCATAGCACATCATAAATGTTCAATTCATGAACGAAACAATCAGTAATTATGGCTCTGTAGCGGTCAACATTGGTTTTAATAAACAGACCAACTACTCCAACATTTGGTGGTGTAATAGTGTCGTAACATATGCACTTGAAAGATTATCATCATCACTCCAAATATTGACATATCCTTTCAACCAAAAGTGAGTCTTATCGTTAAACGAAATTCGCTTTTGAAAATTTGGATGAAATGCGATCTTATCTTGGGCTAAACTATACACAATTTAAAAGCGTTGTTCAAGCGTCTGTCTATTCAAGTTAAAATACCAAACCAAAATTAAAAAAGAGGCTGTAATTCGACCCACACTGATAACTTCCCATCCCGTCTGTCGATTTGTCTTGCTTTGTAGGTTTTCGTGTTGTGTTAAAAAAGTTGTTAGTTGAATTATTCTTAAAAATTTTAAAATTAAAAAAACAATATTTTGCATATAATGAAATATGTATGTTTCATTTAAAAATATATTTTTGTTAACGAGATTTTTAGTCGAAAACCAATTTTTACCAATTTTAGTAGGATTTCTTAAAAGTTTGTATTTCTTATATAAACAAATACAAATTGGATGAATGAAATTAATTTGAAGTGCATATCTTCTATTGTTCACGAGATATCGAGAGCCGAACATCAATTCTTACGAAATTTGTGTACTATTTTTTGTAGATTTTATTTTTTTTTATGAAAAAACGGACTGATATTTGAGTCGAAAATGAATTTTTACCAACTTTTTAGTAATGTTTTATTTAGGTTTTTTATTTTATTTGTAAAAAAAACTGTGAATTCGATTTTTCTCAAAATTTTATCGAATGTTGAAAACAATATTTTTTTTTAAATAAAATTTATTTGAAGCCAATATCTCAAATGTTCGAAAAGATATCTATCGAAATCTAATTTTAAAGTAAAATCTCCGCACACATTGCAAACTCAAATCAATTTTCCAAGAATTTCATTACAGTGTTCAAAAAGTATGAAAATGGCAATAACGAATTTCAAAGTGAAAACGGCAACAATTGGTTTATAAGGGAAAATGTATAAAATAGAACTCAGAAGCTAAATTGGAAGATTTCAAATTTTCTTTTTTTGTTCTATGTATTAAGAAATGCTTTTTATTTTAAGAATAATGCATTTCATTTTTTTCTTGTGTTCATAAACTTTTGTATCACATTAATTCCAAAATAAATTTCAAATTATAAATTTATAGTGTGTCTGCACTACAAGCATTTAAGAACACATCCTTCAATCATTTTTCTAATGTCAATGCTGGTAGGTAGGTAGAAATGGCGATCTCAAGGCAACCTACCCTGAGATCCAATTAGCGCTGTAGTGCGCCGTTTTGATACCAAAACTCGTTTGACCTGTAATAGAAAGGAAAATATTTATAGAGAAGCTTCATAGCGATTATGTTAGAGCCATTTTGTCGCATTGAGAAAAAAGATTAGGTCTCTAATCTTTGTCTCAGATAGCTTATCAAGTTCGTGAAAGAATGCTTTCCCAAAGCATTTCATTCTAGTGTTTGCCAAAGCAGGACATTTGCAGAGGAAATGGATTATCGTTTCACTTTCTCTTTGGTCGCTACATCTACGGCAAAAGGTGTTGTAAGAGATACCCAACTTCTCTGCATGAACTCCTATAGGCCAATGTCCGGTACAAACCGCAACAATCCTGGCTATGTCTTGCCTTGGCCTGCTTAGAAGATCGTTTGTACGGGTTTTATTATAGGTGGGCCATATCTTCCTAGATATAATGCAGTTGGGTAAATTGCTCCACCTTCGGTTTGATTCTGTTTGGTAGATAGAAAAGATTTTACCCTTCATAACACCAAGAGGAATGTTAACCATTTCCGCAAGTGAGCTATGAGCTATTACATTTAGGGACTCAGAAAAGATCCCAGAACCAACTCCGCACTCCATCTTTGAGCCGTCAGTAAAGATGGTTGTGTCGAAACCTATCGACACGATGTCATCCTCCCAATCCTCTCTGGATGGGAAAATGACCTTAAAACCCTTACTAAGGCTCAAAGTAGGAGTGTAGTAGTCAGTGTTTACCGAGATAATATCTGAGGGAATCAATTTCGTTGTGTTGCTGTGACTATAAGGTTTTGACAACCAGCTGTTTGATTCCTTCAGCCTAATAGCGCTGCAGGAAACTATGTATTTAATAAAAAGGTCGATTGGTAGAAGATCCAAAATAACGTTTAAGGCGTCCGTTGGGCAAGTACGCATGGCCCCTGTGGTGCCCACGCAAGCTGTTCTCTGAACCTTCTTTACCTTATTAATATTATAGGCTTTGCTAAGAGCAGGCCACCACACAATCAAACCATAAGTTAAGATTGGACGTACTACGGCTGTGTACGTCCATAAAATCATCTTCGACTGAAGTCCCCACTTTTTGCCGAAAGTTTTGCTGCAGGCGTAGAAGGCAACACAGGCCTTCTTAACCCGCACTTCAATATTTCGTTTCCAGTTTAACTTAGGGTCAAGTATAACTCCCAAATATTTTGCACTGGAAGACAATAGCGTGAAGGGCGGAACTTTAGTTTTGGTGGTAAAGAGCATCAGTTCAGTTTTACTTTGGTAAACTCCTAGTCCACACCTCGTGGCCCAGCTGTCAATGCTGAAAATTCAAGAATTTGATATGGATATTTATTTAGTAATAAAAATAAATTGAGCATTCTCAACTTAAGAATGTTTTTGAAGTAGTTTGTTCTTTAGATATAATATTAACAACATTTTAGTTTAAATGACTCAATAAAACTTAACACAGAACTTGAACTAAAATGTATGCCACCAACGATATGAGTACTTTGGACTGGGTCAATAATAATAGTACTCATTATGTAATTTGACAACAAGCTCATAAAAACAAATATCTTAAAAAAAGTAAATTCCATAGACAAAAGCCTATATATGGGGGATTCTATGATGAGAGGTTTATCCTAATGTAAGACGGGAAGTGCAACTTAACAAAAAATTAGAATTAGAATTAGAAATACATTTTATTCATTCATTTTCATTTTACAACTAGTTAATAAAATTTTTACAATAAATAAAGAATAAATAATAGTTATCATCCTTTAGTTTTAAAGCTAGTGTTGAATGATGATAAAATTGCTTGGCATATTAAATCAACTGTTCTAAAACAACAACAATACCTATGTTATGTTGCTATTAGTTTTCTTGGAATTAAAAATCTGTCTACAGATTTTGAAAAAAGTTATTTTCAATCTCAAAATGGAAATTAAATTAAATTAAATTCAAATCTGTTTTTATTATCTAATCGTTTTTTAAAGTTACTTACATAATTTTTTGATGTTATATGTAACGGGTGATTTTTAAGATGTGTGGTTTTCCATCTGAAAATACTTTTTTTGGAGTTAGTATTTGCCATTTTATAATAAATCCAAGACCGTGCGACTTAAAACGACTGGACTGTTTTTTTGGAGTTATGTGAAGTCGCTTACCTACACCGAGACGATTGACGCCTTGGAAAGGTAATATTCGGGTGGCAACTGTGACTTCCCGCAATCATTCTTAATATTAATTCATAGCAATAACATTGAATGATATACTTTTTATTTCTTCTTGAAAACCATAGGTCTCAAAAAACACCCTTAATATTAAACAAGTTAGCAGGTATTTTCATTTCTGAACAAATCAATGTACAGATTCATGAACTTTATTAAAACGCCGTCGCCGTCGGCTCGTGCGGCCTCTCGTCATTAAAAAAGTTTTCTATTAAAAGTGAAAAACCATTCAATTCCATTAAAATATGAACTTATATACATAATTATGCACATATTTACAAGTATGTATGTTTATTTAATTTATTGATCTATTCACATTTTATTTCAAAACTGTTTTAAAAGCTTTTGTAACACTAAAACAGTATCAAATAAAAAAAACAAGAGCTCCTTGTTGTTATTTTTTTTTTGACATATAAAACACACACAAAAAGTATATTTAAGGAATTTGTCCGTTAACTTTGCATTTCGTTTTGTTGATGTTTACATAACACTGAGCATTGTTAACATGTGCCTTTTAGCTAAAAAGGGTGATAAGGATGAAAAGGGTTTTCGATGGTGAGCTCCTGCTCTGTAAGCCGCCTCGCCTGCAGGATGTAAGATGTGTTTGTTTTTATAGGCTTTGTATTCAAACAAGTGCAGCATCCCCATCGAAAGTTAAACAACATATAGTCCATACATCATTTGTTAAGGGTGCTGAATTAAATATTGATTCCGAATTTTGAACGGTAGCAGCGAAGGCGGTGGCCCGGCGGTGGCGGTGGCGGCCGGCGGCGGCGTCTAAACGACTAATCCGCTTTGTTGACATTTAACATAAGCGCCCAAGTAGGTTGCTATATTCCCTGGTCGACACTTTTAATTTCCATTCAAATCGCGTTTGTCTATTTACACTCCATTTGCTCATTTGATGATAACGTTGAAGTCGTATTTATGGCGCTCTCTAAGACTATAGAATAAGTTCAGAAGCTATAGCAGAGGACAACTAATAACAAGAGGGTGAATAAATTTAATTTGGGTAAACCTCTGCGCTTATTTTTGTGGTTTATCTAATTGAGTCGTCTTTTAAACATGTCACCCTCTCAATCTCAATGAGTAATGTAAATTACGCTTAAAAATGCTAACCAGGTTGATTTGGTTATTGTTTAAATGTTGACGTAAAGAGATGCGAAGCGACGGCAACACAAGCGTATAGTATGTATTAGCGTTAACGTGTCGTCGACACCAACCAAAAATAAAAAGAGGTAAAAAGCTATACTCTGCTCAAGGCGTAATCAATTATTGAGCATTACTCGTACAAACGTTATATTTGTTGAACATGCAGCGACGCTAATTGCAGGACCAAATTGGACGACCATTACTGCTTGACGTCCTCGGCGACAGCGTCGTGACGGCGGCGGCGGCGGCGGCGGCGACCGGGCGACAGCGAAGATGTCTGACTGGCGAAAACTGTCATTCCATCATTTTAAATGTTAATTTTGTATTTGCTTTGCTTCTGACGTACCGTCAAAATGCACGTCAGAAGCAACCACACAAGAACACTGAAGTATATCTACATACATCGAGGATAATTACATAGAACTCACCTTGTAATTTGAACCGAATATGTAGATATTTTTTTAAGAAATAGAAGAGGGGCAGATAAGGAAGCACTTTACAGAAGACTTGATTATCTTCACTGTAAAAATAAAAACACATCTATGTACCTAACCTACCTACCCACAAGAATAAGAATCGAGTCGGGATCGGGATCGGGAATAGGAAGATTGAAATTGAAAGATGTAGATGTAGATGTAGACGTAGACGTAAAACAGAGGGCCAAAACAACAACATTATTAGATACAACATATTGACAGTGATGCGTCACTTTTGGTGCATTTTTTTGTGTGAACGTGAACTGTGAAGTGAAGAGCAGTCTGCGATGATTGTTGAACATTTTAAACGTACATTCATTTAAAAGGTAGACACACAGACTTGGCCAAGTCTATTTTTATAATATCCGTACCACTCAAGATGATCAGGCTTTTAAAATTTTGGTATTTGTGGCGCCATCGCCATGTTCGCGGATGGAAATATTTTGCTTTCCGACTCGATTGCTAGTGTGGGATAGTGACTTAAAGCATGTGGTGTTTACCCAGAAACTGATATTTTATTTCAAAACAAAAATAACAACGAACGAAGGTGTCTATCTATGCTATAGGTACCTACATATATACAGACTTTAACAATGAATGGGACCGAGACTGAGGAAAATAAGAATAAAAAAATGGCGATTTAGCTGACTAACGATGCACATGGATAATTCAAAAATAACTATAAGAGGTTCAGTAGTCTTTTGTCAGGTGTTTCAAAATGGAGAATAATATTTATTCATCGTTCTTGAGTGTTCAGTGTGTGGAAGGTAATCATGACCAATTAACAATAACAAAAAAATATTTTAAATAATAATATATCTACTTTTTAATATTAAATAATGAAACATTGTAGAAGTGGGCCCATAAGAAATAAGGTTTTGAAATTTTGTTTAAGATTATATTTTTTATTTTTAATGATATTTGACATGAGTTAGGTGGAGCAGAGAATGAGTTTTAAAGTTGGCTTGGTCAATTATTTTGTATTACAGGAAATCTTTTGGATAAGATAAGTATTCATATACATATATATTCATCAAGCATAAGTTTGTATCTTATAGAAATCGGATCAATAGAAAGCTATATCGTTTATGTATGTTCTGCAATACATTGTATTCATGAACTAAACATTAATTTCTTGTGAAAGAAGAATCTTCTATAGTTCTAAGATGGTTGGTCAGATGATTTTATATAGTGACAGAATATATTGTAACAATACCATATCATACTATGTAATATTATATTACATAAATGGTAACACTTAGCCTATGTACTATGTTATAGGACATACACATTTAATAAAGCCAGTTGATTATCATCCATCGTTGACTTATCATTTATCTCGTACCACATATATAAAATATTAGATCACGAACAAAGTTTTTCACAGGCTTCCCAGACCAGAAGTTGAAAATGGTTCTGTTTCTGAAACAAAGAGCGGTAGTATTTAGCTTTTTTGGTTTTAACCAACATTTAAAGCCTGTCACAAACTGTTGTGCAAAAAAATGTGTCTTGTCTTTGATAAATAGAATGAATTAGATAAATTGAATGCAATAAAAAATTGTTTTTGAATTTATGGTAGGTATTATTGAAAGAAGGCTGTCGAGTTTATTAAAGTTGGTGCTCCCTGATTTATTATCCAAACCATTTGTTTTTAATTAAACTCGAGGAACTTTCTTAATCTAACCGATTGCCATCAACTAAATATAATACTATCCATGGTACTACATATTTTAAAACAAATTGGTTAGCAGTTAGAACGCCCGAAGGTAAAATAATATTATCGACCTTCTAGAAATAAACCTATTATTGGTGGCATTACGATTTTTAACAAAAGGTTATCATATTTTATTGCTTACTTAGAGAGACACATTTGTCCACTGCGTTTCAGTGATAGTTTCAAGAGATAAGATATTTTCCCAGAAAAAGGTTTCACAGAGGGATTTTCATTATTAAACTTTGTTTATGAACAACTGAACTATTTTGTGTTCAAATAAAATAGACCAAAGATGTAATATATTAAACAAAAATACATAATTCTAACGCTTCTATATGAATATTTGACAACCAAGTAACAATTTTGTATTTCTAAAAGCATAAAAGAGACAAGTTCATTGTAAAGACAAGACAAACATAATCAGTTCACAATTTATATTAGAAAATTAGATTGCCATGCCGTTTTTAGTATTTTCCTTTACTTATTATTTATGTTTTTCTCCATTTAAACTTTCCCTCAACTTCCAGTTAAAACATTATCAAGTTTTCGCGAGAGAAAACCAACACCAATTCATTTGTTTATATATGCATGTGTATCTACTATATATGAAGAGTAGATAGATAGACTGTAGATATATAAATTATAACAAATGTTTTTCATGAAAAACGAATTTTAAAAATGGGTTTATGGTATTTTTTTTAAATCTGCCGTTATAAAACACAGATCCATAAAAAACTAACATTTCTTCATAATAAAACTCAAACATTTTAATATTAAAATTTAAATTTTTAGTTTTGTTTTTATTGTTTGAAGGATTGGTGCAATTACAACGAATGAAGATGAAATTCGTTTCAATTTATGTAGTACTTTGTTAAGTTTATCTAAAATATTTTTTGGAAACCACACATAACAATCTAAACAAATGTATATCTATGACAGAAATTTAAGAGGAGTATCAGCAAATGGTAATAAGAATTAGAATAAAATATTCTTTTAAACTTGATGTACAGTTCTGTTCACTTGATTAGACGCACACATTTTTTTTTACATAAATTTGATTTTTTTATAAGTGTGTGCAAGAATTATCAAGCAATTGCATTTTTTAGAAAGCTTATTAAGTTCTCAACAAAAAAACACCAACAAATGGTAGGTGAGTGGAAGATAACGGATATTGTTTCTCTTTCTTGTCTATGCTGTAAGAAAAAGTGCAGTTTTTTTTTGTTCACATGATTAGACGCACCTGTAAAATGGTAGTAAAAATGAGACACAGACTTTTTGATTTACTTTTTTCCCATTTATTTTTTTTTTTTGTATGTTTCTTTTATATTTTTAGTACTTTGTAGAACCACCATGTGTTAAAATCACATCAAAAATTCTATTTTTTAGTGAATCGGACAATTTTTCTAAATACTTTAAGGAAATCTTCTTCCAGGCTTCTTTGATGGCGACAATAAGTTCTTCACAGGATCACAGGTCTCATACTGCTTACCTCCTTCGTAAATTTGACGCGTGAGCCATCCCCAAACATTTTCAATTATATTGAGGTCAGGTGAATAAGGTGGCCATGACAAAAATTCCACATTTTCGGCGGCAAATAAGGTTTTGACAACACGAGCGTTGTGGATTGGCGCATTGTCTTGTTGAAAAATCCATGGTATAGGTCCAAACAGTTCTTTCATAGCGGGGAAGGCTGATTCCAAAAGAGCTTTGTAGGAAAGTCCCGTCATTTTGTTGGAAACGAACACCAAATCGAACGCCCCATAGTACGAAATGGCTCCCCAAACCATTACTGCTCCTCTGTCAGAAACTTTTCCTCTTTTCTTACATCATGGAAATAATAGTTGTACCCATCAGGGCCATCCAAATTAATTTTTTTTTCATCTGAAAAAACGACATTTCGCCAATTCAGCACCTTTCTAAGCTTGGTATCCCACGTCATGTGAAGGCATGCGAATTTCAACCGCTGTTCTTTTCGCACGGCGTTTAGTGGGGTTATTTTTAAGTTTTTTTCAATTTCAGATGGTCTGCGCTCAAAATAGCTCGCCGAACAGTGGATATGCTTGCACTTATCCCCGCTTTTTCCTTTATTTTGCTGGTGGAGGCAGCTGAATTTGACGCAATTCTTATAAGTTTTCTTTTGTCCTGAGGAGTTAAAGCGGTTTTTGTAATGTAATCTTGTAATTCCTTCTATATGAATCACTGTTTTTTATGTAATTCCTTATAACATGGTCACTTCGGACTATTTTTTTGGCAATACTTCTCATGGCAAACCCTCCGGAATGGAACGCGTTAATTTTTCCTTTTTCTTCCGAGGTTAAAACTTTTTTTTCCCCATTTTTGATTAAAAATAATATTAAATGCTCTGAAATGCTTAAACTTTGAAGCGAACTCAAATCCACCTACTAGATCGTGACCAAATAAATAATTTAAAGTGTGCGTCTAATCAAGTGAGCAAAAAAAACTGCACTTTTTCTTACAGCATAGACAAGAAAGAGAAAAATTATCCGTTATCTTCCACTCACCAACCATTTGTTGGTGTTTTTTTGTTGAGAACTTAATAAGCTTTCTAAAAAATGCAATTGCTTGATAATTCTTGCACACACTTATAAAAAAATCAAATTTATGTAAAAAAAAATGTGTGAGTCTAATCAAGTGAACAGAACTGTATTATTCATATTGTCCTTATATTTCAATAATCATAGCGAGTGAATCTAAATTTAAATACAAAATCAAAAGCTTAAACAATAAATTTCATAATATTTAATATTAATTTTAAGGCAAATAGTTCTTTAATTTATACATATATGTACATAAAACGAGAACAAATTGTAAAAAATGTAATTAAAAAAAAAATAAGTATACGCCCAAGTTGACCAAATCATTTTATCGTGATTTAAACAGGGATACAACCAGCCTGAGCATTTCTTTTACGTAACGAACCTGTAACGAATCGTATTGGTATTACCCTTCATCCTTTACACTCACACTATGAACTATAGCCTACAGGAAGCTATAGTCCAGTCCTGTAAGCGGGAATGAAGGGTGTTGCGGTATCTCTTTGGCTGGCATGCTTGCAATGGGCTTAGCTCGTCGAAAATGGCTGGGTTCTTGCCAAGGGATACCAAAACGTATGTTACGTAAAATCATGCCAAATTGGTTGTAGGTATAAAAACACAGATAATACAAAAATTTGGATCTAAAAATATTAGGACCCTAAATTCAACCTTAAGAAAAACAAATGAATTACTATTCGAATTTCGACAAATTGAAAGGATTGATCGAGAAAGAAATTTCAAGTAACAACCTTAGAGAAGGAAGGACTAGATGTTATGTCCATAAGAGGTATATCCCACCCAGGCGTCACTAACGTGGTACGACCTTGGCTACTGCTACCTCGATGTCGTTTGCAGTAACCCCCTACCTGTAACGAAAAACAAGAGTAATGGAAACTGCACATGTTTATTATGTCATAAAAACAAATATATGTAAAGTAATTTTTAAGCATTGGGGCCCTAAAAAATGATGCATACGATCAAGTTTAGCAATTATGAATTAAAATGGATTAAATAAATGATACTAAAGGACTTCATTGAAGTTCATCATTTGATTTTCTTGTTTAACTTTTATAATTTTCTATTGAAATTAGTGCAACTTTTTTTTTCAGTATCAGAAAATATATCTTTGTATGATTAGTTCTGAATACCTATTTGACAGAACTTAAGTTTGGTTCTTCTGTAAAGCAATCACTTCATACCGACCAATTTCTTTTCAAAGTTCTAAAACTAAAGCTAAGAACTTTATTGAGTTCTCACTCATTTTTTCATCAAGTTATCAAGCGTTATTAGAACCCTGATTTAGATCTTACTTTGAGATAGAACTTTGAATTATTAGACCTTCAAATACTTGAGGTTTAGGAATGATTTTACTTCTTTTTTTAATGTGCAATGATAGTTTATGTGTTATCACAAATTTCATTTATGAACGCAGACAAGTCCAGCTCGCAACAAATATTAGATAAAAAGCATGATTTTTGACATAGTATGTATGTAGAAGAATGTATTGTACGTGCATTTAAACTTATTATTAAATGTTCCACATCTTACGGAGACTTGTTTTTTTTAGTCATAATGACCATAAAAATTAAGAATCCACATGAACATAAAAGTTGTGGACATTATTTCGACAAACAGTTTTAAATCTTAAATGGTCATTATGTGCACGAACAATAAAATTAGATAAATGTCACTTGATCATATCTTATGTTGGGAGACGATAAAAGTTTCAATAAAAATGGGGCATAATCCACGTTACTGAGTGCAGTACTTAATTCTACCTCGCCACCGCAAACCTTAACCGATCATACAGACATTGAGTCTATGGACGTTACAAAGAAGACAGAATGTCCATGGCTCCTATTTCAATTTGTGAAATCTTAAGTTCCTTAAGTTCCAGTACTAAAGATATTGTCACAATAAGAACTCCGTCGAATTTACACAGAAAAATATATGTAAATACAAATTAAATTAATGACAAAATTTTCAACCCTGACAAACATTCAATATTATTTTATTTTTATGTTGTTTTATTTTTTTTACACTTTAGAATTTTCAGAAAGTAGTAAGCTTAGGTATAGCAAGCGTCATACTACGATCAGAGGCTCATCATAAGTGCATGTGTTAGTTGTTAGTAATAAAAATAATACAATTATAGCCTAACATACGCACAAAATACAAAACATAATTAACATTTAACTATTACAGAACAAAAAAAAAATGAGAACGTTTGCGACAGTGGAGCACTGGTTCTAAACAATGATTTTAATCCCACCTTATTTAAATTTAAATCTATATAAAACCGATATTTAATTTAATTTAAAAGTCAATAATAAATTTAAACCAAGAAATATAAAAAATTAAGAAATGCTCGAACTACTCATTTCTTGACGAAGTGCTAAAACAAAATAAAAACTTGATCTAGTAATTCTCGGTTTATCTATGGAACGCCATTTTTTAAACATATATAACTTGGTCATTTCTTCACATCTAATCATGTCTGTAGAAATCGGTTTAAAATCATTTTCGAGTTCTATAAATTTTAGATATCGGTTGAATGGAACTGAGTTCAAACGTGATTTTTGCTATTTTTGTAGATAGTTCTGACTCGAAATTCTAAAATTTTAAAAATCGGTCAGTTTTCGTGGGAGCGGACATTTATTTTAGGATTTGGTTTTGATATCTTCACTTTTTTCAAAATAAAATGTATGTTTTGTGTTTTATTGGATTTCGTTTAATATTTATGTTATTTAAAATTATTCTTTTTTGGTAAATGTCCACATGCACATACATTTGTTGATGTTGCACTAAAAATCTTACTCGAATAAATATCAAAAGAAATTGGTTTGAAGTCGTGCAATCTCTAAAATATCTTATTGTGCCTGCAATTTAACTGATAGAAAGTATTATATTGAACTTTTCAAGAAATCGTGTGTTCAGTAGATTCGGTCAAAAGATTACTGTCGAGACGAAAAAGGCAACAATGTTGCTAAAAGTTTAGTATTTTTAAATATTCAGATACACATAATTTCAATACGTGTGTTTTGTCTTTTATGTAAAGATTTATCTACACTTTTTTCTTTTCATGTTGTCCTTGATTCAAAATTCATTATTTTAGATTGGATATTATTTCTCGACATAATTTAAATTGCTTTTATGTCTATTTGTGCAGAGCCAACAGTCGTGGTCATTATAAAGGCTAATATGTATAATGTCCTTGTCCTCCCACCCTTTGATGTATTAAATATGTAAAACTAAAATAAAGCACACGGAAAGTTAACAGTTTAATTGGTTTAAATGCTTATGTAAACTTTACAATTGAAACTGTCAGCGTCCACAAAATTTTACATTATGCAGCTCCTATTTATGACTTTTTGACAAACTGTCCATTTTTATGCATTTTTTTAAAAATATTTAATTATTGCACATAAAATGTCCTTGTGGTCTGAAATTTATTCCAAAACTGGAATGAATCTAGAATTTAGGTCTCTGGAAGTAATAAAAACATTGCTAAACCGAGTTCTAATATCCTTAACCCCCAAATTTGAGAGTGTAATAAATCGAAGTTCTATCTCAAACTGAGAACTAAATCAGAATTTGAATGCTTGAGAACTTGATGAAGATATATGTAAGAACTCAATTGAGTTCTGATTTATCAATAAACCGATAAATTAGGCCCCATCACTTTGTCAAGAAAGTGGCCGTAAGTATTTTAAAATCAAAGTTTCAAAGGAAGAATTAGAGTTATTAGATCAAGTTTTATATTGATTTTAGAACTTTGTCAAGGCCGTTATAGTATGTACTAAGAACTATTAAAGTAATCAGAAATAAGATTATTTTTAGAAGTCGCTTAGGAACGAGTCTTAACAAACTCTCGGTTCCAAGTTAACAAGACTAGAAACTTACACTTTTATGAGAAAATAAGCTGATACCGATTTGAGTACTAATTTTAAAACTAATACCAGACCTAACACATTTGTGAAGATAATTTAAATAAGATTTCAAATTATCTCAATTGTGTTAACTAAACACTGCCTAATAGGGCAAGCACAGTGCTTCAATTTTGATGCCAAGATTTGAGAATGCAATTTTTTTGATTCGACTGCTCAATTTTCCATCGAACAATTTAATTTAAAAAGAGAAAAAAATAGAAACTTTAAACTTGTTGGTGAAAAATTCTGTTTATATTTTATTCTTCTGCTCAGACAATTGTCTGTCAGTGTCAGTCTGTCAAAACTGTTTCAATCCAGAAACCTTGCCTTCTCTCAGTACTTACATAATGGTCCGAGACCTGGTGCTTACTAAAATGCACTCCGATTTCTTAGAAGCGTTTGAGAGGAAGATTTTACGGAGAATTGTTGGCCCCTTATGTGAGGAAGGTCGATTCCGAGACGCTACAATCATGAACTGTGTGCAATCTTCCTTAAGCTCGGTAGACTCCGGTGGGCTGGAGCGAAGAGGAACCTGCTCAGAAAGTCCTCTGTAGTACATTTTATGGTAGACGACAGCGGCGTGGTAGACCATGCTTACGCTGAAAAGATGGCGTAGACCAGGACGCCCTAACGGATAAAAGGAGACGCCATAACGGATGTTGTATGATGCCAGGACCGGATTCCACTTGTCGAGCTGATTCTAAAAGATATTTGAAATATAAACTGTCTTATTACAAAATCTGATAGTTGACCAATTTGTGTTCCTAAGATTTGTGATAATATTCTTAGAAAAGGCTTTACAGAGCTTGTGAACAAAATGTAAACAGAATTCTTCATATTAAAATCAAATAAACTTTGCATTTCTTTTCTTCTTAGTTGAAATTGAATCCTTAAAATTATATTTTAGTCTTATATCAATGTTAAGACTTGTATATGAATATTATGTAGAGAAACATTCATATATTATTGATTCCTAGATCTAAAAGCTAAACTTCAGTATATGTATTTATGTATCGTATTTCAATTGGTAATAATTGACAATTATTTTACTTCTAACAGTTTAAGAGCTCCATTCTATTTTTTTAAAGATTGAAAACTTAAACCAACAATGTAAGTAAATAATTTTTAAATGATATTATTGGTTATCTTATTCTTCTTCTTCTGTACACACATTAGCAACTACATTATATCAATTACAGCTGACTGCTTGCACAACAATTTGCCTTCATTCAAATCGCATTACTAAAATATGAATGCATTTTAATATGCTCGAGAGGGGCCAGAACAGATTTTGGAAACATTTTTTCAACGCAGTATTGAATTACTTGAGCTGAATCAAAGTCAAAGTACATTGAATTATGAATTAATAAAAATGTTTTCCCGCAGGCGAGATTTGGGTTTCAAAACGAATATTCAACCCCTAGTTTTTGTTGTGTTGTGTTGTGGCCCTGCACATCCACGATCTATACTAAAACAGACATCCCGCTCTCTTCTCTACGCAATTGCTCTATATACGTACCAATGTTGAATTTTATGTAATTTGAGGACGCTTCGTCTTTTTATGGACCAATAATTGGAAAGGAATAAGACATGCGGAAAAACGCCCAGGGTTCACCCATAGCTATAGCCATAGAGCGCTCTGCTTACCGCACTCGCTCAGCTCATCGCAATTCACAGAATATACAATTCAAAAATATCTGCGAACCGAACATGAATGAATATACTCGAATATTGATTGCGTTTACAATAATGTTCCATGGAAATTTTATGACGTGTTACACTTTGTCTATGTTGAAAATTAAGTTAAGCTGATGGGCCGTTGATGTTGACATAAGGGACGAAATATTAAACTTTGTTTCATTTGAAATTTCTGACAGGATGTGTAATTACATAATAAGCGTAAGTGAAATTTGATTACACGCCAGCATGAATAAACTGTTGATGATTTACCGCAGTGGCAAAGAATTGTAGGCATCCTTGTTATTGTAAAAATAATTTGATTTGTGAATTGGATATTAAGGTTAGGTACCTTACCTAAGTATTGAGTAATGTGGAAGATGAAAAACTAAACAGAAGCAAAAGTATTTTACTGGTGGAAAATTGATTTTTTACGACCCTTATATTTTATAGAAATCTGTTAAGGGGTATAGAGAGTAAGAAGCTTTAACTTTTATTGCCATTAAGGAGCTGGTTATAGAAATAAGTTTGCCAATTGGGAATACACTTCGGGATTCACTATTTGCTCGAGTGAATCGTGAGTATACTTGCTTTCATGAGAAAAGTAGCCTCGTCAAAAATCTGTGTTCAATATTAATTATAAGATTAATTTAGATTTCATAGCGTTCGATTTATGTTTCTTATTTTAGCCATGATTGGTGCAGTATTTTTAAAATAAAATTATTTTGTATGTGACAATAACAAGTGACATATACTGATCATACTGGATACTCACTTACACGTCTCATCGGAGGCTTTAAATATTCATATGCAAATCATATTTACATACTTTTAGAAATAAATCATAAAATGTTGAACTTTCATCAGTCAAAAGCCTAAATAGAGCTGATTTTCAATATTCAATGTCAAAACGTTAATCACCTAAAAAATGTATTGGTAAGATGGCTACGAATGATATTCGTAGTATAGTTTTTTTCAGTTTTAGAAATTGTACATACATGTGCCTAGATTTTTTGACTTTTGGCATTTCTTTTGCTATAGATCTTGGTACCTAAAGTATGTAATTTCAACCCAAGTAGACTAGACTTTTAAAGTCATAAGTCCTCAATTGATTATTGATTGGGTATGCTGGCCAATTCAATATGGGTTTCTTATTTTGTTTAATCACGCCATGTTTTTGTTTTTTAGTTTGTGAAATTTGAAGACCATAGAGGGTATAAGACAAACTCACAATTAAAAAACAGCAAAAACACGATCTTTTGCTTTTCTTTACATTTCGTATATAAATTGATAAAATAAATAAATAAAAATAAATTAGGTAGCGCAACAGTCCATGAAGGACCAGGGCCTATTGACTTACAACTCTCAACCATTCCTGTGTGCGAGTAATGTTGTCAGAGATGGAAAGGGACCTACAGTTTATATGCCGAATCCGAACGGCTTATTTGAGAAAGCACTTTTAATGACAAGAATTACTCTTGGAGGATTTGTCAATTCCTCGCAAGAGGCAGTACCGTGAAAAAGTTAGGTGGCAAAGGCAGGGATTGATCCCAAGACCCCTTGCATGACAGTCCAACGCACTAACCATCACGCTACGGGTACTACATAAAAATTGACATATAAATTGATAATACAATATAAAACGTAAAAGAAGTCCTATAAAAATTAAAACACTAAAAAATATTCCTTGCGATAACACCTTGAATGACAGCTCTACACTGTGATATTTCAGCAGCAGTTAATGCTCTGTAATAATTCTGACATCTCCTTTTTATTATCCAAAGTTTCTATATAACAACAATTCAGATATAAGAAGAAAAAGTTAAGTTATACAATTTAATTTTAAGTATTTTTAAACCTTTACATCAAAAGTGTTTATCTTAAGAACGTACGATGTTCTCAGTACGCAAATCATACTTTCTTACTTTTTATAATTTTTTCTTGCAAAACCTGTCCTACTTGCGAGCTAAGTCTGGGGCCTGATTCCAAAAGTTAATGTAAAACACAAAAGCCCATATGCAAGTCCATGTACAGTTTTTAATTAAAAAAAAAAAGAAATATGTATAAAGGATAGCGAACCAAAAGTTCACACGTCTGGGTAAAGCATTCCATATTCTTGATGTTCAGCTGAAAAAAAAATCCCTATATTTGACAGTAAGTCTAAAATTCAGCTCATGGTCAAACTGACGTGGATTTCTCGAAGTTCGAGTATAACTGCAGAATTGTTTGATATGTAGAATGCAACTGGCTGTTTCGATAGAACATTGCTCATACAAATTTCGATAAAACAACGAAAGGCATGCCACATTCCGTCGGTGTTGTAAAATTTTCGGTTATAGTTCTATCACCTATTTTTTTCAAATATCTTTTATGGATTCCGTCCAAATGAATTATGCTGGTTTTGTGGGAGTTGTACCCAAAGCTCATATTTTGGACGAATGCTAATGAAAGCTGTAAAGAATTTCTTATCTCGTATCCTATAAATCCTAGACGAACAAATCGAGCATGTGATCATGGCCTTGTTACACATACGGCATTGTTGGTGGGTTATGCCTTGACGATAGTATACAACATTTAGTTTTTGAAGAATTAAATTCTACACGATAAATAATTACCCTTTCAAGATCTGAATTTAATAAGCTTACATATTATACGCTGTGTTTATGTATGGATTTATGTATTTGTATATAGATTGATTTTATGAATAGTTTAAAAAAAAGTTAATTGATTAAAAATTATGTGAGTTAACTGACATTTTATCAAATTTAAATATATACAAAAATGTGAATTTTACAAAATTAAAAAAAATAATAATATAATGGAAATAAATACATAAACTCACTTCGCTTAAAATCATACCCCTACTCTCCTCGACGTATTCTTTGTTAGTGATATCAAGAAAACTCTTTTCTATAACCAACTAACTGCGCCGGGTTTCTCATGTCATTATATAATATTATTAACCTATGATATTCAATTGGACACGACAGACGCAGTCATAAGTTATAGAGACTTTCAGACCATAGATTACAATAGTTTAAGTTATGATGTACAAAGTACGCAATGGGAATATATCTATCAAATGCAGAGTTTTTGCAAGAAAATCTAAACAATCTTTATGATCGTCACGTCCCCATGAAATATAAGGTGGTTAAAAGTAATTCTTCGCCTTGGTTAAATGCTTTTATAATAGATTTGATTAAAAAACAAAACAATGCGTTTATTTGTTGGAAGCATTATAAACTATAGCAGTTTTTCATGATACCTTTCGTTTTTTCCGAAATTTAGTAGTTCTTCGCATTAAAACGACTAAGAGGCGCTACTATGAATATTTTTTGAACCCAGATAACCAATCTGGGAAAAATCTTTGGAAAAACTTGCGTAAATTGGTCAATGGTAAACGAATTTCAGAACCTAATGCTAAAATAGACTGCAACCAACTCAATGCCCAGTTTGTGTCTTTATCAAAACACGTTATTCAATTGACTCTCATGGCTCTGCATATGATGTTTCGAGTAATGAAATTGACGACCCTAAACAAAGTTTCAACTTTATTCGTTTCACAGATGAAGATATCGTCGAGGCAATGCTGTCCATTGAATCAGGCGCGGTAGGCATAGATGGGATCAATCCAAAATTCTTGAAAATTGTACTTCCTCATATTCTAAAATGCATAACTCATATATCTGTATTAACCAGTTCTGAGAATCCGAGAATATGGAAATATGCTACTTCCTATCCCTAAGACTTTAAACTGTGCTTATCCAGAATATAAGCCTGTTGCTATCCCGCCATTCCTATCTAAAGTCTTCGAAAAACTATTTTTAAAACAGATGCAAGGACACCTAACATACAATAGCCTGCTAGATACAAACCAATCCGGGTTTCGTGCAAAAAGAAGCTGTAAAACGGCGCTTTTATTTGTTGTTGATGATATACCCAGAGCCATGGACATGAATCGTGCTACATTTTTAACGTTGCTAGATTTTTCAAAAGCGTTCGACACTGTCGATCACTTAGTGCTGTGCCAAAAACTTAAGTATGATTTCAAATTCTCTCGTTTTGCGGTGAAACTTCTGCACTCACACTTATCTAATCGACAACAATGCGTTGCAGTAGGAAATCAGACACTCTCATTTCTGACAGTCCCAGCAGGGGTCCCTCAGGGTTCTATTCTCGGACCTCTATTATTTTCACTTTACGTTAATGAGCTTCCTCAACTGGTTAAATCTTGTAAAGTTCATATGTTTGCCGATGACGTCCAATTATACTTGGACACTCCTGTAGATAGCATAAGAAATGCTATTAACTATGTTAATGAGGATCTAGTAGTTATACAACAGTGGGCTCTCAAGCATAACCTCACCCTCAATCCAAGAAAATCCAAAACTTTTTGTATTTACAAACGCGCCCTTTATAAGTCAAGCTTTCCACCGGTTCTGCTGGGTAGCTCAGTTATTGAATTTGTAACGTCTGCTAGGAATCTAGGTATTATTTTTAACGAGATTTTAACTTGGAATCACTATGCAGCTACTACAAATGGCAAGTTAAATAGTGCTTTGCGTCTACTGTGGACAGGTTTGTTCCTGTCAGTAGTAAGATGTTGCTTGTAAGATCTCTTATATTACCTATTCTGCTGTATGGATGTGAAGTGTGCTGTAGCGTTGACTCAAATACAAGACGAAAACTTAATGTTATATACAACAACTTTGCCAGATACATCTTCAATATATGTAAGATATTACGTTACGACCATATTTCATGTTATCCTCAACAAATAACGGGTCTGACATTTGATAACCTTATACAATTGAGAACTCTCATTCAGCGGCACAGTATTATACAGTCACGTCAACCTGATTATTTGCACAACCGATTAATTTTTTCAAATTCGCTAAGAACTGTTGTACTGATCCAACCAAGATTTGCTTGCCTGCAATCTGAACGTACATTTTTTGTCCATGCCACTCAATTGTGCAACTTACTACCTATTACAATTAGAAGAATAATTAACACAAACGCATTCAAATATGGTCTTTTAACGCATCTGACCAATGATGCTTAAGGTTATAATTAATTAAAAAAAATAAAAAATTAAATATTGTAAACTATAATTTTAAAATTGTATTTTTAGTATCTACTAAATTTGAAATTCTCGAACGCTTTAACATATTTTATAAAGCCTTCACAAATAATAAGATTGTAATCTTAATGTGAAATATGAATTATAAATATGAAATATGAAATGTTAATGTTAATGTTAATGTTAAAAATGAAACTCTCCCAGTTTTAAATTTATGAGATGATAAGAAACTGTATATAGGCAGTTCTAACCTACTGCTTAAATAATAATTACGTACATACTTTACTTATTAAGAGTTTCAACTTTCAATTGATAGTTGATAAATATCAAAGCATATTATTTTATCACCCGTTTTATAAAGCTTTTGATAATTGAGAATTATCCAGACTTTTTTTAATAGCAATAAATTAATTTATAGGTATCAAATTCAAAATTATTTTCTTATTTAATGAAGTTTTGAAGTACCAAATATCAATATTTATCAACAACCGAATCATAATTGACATTCGCAATAGAGCTGTTAATTTGAATAGTAAGTTTTGTTTTCGTCACCTGCGTTAGGCAAAAAGTGTAAAACTTAACCGCATTCCTTTTTAATGGTAGGAAAACCAGTATTTGCTTAACATTTTTAAATTCATATAAGTTTTTTGTAAGATTTGTTGTTAGCTTAGGAAAGAACTGCAATTTAAAACATTTTTTGTTAAATAATAATTAATATTGAGTTTAAAAACATGAAACTTACTAAATAATATAGTATTTTGTGACTTTTATTGTAATCGTTATTCGATGCAGCAATCTACAGTGGGATTTCCTTTTTAAATGCATCTTACAAGCTATTTACAATGATGATGCATAAGAGTCTTGCTAGTTGGATTGAGACCGGAAACTTGCTGAGGAAGTTCCAGGCTGGATAAGGACCAGGATATTCAGCACCTATATAAAGGAACCAAGGCGGTAGTATGGACAGGTGAAGAACGCTCTGAGTGGTTTGAAACCTCATCAGGATTGCGACAAGGTTGTACATCAAGCCCTAATACTTTGTTTGCACCATTCATAAATGACCTTTCGCAGGGATGCGGATAAAGGAACTTCTGTTCGCAGACAATATAGTCATATTTGCGCATTTTCCGGAAACTCAGCAGCTCGTGATTAACAGGGTTTACCAGTATTGTCAGCTATGGAATTTAATAGTAAATATCGATAAATCGAAGGTTATGATTATTAAAAGTGGTGGAGGACGTAATGCATCAAATGAGAAATGGAGCTTTAATCGCGAAAATATTGAATGTGTGGGCGACTACAAATACCTTGTCATTACTGTTACAAATAATTTGAATATAGAGAAATACTTGAAGGAGAAATTGGTTACGGCGAAAACTCCTACTAACATGATATGGAAACAATGCTTCATGAATAAGTGTATAACGCATAGTAGCAAGTTTAAAGTCTTTGGACGTAAAAAGTACAATTCTGTTAAAAAACTCCTTATACGCACTTTATAAAAAGAATATTTCATTTGCCGCAAAATACGCCAAACTACAACATCATGCTGAAAACAGGTCTCTCTCCTTTGTTTATAAAAACATTGAAGTTACGACCTAACTTCTTGCTTAACGTTTTTAAAATGAATGATTCACGGGTCGTTAAAATAGTGTCCATAAAAGCGATAGAAGATCAAAATACTTGGTACCGAGAGTGGAAAGATCTTGCTGAGAAATGACAAATTAATTTTAATTTACCCATCGCTAAAAACATCTTGTATGAAGTCATTTTAAATGTTGATGAGATATGTAGAGCTGAATATATTGCTGAAGCGTCTAATTCCTTGTACAGAAAAACTTACAGCAGATTAAATCAAAACCTTACAGAGAACAGCTATTTTAGAGATTCCAATAATGTCCATGTCATTTCTACGATGGCCAGACTACGTAGTGACTAACTAATAGATCTAAATTACATTCCACACAGACCTGATTTGACCCTAGAGTGTAATATGTGCAACCAATCAGAAAGACAGAATACTGTCCACTTCTTTGGGAAAATACTCCATTCTCAGAGAAATCAGAAGGAATGTATTTAGAAAAGACTTTTTATAGGAAGATAAAGTTATAGGTAAGTTTATTGAATGAAATTAATGTTGTCAAACTTTAGAAGTTGGCAAAATAGCGCTTAGATATTCATATGTACATACATACATATATGTAGAACTGCTATAATGAACGAAGATTTCTGATTGTGTTTCTATGCACTCCTTTTAACATACATATACATACATACATACATTTGGTGGCGCAACAGTCCGTTGAGGACCAGGGCCTAGTGACTTATAATTCTTAACCATTCCTTTGTGCGAGTAATTGCAGGGATGGAGGGGACCTACAGTTTATATGCCGAATCCGAACGGCTAATTTGAGAAAGCACTTTTTCATGACAAAAATTACTCTTGGAGAATTTGTCAATTCCTCGCAAGAGGCAGTACCCGTGAAAAAAACTTTAGGTGGCACAGGCTGGGATCGAACCCAAGACCTCTCGCATGAAAGTCCAACGCACTAACCATCATGCCACGGGTACTACGCACTCCTTTTAACATTGTTTTTAATTTATCATGAACTTTATATTGTTAAAAAAATATAAATCCCTTTCTTATAATATTGTAAAGTAATTATATCGAGGGATTCTTATATTCATTGTGTTTTGTTGTCAACCTGGCAGACGGCAATTGCCATGCTATAATGATTATTGTAAACATTTTTGTTATCTGTATCTATCTATCTATCAAACGGTAAAAATCTCGAATGACACAAATGAATGCCCAATAACCTCGAATGACAAAATCTGGAAAAAAAATTGATAAGTCGATATTTTGTTTTTACTTTTTTAATTAGTTTTAACTGAAGCAAAACACTGTATTAAATGTAAGCAGCCAAACAATTTATCTTCTCAGCTGAACAAGTATACATTTTCAATAATTTAACGCATGGAACCTAAGTAAACCTTAAATTTTATACATAAGAATTTAAACCCCAAATTTACTCCCGTCTGATCCTATTTTTTTTTTTCACTTTTCTAAGGTTCTCTAAAAAAGAAAACTACTACTTAATCAGCCAAAAATTAACATATGTTAAGGACTTCCTAATGAAACGTCTTCTATGCCACGAATTGAAGTACCCGTGGCGTGGTTGTTAGTTTGTAGGGCTGTCACGCCAGAGGTCTGCCTGTGCCAACTTAATTAAAAAAAATAAAAGGTTTCACGGGTAGGTACTGCCTCTTGCGAGGAATTTACAAATCCTCTAAGAGTAATTCTTGTCATGAAAAGTGCTTTCTCAAATTAGCCGTTCGGATTCGGCTTTAAACTGTTGGTCCCCTCCATCCCTGACAACTTTACTCGCACACAGGAATGGTTGAGAGTTGTAAGTAACTAGGCCCTAGTTCTCAATCCACTGTTGCGCCACGAATTAAAAACAAACCAAGGAAAAACCATGGGTGCAGATTTTGTGGAACCAACGTACAAAACAATTATTAATTATATTAATTTACGTAACAACGTTTTGGTAATGAGATTACCATTTTATAACAATCGCGAGCGACGCGAGCACGAATGCAAAAATGTAATATATTTATATTAAATTTGTGAATTCCAGATTTATACATTTTTTATTTAGATATAAATACATAGGTAAATTAAAGCACTTTTATAAAAATTTTATTTGATAAACCCACGCATATGATGGGAAAAAGAAGTTGTAGTACGATGGAAAAACTAATCATCTGTGGTATCAACACATAAATCGTTATTTTCATTTCAATTGGAATATTGTAAATACTGCCATTATATTCCTACCTACGCACGTTTCCGGACTATCCGTTTTGCTGATATTAAATACTCCCTTTTAGAATAAACACCTAAATCCGCCATATTCGATTGATACCTATAGGTATTCTTGATGCCTTTTAACTCAGGGTTTCTCTTTATCATTTAAACGTTTTGAATGCAGTACGATAAATAACAAAAAAAACTTGCAAGGATTTTAAGTATACCTAAGATATTTAATGGGATAACCCTATATTATAGTTCCGAATTCATTGAGCTATCTTTTAATACCTTCCTATGTACATAGCTACCTAAAATTGGTTTGGAAAAACCAGATCAGTTTTATATCTGTATAAACAACCGTCATAGTCGTCGCCATTGATCGGTCGACTCCTAATGACACATTATAATACCCAGATTGCTTAATCTGTTAGTATATTTATAGTGATTTTCCAAAGCAATTACTGCTCAAGGATTAAAACCAATAGAAAGATATTATAACGCATTATCCCTTAAACCACAATGGATAGCAAAACAAATTTTGCAAACAACTTACCACGCACTATTAGAAAAGCGCATAATCCCCTGCATAAATAGATATATGGATATAAATATCTACCACCGCATCATACCATTCACCCATCAGAGTGAAAACATATGCCATTCACTGAACTCGAACTACGTTTCTGTGACATGTGACATCCCTATACCTTACCTACCAAACCTATACCTACCTACCCAACTGCAAGGCTTAATAAGAAATAAATCTCGCTCAAAAATTAAAAAGGTCCTATAGATACATCATCGTGATATAATAATAAAAAAAGATACGAATATGTGTTGTGAACACACATTTTTGCTTTCGCATCTATATAATGAAGAATAAGCTGCACTTAGATTCTTGACTGATACCTACCTCTGGGCATGTAAATAGATATTCATAATCGTACGCGTCATTGTATCTATACCTATACACTGCAGTAGGTATATCACGGTATTCAAATTAGGTGCGTTTTAGCAGCTTTGAAGGTTCGAGGCAAAACAAAGGATTTGTCAGTTAGAAGAGAGAATTGATTGCTTTCTTATTATTCTCATGTTGTATAATAATAACTGTAACTACATCATAAGCTGAGGAATTGTTTGGTTTGGTCATTTTAAACTTTTCGGAATAACTTGAGCAGAGTATCTTAATTTTTTTTTTACGGATACCAAAATTGACACGATAGATACTTTTTTCTTTTAAATATGAAATAAGTATATAAAATAGCATAAGTAGTAGAGCTAGAGTGTGCGCATGAATACAAGTTGTGTATCTATAAAAAAAGGGGAGGTTCCTGTCAAGATATTGCTCAAAGGTTATGCGAGCATTAAGTAGAGTCATGCGCATACATTTGAGTGAGTTTTTTTTCCGCATTGAGTTTTATTTTTATTGATATTATTACATTTACATACATATAAATACATTATGTATTTATGGGTATACCAAAGTTTTGTCATATAAAGTTATTTTAGATATTTCATAAAAAAAAAATGGAATCTATGTATGTACCTTCTAGATGCACAGCTTTAAATTTGATCTAAAATTCGATTTATAAGGTAAAAGTATCTATTTGGTATCTACGAGTATGTTTAAAATTAAAACCTTAAACATTTTCTGCCTATCTTGTTTAAAGGCATATTTTATGTGACTATATGGTCTTTTAAGGTTCTGGAAAAGTGTTTTAAGCTTCAATTGTTATTATATCACAATCACACCCTAACAACCAAATTATGTATATCAAACGAATAAATGCAAATTTTATTTGAAATCCTGCATTTAAAGTTATTTGAAATTTGATCAGCTTTTATTTAAGTAGTAGGTATCAATATTAAAAATTCAAATACTTAAGTCAACAAATTTCTTCAATTTTACTCTAGTGAACGTGTATATTGAATAAATATAAAACCATTGGGAAGATGGATTAAATCTTGTCTTAAACATAAGCTTAGACCTATAGAAAACAGATACGCACTTCTTTATTTTCCAAGATCCCAAGAAAAGACTTGAAGCAGTAGAGGCTACTTTTTAGAAAATTTACAAGAGGAATGTTAAAACCGTGCCTGGATTTCAAAGCCTTGATTTATAACTTATATATGTACCTTTGAAACGATATCACGAAAAGAAGATTGGAGAATATCAGTTTCACCAAGTTCACTTGTCGAGGAAAATTACCAAAGTTCCATTAGTTACGAGAGTTGAGGTCCAGCTCATCTCCGAATTAATAAAGAAGTCAGAAGCAGTCGATAGTACATATATTTAACATTGTGTTATGACTAGGAAGCAATAGGCTTCCTAATATCATACCGTATAATCAGTTCGGTTTCAAGGCAGGACTTAATATACCAGCCGCGTCTAAGCTCCTTTCTGATATCTTACGGAACACATTTTTAAAAAGCAATGTAAGGGAACTTGTCTGGTTGACTTGGAGAAGACCTTCGGCATCGTATGCAAGAGAGTTTTTATCTGAAAATGATATTAAAACTCGTGTTCGGTGGGGAGATATTGACTCACAGATACTATTCAAAATGTACACCAACGAATCCAATACAATTCATTTGCGGCTATTCGACGAGATTCAACGATATTGTGGGTCCCTCGAATTTTAAAATGAACTTTAAAAAATCAGAAAATCTTCAGTTTAGGATAATCGTTGCCTGGAGACGAAGATGTACTAGAAATAAAGTCTGGATCGTTATACATATTGACAGACATTATGTACATATGTACATATAAGTGCGACTCTAACTACTAAATTTTGGAAGTACGAAAAAACTTAACAGAGATTATATGCACAAAACAGCGATATTTAGAATCAAATCATTACATTTTAAAAAATCTCGAGTTCGAAATCTTTTATGAATGCAATATTTGCCTAATAGTTCCTATAATTCGCAAGTAAAAGTGTAATCGGATAAGGGCTGATTACAATTTCTTTTTCATTCAATTTTAGGGTTGACTTTCATAAGGTACCTGCGATTAATTGATTTTATATTCAAGTTTTTGTGACAAAACAAACTATAGAATAGAAAAACTGGGTGTTCATCATTACAATATTCATAATGAAAAATTTTTAGCAGGTGTAGAGTTTTTGGAAGGCATTACTAATGTTATGGCCTTTTACTTTCTGATTAATCAACAACAGCTGGTAAAATTTAAAAAATGTTCATAAATGCATGTGAAGTCTTTTGTACCTCTATAAAGTATCCAAATAGATGACCAATATAATCCTACCGAAAATTTAACGCTACATAAAAGTCAGACAAATTTTAAAAACCATATTTTGTGTTTGAAATCTGCCTGTAAATAAACTAGACACAGCATAAAGATGTGAAATTTACAATAAGTATTTGTTAAGCATTACCTAAGCTTAGATCGAATAGATTCCGTTGTTTTATGATTAAATTCTTTTTGATATTTTAAACATTGCAATCAGAAATTTTCTTATTGTTAATGGAACCAAGCTTTTTTCTGATGTTACTCGTATTTTAGAAGTATATTTATTGCTCAAATAAAATCTAGCAGAGTAAAATTCGAAGAATCCAAGAAAGTGGCTCATTTTGGATATTTCACTAAACTTATCTGGCAAGAAGACACAATGGTAAATTGATCTATTCTTGGACCATTAACGTCATCAACAACGTTAGAACATGTATCTCAAGTTCGAAATGAAATTATTCAAAATCCACGTAAATCGAAGATTTATTTTGAAAAAGAAATTAAAGCTCCACCCTTACAAAATGCAAATTGAGACTATCGTTTCAAAGAATCCTTCTTAAGACCAATGCTGGAACGTTATAGGGTGTATATGAAAAGGCTTTGGACAGTTTTTCCAAATAAACTGATCATCAAGTACGGAAACATTCCGGCGCAGAGACATAGGGCCCAGGGACATAACGCCCAACTTTTTTTTGGGGGCTTATGTCTCACTTCGGTGGGACATAAAACCGAAATCTAATTTGGACCCTTAGTCCCACCCAAGTAAGACCGAAGCCCCAAATAAGGCTAATGTCCCACTTAATAAGAATCACCAAATGACAAGACTTGGAGCACTTCAATACCACAAGACTTTGTTTTGTGGAGTTTAAATCCTGAGTCCCGCGAAGCTGGCCACCCACAGGTGCTTTTATTCAAAAAAGCTGTTGATATTGGCGCCAGCCTGGCGACTTTAGATACCCTAAGCGGAGCAACGGAGTTGCGTGAGCGGGTGTGAACCCCGAAAAGTGGAGTTTAAATCCTGAAATCCCGCGCCTGCCTGGCGACTTTACATACCCTAAGCGGAGCAACGGAGTTGCGTGAGCGGGTGTGACCCCGATAAAGGGAGTTAAAATCCTGAGAACCCGCGAAGCGGGCCACCCTCAGGTGCTTTTATTGAAAGAAGTTGTTGATATTTTTGTATTATCACCGTATCAAAAAATTATTGTTCATTGTATTGAAATACAAAAACTTTTTATTCTTTTTTGGCTCTACAAAAATTTGGGAACATTGTCCCATTTTTAACAATCAAATTTGGGACTTAGGTCATATTTGAGTAGGTCTTAAGGCCCAAATTCAATTTCGGTTTTATGTCTCACCGAAGTGAGACATAAGCCCCAAAAAAAAAAAGTTGTGCGTTATGTCCCTGGGCCCTATGTCTCTGCGTCAAACATAACATTCCATGGCTACCTCGGCTGCCAGCACTCATACCTTGCGTTGCGAGATACCTCAAATCAAAGGTTAATAATCACAATCCCCGGACAATTCAGGCACTGCAGGAAAATATTCGCCACAAAAATCAGAGCACTTTTCCAGCGCTTTGCCGTCGCGTAATCGCAGATGTAAGGATCCGATTGAAAGAGTGTATTTAAAAAAATGTCAATCATCTGGATTCGTTTTTAAAAAATAAAATCCGCATTGTTACTTTGCATTTAATTAAATTTAAAATAAATGAAAAATACGTAGTTATCTACACTAATAGTATAAAGAGGAAAGATTTGTATTTTTGTATGTAACGAATAAACTCAAAAAGTACTGGACCGATTTTAATAATTCTTTTTTCATTAGAAAGCTACATTATCACTAAGTAACATAGGCTATATTTAGTACTAGATTACTATATAAATCTTTAGAAATTCCTATTAAAACCAACCGAAGGTGTACAAAAATTAGCCATAAAATGTCTTTCACCGCATACGCTGCGAAGAGTATTAATGATAGGACAAAAAATGTTGTCTAATTTAGTGATTCATGGTCGTTTTAATTAGCATGCTTATAACTTAAATATCTGTACCTATTTATGTCTACCCGTGCGAAGCCGGGACGGGCCGCTAGTTTTTTATAAATTGAATTTCAACGTTGAAAACATTTTGTTGGTCATCCTTTATATGATAAAATTAAATGTCCTTTTATTATGACTTTTTCATAGTTTGTGCATGAGTAGGAGAATTGCAAGATTACAATAATAATATATGTAAATATCTTTAAACCAATGCTAAATGTTTGTATTTTAAATAAAAATCTACCTTTTTTTTATAAATAAGGACAAATATATGGATGTATATTCTGATATAAGCTATTTGCCCAATGTTTTTTATCTACTCTTTCATTTTTCATATATAGGATTTTTACGCCGGGTCCTCCTTGTTAAAACTCAATAAAATATGAAAAGTACGCATTCGCACAAATTCACTTTTATTTTTTTTATCCGTGCCACTAAGGGCACCTACATATATATAGGTAAGTTCATCCGTTTTAGTTAACTGAATTTTTTGGTAACTGCAACACAAAACATTTAGTAAATATTATTAAGTTATTTTTCTCCATAAATATAAGTAGCGCCATCTTTTGGATACCTACCCATTTTATGGCTAACAAATATGTTGAGTTTTAGACCCTATAATGCTTCACCAATTTATTAGCCATTCTTGGTGAACACGATCAAAGACACTCTATGTTCTGGTTTGCCTAATGCTAAAATCATCACCATCAGCACACATTGAAAACTAATATCAATTTTCTCGAATTTTTCAGAATTTCATGACTGTATTAAAAAATATGAAAATAATAACTTTTAAGTGCTTATTTTTTGTAACAATTAGTTTATAAGGAAAATGTTTTTAATCTGGGTCAGAAAAGATTATAAACTAAATGGGAGGTTAAAGAATTTTCTAGGTTTTCTACTGTTTTCTGTAGAAAATATTTAAATAAATCCAGGGAAGTCATTCCGTAATTTCCGAAACGATAATCGTCAAAACGATTATCATTAACGATATCGTCAAAAATTTGCTTCACGTAACTTTATCACTATCATCTCGTCAATCGTTTTCAGTATAAGATCGTTCACTATATTCCAAATACTCTTACACTATAACTGAAATGTCAAAATGAACGCAACGAAAGATATGCTTGTTCAAAAACTTGAAAATGTTATTAATTGTTATAATTGTGTGATGTTTATTGTTATTGTTACTTTTTGTGTTTTCATTGTTGCCGCCGACGCGGACGATAAAACTATGTATAATATCAAAATATTTGTTCAATGTTTGATATTTTTTTTTTTAAATCAGCTGCAGTAATAAACCCAATTTTGTCCAAGGGAAGGAAGTGAAGACTCCATTTTATCCACAGGGAACATAACTTGGCTTCAAAAATATTTTTTGTTTCCAAAACTACTTTGGATTAGTGCTTTGTGCAAGAGCAGGGCCGGACAAAGCATATGTGCAAGATGTGCAAATGCACAGGGCGCAGAATTCTGGGGGCGCATTACCAGGAGCAAGAAAATGTAATCTGATCTTGCGCAAACAAACATGTACTACTATTTCCATTTTTTTAACCACAAAAATTCTTAAAATAATCTCAAAAAAACATGCATCACAACTGTCTTATGTTATAGTCCAGGAGGCGACCGTAGGGTACCCTACCTCATAAGCCGACTGGAATTGAATGCTAGAAATGGATAGAGCATAACGTGGCATATACAAAACTGCAGGGAGGGCTAACTTTCGATGGGCCTTGTGGTGGCAAAATGGCTACTTCCGGTACCGTTTTTTGGTACATACCTACCTCAGCAGCCGACTGCAAAAATCTACAAGGGGTCTATTGGGATTTACTTACAGGTTTCAAAACAGGAGGGCGGGCAAAAAAAACTCGGGCCAAACCGCTTGTCCGCCCATCTCGAAAAACGGTATTTTTGGTACTAACCTACCTCATCCGCCGACTAGACAAATGAGGTATCAAATGAAAGCTTAGACTCTCTAGATTAAGCATCTGTTGGGCAGGCTAACTTTTGATGGGCCAAACATGTGCCCGCCCAGCTGTTTTTGAAAAAAAAAATCAAAATTTATTAACTTTTTTCTTACCGAAATTACAAATTTTTTTGTCTCAAATTAAAGAAAAAATGGTGAGTTGATTAGTTTCACTGTCAACTCAATAAAACCTTTAACTGAAGTTTTAAAATTTTTAAAAACTACTAAAAGCAAGTATTTTACCACAGTTTTTAAATGTATTATTTGTCTAAATGTATGTTAAAAACATACGTAAAAAACATGACATTAATTTCTGCAACAAATTTTTCGATCTTCATTATTAAAAAAAACAAAACACATACGAAATATAAAAGTATTTATCTTAATTTTTTCAAAAAAAACAAATATAATATAATATAATTTAATATAATAGATACATTTAACAAATGAATAAGAACTTTGCATATTTCACACTATTATTAACATAACCTTTTTATTTGTTTCATTTATAATATTAAAAATAAAATTGTAAAGATAAAAACAATAAAATAAATAAAATTAACAAAATGAAAATAAAATTATAAACCTATATACCAACATTTTTATTTGCATTAAATTTTTAACAATTGTCATCAGAATCTTCATCACTTAAATATTCTATTTCGTCATTTTCATCTAATGTCATCAACATTAAGAGGAGTTGGGTCGCCTTGAAACCAAAGTGGTAATAACTGGCCATTTTTTATCTCCCATCCAAAATTTTCTGGATTCAGCTTTACAAAATCTGCCTCTGTTGCATTTTTCCACATACAACTTATGAATATTGTCCTATTTATTTTTTTAAACAATGATTTAAAACAAAGTGGAATTGAACTAGAGTCAAAATTTTGTATGTTCTTTAAAAAATTACGAGAAGATACGCTTTTAGAGCCATATAGATTTTGAAATATTTGAACTCTTGCTAAATTTACGCTTTTGCAATTCTTTAAGCCGTACATTTGGCAATTAAAATTTTGAATTATTTTAGTGCTTTTTTCGTTTAAAGGTTGAGCTTCATTACTTAGTTTTTTAAAAGCGGCTTGATAATGAACATTTTTTTCTATAGTATTTCGAAAGGTTTAGCTTTTCCTTTTCGAAAAAAAAACTGGACGTATAGTCACAACCTGTGAATGCATGAAATGCAGGTAATGCAGCACACAAACTCATCCCTAGTTTTGCGGCAAGTTCTGTACAATTTATGCAA
The DNA here is from genome assembly GCA_920104205.1 of Eupeodes latifasciatus. Classification (NCBI taxonomy): domain Eukaryota; kingdom Metazoa; phylum Arthropoda; class Insecta; order Diptera; family Syrphidae; genus Eupeodes; species Eupeodes latifasciatus. Next base: position 65,810,083 of record OV049925.1, read on the forward strand.
CTTAAATTGTTGCTTTTTGAGTTGCCACTAGCTGGCCAAATATTTAAATACTTTAATTTATGCATGTTTCCAAGTAAAATAATAAGTATATCCGTGTCAGACGCTCGAATCGTAACATTTGAATTCGGTTTTACTTTGCTGACATGATAAATAAGCCTTGTGTTGGCTTCTTCATGACTGCAATTGTATTGGGACTCTTCACACTTTGAGATAGATTCATTTAAAACTTCGTAAGAAAAACACATCGTCAACCATCAAAAATACTTTTTTCCCCTCAAAATTGAAATTAATGAACTATCCTCCTAATGTTGCCCTAAGAATCTTACCACAAATTCCTTGAAATTTTAATTTTTCATACGTTTAAGGAAGTCTTCTGTTCTTTTTTGTAGTGGGCCAGATATTGTAAAATGTGTGGTTTCCTTTTCATTTCTATTGTAGTGTTCCGTATCCTTAATTGATGGTTTTAAATATCGGTTAAAACCAATATGTATCTCCTGAGACTCAGTAGAACATACTCTTTTTAAAATCATTTCTGATATTTTATTAAATGTTTGCGGAACTAAAGATCCTAACAGATGCAAAAAATAAAAACCATCAATTAACTCAATGTCTTTTTTGATGGCTCTGAAGGCGATATGCGAGATTTAATTTTTTTTTGCCAAAATAGCCTTGTCCGTTTTATGCATTTCAACTGTATAATGGCAAAGGGCTGGAGGAGCTGGCGACAGAGGTTGTGATAAGCAAACCTCCACATCGATTTTTTTTTTCTAATGCTTTATCGCTCACAGCCTCCCAAAGACCTCGCGTTCCATTTTAATAAGACCCTGTTTCTTACCATCACTACTCTTTTGGTATTTCTTTAATCATTCAGACGCAAAGTTAAAAACTTTATTTCGCTTAATCGGTTTTGCAAATCGATCAAGGTCTTTTGAACACTCTTTAATAAAATTATGTTTTTGGGTTTCACCTATTTCATTTGCATTTTAAATAAAATCTGCTATATCTTGACTTGTCGCTCTACCCGTTGTTATATTAAATAGAAATCCTTTCTCTAAATTTTCATCAAAAGGATTAATATTTTGTTTTAAAATGTTAATTATTTCAGAGAATGAAATGATGGAAAAGTGGGTTACTCTAGTTAGCGAGGTAGCAGCATCTGCATTTATGGTCTGCGTAAGTTTTAAGTCAACAGGAGACCTAACAAAACTTTCTGCAGTTCGTTTTATTCCAAATGCACGACGACGCTTAAATTCGTTGATCAAATTGGATTTTTTTATTTTTAGTTCAACTAAATTAGAGTGATATTTCAATATCCACCTAGCATAATTTGGTTGGTTAAAAACAAAAAGTAAATTTGACAGTTCGAAAATAGAACATACGAGTAATTATAAATCAAAATCACTTATTCGTATACTTCTTGAAAACCTGAAAAAAATGTTCATAAACTCAACATACTGCATGAAGAACTGTGGAGTTTTACCATGATATCCTCTTAGGGTTTGACCGATATATACTCTGTATTTCGATAAAATATCTTCAAGGTATGGGTTTAAACACAGGGTTTCATTTGGTGGCAGAGAGTTCTGAAATATGTCTTGTAAAACTTCTACAAAATCTTCTGCAATATATATATTATTTTCAGAACAAAACCGTTGGAAATGCAAAGTTTGAATGGCACCTGACAATAACAGATGTATTCGTTTGCACCTATTGAAATGCTTACCATCGATAAATCTTACCATCTATAAATACTTTTATATTTCGTATGTGTTTTGTTTTTTTTAATAATGAAGATCGAAAAATTTGTTGCAGAAAATAATGTCATGTTTTTTACGTATGTTTTTAACATACATTTATACAAATAATACAGTTAAAAACTGTGGTAAAATACTTGTTTTTAGTAATTTTTAAAATTTTTAAAACTTCAGTTAAAGGTTTTATTGAGTTGACAGTGAAACTAATCAACTCACCATTTTTTCTTTAATTTGAGACAAAAAAATTTGAAACTTCGGTAAGAAAAAAGTTAATAAATTTTGATTTTTTTTTTCAAAAACAGCTGGGCGGGCACATGTTTGGCCCATCAAAAGTTAGCCCGCCCAACGGATTCTTAATCTAGAGAGTCTAAGCTTTCATTTGATACCTCATTTGTCTAGTCGGCGGATGAGGTAGGTTTGTACTAAAAATACCGTTTTTCGAGATGGGCGGACAAGCGGTTTGGCCCAAGTTTTTTTTTGCCCGTCCTCCTGTTTTGAAACCTGTAAGTAAATCCCAATAGACCCGTTGTACATTTCTGCAGTCGGCTGATGAGGTAGGTATGTACCAAAAAACGGTACCGGAAGTAGCCATTTAGCCACCACAAGGCCCATCGAAAGTTAGCCCGCCCTGCAGTTTTGTATATGCCACGTTATGCTCTATCCATTTCTGCTATATAGGAGCTTTTGTTAGAGCAAGACACCTTGTTAATAATATATATCTCTTATCGTGATTTTTTCCTTTCAATATTTCCAAACGAGTGCGATCACCAAGTTCCGAGGACAAAGTATTGTCCTCGGATAGCAAGTTTCGAAAAACCCAAAACATGAATATTAACAACAAGGGCTCCAGGGGAAACTACTGGAGTCCTCTTCAATGTTTGCCGGATAGTGACAACGATGATGACTGCGATCTTGAAAATATTGACGAGTCGGCTTCGCAAATCAATCCTATCAAAAAAACTAAAATTCCCCCAATAAAACTATTACAAAAAACTTGTGAATATGTTCATACATGTTTAAAATCAATTAATGTGTCCGATTATTCGATAAAAAAAATGTCAATTGGCATAAAAATCATGTGCGAATCAATAACATCGTATAACATTGTGATTAACAAGTTAAAAGAAGACAATTGTCAGTACTTTACTCATGCACTTAAAAGTGAAAAAGCATTCAAAGTTATTTTATATGGCCTAAATGAAATTAATGTGTCTGTTCTAAAAGATGAGCTTAACAAACTTGGTCTTTTGTGTAAAGATATTAAACTTATCACTAAAAAGTATGAACACTACACAGATACGTTCTACATTGTTTCTCTTGAAAGTGGTTCAATTAAATTATTTCAGTTGAAAAAAAACTATCGTTCAGTATTCCACACTCAAGTAAATTGGGCATATCAACGTAAACAAAAGAATCGTATTACTCAATGTAGAAACTGTCAGATGTTTGGACATGGAGAGAATGGTTGCCATGTAAAAACATATTGTTCTGTGTGCGCTGGTTTGCATAAGACTGAAGAATGCAATAACACTAACATTCATAAATGTGCAAATTGCAGTGGAAATCACAAATCATTAGAAAGAGATATCTTGAAATGAGAGTAAAATTATCAAATAAAGCAAGTCATCGCACTCACACTCAAACTTCAAAATCCACAATCGCCAATCTTGCCAAAAGCAGTGAAAGAGTGAACCCATCTTATCTGTCAATGGATGAATTCCCAACTTTACCACGGCAGCAACGTGGGTGTCAAGAAAGAGCACAGCTGAACAGGGATGTTATACCAACAAGTTCATGGGTAAATTCAAAACCTGTGGTGAATACAAATCAACCAGCTTCGTCATCTTTAATTTCTCATGGTGAGCTATTTTCAATGGAAGAACTCAACACGCTTGTTATGGAAATGATTAGTAAGTTAAGTTTATGTAAAACAAAAGTCGAACAATTTCAAGCTATCGCACAGTTAGCTACTAAGTTTCTTTATAATGATGTTAAGTAAAAATATTATGCAAAACAATATTTCAGCTTATAATTTAAATGTTATAACATGGAATGCCAAAGGCATTCGGAAAAAAATATTGGAATTCTTAAACTTTTTAAATCAAAATGTAATTGATATAGCTCTGGTAACAGAAACGTGGTTAAAATCGGACATTACTTTTTCAACTCAAAACTACTACTGTTATCGCGTTGATCGCTTAAATCAAATAGGTGGTGGAGTTGCAATATTTGTTAAAAAATCAATCAAACATTCCCTCTTGCCTATTGTAAGGACACGGTATGTTGAGAATATTGGAATTGAAGTAAAGCTTAAGCATCATTCTTCAATCAAAATATTTTGCGTATACTTCCCAGGCAAAAATTCTTGCGAAGAAAAAAGAATGCATTTTAAAAGTGACCTTAGAAAACTTTTAATGAGAAACGAAAATTACGTTGTAGGTGGTGATTTTAACTGCCGCCACAGAAATTGGGGCTGTAATCGTGCAAATTCGTGGGGTAATGTGTTATCTGATATGTCTAATTTGTATCCGTTTTCAATTTTGTTTCCGTTTAGTCCTACGTACTTTCCGTCTGGGTCTAGAGGTAGTCCTTCCGTCCTTGACCTATTCATCACAAATATTCCATCTTTTTTCACACAACCTAAAACTATGCAACATTTAAATTCTGATCATGTTCCTGTCTGTTTTAAAATGCTTCAAACACCGGAAGTTAGTAAAAGTTATTATCTGGATGTTAAAAATGCAAATTGGAAACAATATAAAAAAGAAATAAAGTCCAAACTTAGAACAATGCCTGTTGATTTGAGTAGGGTATTTTCAAAAGATGATATAGACGTACAGATTAATGCTTTTTCTAATACTATTTTAGAAACAATAGAATCATGCGCTCCCAAGAAACCAAGCAAATCTTTTGTTTTTAAGATGCCCGAATACATTCTGGAATATATTCGTATTAGAAATTCTTTTAAGAGACAATGGCAACGTTATCGACTTCCTTCATATCGCATTCAAGTTAAAATTTACAATAAAAAGATATCTGAGGAAATACAAAAGTTTCGCAATAAGAAGTGGAATGAAAATCTTAGCAAACTAGATAAAAATGCGAAGCCATTTTGGAATATTGCCAAAATAATTAAAAACAAAAACAGACACATTCCAAATCTAGAAAATGGCAATGATTTAGTTTACGAAGACTTAAAAAAGGCTAATGTCCTCGGAACAACTTTTTTGAATAATCATTTAGTGTCCCAACATCTCAGTGATGATGAAACCAAAAATCTTGTTAGCCAATCAATAAGTTCTCTAAACACACAAATTGTTGATACACCTGTTGATCAACTGATCACCATAGAAGATGTGAAACATGTTGTTTCCAATCTGAAATCGAAAAAGTCTGATGGACATAGACAAAATCAAAAACATATATATCAAAATGCTACCCAAGGCTGGGCTTGTATTTTTAGTCTTTTTGGTCAATGCATGCTTAAAAACACAATATTTTCCCAAGCTTTGGAAAACAGCTAAGGTTATACCTATTCCAAAGCCTGGGAAAAATTTAAAACTTGCACAAAGCTATCGACCAATAAGTTTGTTGAGTAGTCTTAGCAAAATTTTGGAAAAGATTTTAAAAGAAAAAATATTAGAAATTGCTGATCAATTGAACATTATACCTAATGAACAATTCGGATTTAGAAAATTTCACAGTACTACTCACCAAGTGTTGCGAGTATGCCAGTATGTGAAAAAGAATCGTTTGCTTGGCAAATCAACTGGCCTCATTTTACTAGACATAGAAAAAGCTTTTGATACTGTGTGGCACGATGGAATGGTCCATAAACTAGTTTCCCTAGGCTTTCCAACTTATTTAATAAAAATTATTCAAAGTTTCCTGTCTGATAGGTGTTTTAGTGTTTATGTTAATAACTGTTCGTCAAATTGTTATCAAGTTGAACATGGTGTTCCACAAGGATCTGTATTAGGGCCATTCCTTTACAATATCTATACGTCCGATATTCCCAAGCTTCCTGAATGTCAATTAGCTATATTTGCTGATGATACTGGAATTTTTTCATCGCATGAATTTGGTCTCAATATAGAGACAAATTTAACCCATGCAATTGATCTTATAACTCAGTATTATTCTAAATGGAAAATAAAACTAAATGCTGATAAGGTACAAGCTATCTTTTTTAGTAGAAAAAGAAAGTCTTGTTTTCTTCCAAGCAATCAGATAAATGTTAACGGTGTTAACATAAAGTGGGAAACGAGCGTAAGGTATCTAGGGGTTTGCTTAGACCAAAAACTTATTTACAGAGAACATATTGAAAAAACGTTAAAGAAAGTTGGTATTGCGATAAAACTACTATATCCCTTTATCAATAGAAAGTCCGGTCTTAGTAACGACAATAAAATTATAATTTATAAAGTGGTTTTTCAGGCAATTCTTTTGTATGGTTGCCAAATATGGGGGAAATGTGCAAAGTGTCACATCAAAAAACTGCAGATATCTCAAAATAAATTGCTTAAAATGATGCTTAATCTTCCTTGTTATTATTCTACAACCGACTTGCATGCAAGAGCAAATGTTGAAAAAATTTGTGATAGAATTGAAAAGTTGAACAATTCATTTATATTAAAATGTGATCTTTCGGATAATCCATTGATCAACCAACTTATATCCTAACCATTTTTCTGCCAACTACTATAATTTTTTGTTAAAACTTGTAATTTTACTTATTGTTATATTTCGTTTTCCTTTTGTCTTTTCTAAATACTTAAATTATGTTATTTACTTATTTATTTAAACACTATGTGATATTAACTTATTCTTTATAATTAACTTATTTGATTTATTGTTTATTTATTATTTATTTACCTCTATGTGAGTTATACAATTATTTATCTACTTGTTTTTAATGTATTGCAATTAATTACTTTATTTATTATATGTATTTATTTATTTATATGTTTGTACATTTATTCATCAAATTCTTTGTACATTAATAGTTAAAAAACTATTATTTTGATTGTATGTTTTGTTTATTTATTTATTATTATATTTATTTATTTATTAATTAATTTATTTATTTATTTATTTATTTATTTATTTAATTTATTACTTAATAACTAAATTAATTATTTATTTATTTATACATTCAATTATAAAGTCACTAACTCATACTAAAATATAAACATAATTATATTTATCCATAATTTATGAATTTTGTTACTAACCCAAAATACTAACCCATTTATTTCAAACAAATATGTATAATTTGAAAAACTATGTTAAGACACAATGTACCTGAATATTTTTTTTTTTTTTTTCATATTGAAGGTTTTTTTTGTACTTTCCTTCAAATATTTATATCACCATATAATTCTTAATTTTAATAATATAAATACTGATTCAGTAGAAAGATATATATCTATCTTATATCAAATCTCTGTATATGTAAACTGTGCGATAGCTTAGCAAATGTAATTCAAATACGAAAATAAAAATTGAATATTGAAAATAAAAATCCTACCTACCTCATTTCCAAATATTTCACCCTGTTCGTACAAGAGAAAAAAAGAAAAAATCTCAACACAAAAAAGTTCCATGCAAGACAAAAAAAAGAAAAAATCTCAACACAAAACATTTCCATGCCACCTCATATGTGCAAGATTTATTTCATGCACACCGAGTCCCAAAATTAACATAGAGAGTATGACAAAGCAAAATACTTATTCATATTGAATCGTATGGGCTAGAACGTGCAAGTTTTGTATCACGCACCGTACCTGAATGTGAGTACTCATTTACAAAGAAAACAACAAAAAAATGTCTCCGAAAAAAGATGAGAACTCACATTCAGGTACGGTGCGTGATACAAAACCTGCACGTTCTAGCCCATACGATTCAATATGAATAAGTATTTTGCTTTGTCATACTCTCTATGTTAATTTTGGGACTCGGTGTGCTTGAAATAAATCTTGCACATATGAGGTGGCATGGAAATGTTTTGTGTTGAGATTTTTTCTTTTTTTCTCTTGCATGGAACTTTTTTGTGTTGAGATTTTTTCTCTTGTATGAACAGGGTGAAATATTTGGAAATTAGGTAGGTAGGTGTCTTTGCTACAAATGGTCAATGGATGTGCAAGTTTTCTTTTTTGCACACTGAGTATCGAAACTAACATGAGAAATATTTAAAAAAAAACTTATTTGTACGGAATCATATGGGTCAGAGCGTACAGGTTTTCTTATTGCACACTGTGTAAGAGTTAAGTGCCTGATTACAGGAGATGAAATTTTTAAAAGAATGGAAAAGGAGCATAGAGCTTAAAAATTAAAGAGGGATGATTCTATGTGGAGTCGAATTGTTCTTGCGCAGGCAGTTTGTGTTTTTTTTTAAAGTAACTGTTGTAACGGCTACTTTTAATGTATGTACTGTACATACATATATCTAGTCTGGTGCAGAATGCAGATTGTTTCAATTGTTTTTTCGCTTTGTTGGTTAATTAAAATTAAATAAATAGCTATCAGTTTTTAAAAGTAGTGACGTATTTTGTGACAAGACCGTAATGTGACTGACTCAGTTGATTTTAGACAAGCTTGAATTACATGAAATTTTAATAAGTAACTGTCAAAGCCAAAGTTATGATAATGGTTCGAATATGAAAGGAAAAGAAGCGGGTGTTCAGAATCGAATTCGAACCCTGGAACCAAGAGCATTTTTCGTTCCATATTGCCCGCATTCCTTAAATTTAATGGTTAATGATGCTGCTCGGTGCTCATTTTATGAGTAGGTATGTTCATTTGTTCAATTAACCTAGCGTATTGCTAGTTCCCTAGAAATACCAAATATGTTTCCTGTAGCTTCATCATTGCGATCTCAACGGAGAAAAATACTTTATGCTGATGAATGTCATGGAACTATATTAGACCCGAAACAAAGATTTAAAGTTGATTTTTTTTTTAATACTTGAAAGGTTTGATACGTATATAATGGGTGATTTTTTTGAGGTTAGGATTTTCATGCATTAGTATTTGACAGATCACGCGGGATTTCAGACATGGTGTCAAAGAGAAAGATGCTCAGTATGCTTTGACATTTCATCATGAATAGACTTACTAACGAGCAACGCTTGCAAATCATTGAATTTTATTACCAAAATCAGTGTTCGGTTCGAAATGTGTTTCGCGCTTTTTTATCGAGGCTCATTTCTGGTTGAATGGCTACGTAAATAAGCAAAATTGCCGCATTTGGAGTGAAGAGCAACCAGAAGCCGTTCAAGAACTGCCCATGCATCCCGAAAAATGCACTGTTTGGTGTGGTTTGTACGCTGGTGGAATCATTGGACCGTATTTTTTCAAAGATGCTGTTGGACGCAACGTTACGGTGAATGGCGATGGCTATCGTTCAATGCTAACAAACTTTTTATTGCCAAAAATGGAAGAACTGAACTTGGTTGACATGTGGTTTCAACAAGATGGCGCTACATGCCACACAGCTAGCGATTCTATGGCCATTTTGAGGGAAAACTTCGGAGAACAATTCATCTCAAGGAATGGACCGGTAAGTTGGCCACCAAGATCATGCGATTTGACGCCTTTAGACTATTTTTTGTGGGGCTACGTCAAGTCTAAAGTCTACACAAATAAGCCAGCAACTATTCCAGCTTTGGAAGACAACATTTCCGAAGAAATTCGGGCTATTCCGGCCGAAATGCTCGAAAAAGTTACCCAAAATTGGACTTTCCGAATGGACCACCTAAGACGCAGCCGCGGTCAACATTTAAATGAAATTATCTTCAAAAAGTAAATGTCATGGACAAATCTAACGTTTCAAATATGTTATGGAAATGATTAGTAAGTTAAGTTTATGTAAAACAAAAGTCGAACAATTTCAAGCTATCGCACAGTTAGCTACTAAGTTTCTTTATAATGATGTTAAGTAAAAATATTATGCAAAACAATATTTCAGCTTATAATTTAAATGTTATAACATGGAATGCCAAAGGCATTCGGAAAAAAATATTGGAATTCTTAAACTTTTTAAATCAAAATGTAATTGATATAGCTCTGGTAACAGAAACGTGGTTAAAATCGGACATTACTTTTTCAACTCAAAACTACTACTGTTATCGCGTTGATCGCTTAAATCAAATAGGTGGTGGAGTTGCAATATTTGTTAAAAAATCAATCAAACATTCCCTCTTGCCTATTGTAAGGACACGGTATGTTGAGAATATTGGAATTGAAGTAAAGCTTAAGCATCATTCTTCAATCAAAATATTTTGCGTATACTTCCCAGGCAAAAATTCTTGCGAAGAAAAAAGAATGCATTTTAAAAGTGACCTTAGAAAACTTTTAATGAGAAACGAAAATTACGTTGTAGGTGGTGATTTTAACTGCCGCCACAGAAATTGGGGCTGTAATCGTGCAAATTCGTGGGGTAATGTGTTATCTGATATGTCTAATTTGTATCCGTTTTCAATTTTGTTTCCGTTTAGTCCTACGTACTTTCCGTCTGGGTCTAGAGGTAGTCCTTCCGTCCTTGACCTATTCATCACAAATATTCCATCTTTTTTCACACAACCTAAAACTATGCAACATTTAAATTCTGATCATGTTCCTGTCTGTTTTAAAATGCTTCAAACACCGGAAGTTAGTAAAAGTTATTATCTGGATGTTAAAAATGCAAATTGGAAACAATATAAAAAAGAAATAAAGTCCAAACTTAGAACAATGCCTGTTGATTTGAGTAGGGTATTTTCAAAAGATGATATAGACGTACAGATTAATGCTTTTTCTAATACTATTTTAGAAACAATAGAATCATGCGCTCCCAAGAAACCAAGCAAATCTTTTGTTTTTAAGATGCCCGAATACATTCTGGAATATATTCGTATTAGAAATTCTTTTAAGAGACAATGGCAACGTTATCGACTTCCTTCATATCGCATTCAAGTTAAAATTTACAATAAAAAGATATCTGAGGAAATACAAAAGTTTCGCAATAAGAAGTGGAATGAAAATCTTAGCAAACTAGATAAAAATGCGAAGCCATTTTGGAATATTGCCAAAATAATTAAAAACAAAAACAGACACATTCCAAATCTAGAAAATGGCAATGATTTAGTTTACGAAGACTTAAAAAAGGCTAATGTCCTCGGAACAACTTTTTTGAATAATCATTTAGTGTCCCAACATCTCAGTGATGATGAAACCAAAAATCTTGTTAGCCAATCAATAAGTTCTCTAAACACACAAATTGTTGATACACCTGTTGATCAACTGATCACCATAGAAGATGTGAAACATGTTGTTTCCAATCTGAAATCGAAAAAGTCTGATGGACATAGACAAAATCAAAAACATATATATCAAAATGCTACCCAAGGCTGGGCTTGTATTTTTAGTCTTTTTGGTCAATGCATGCTTAAAAACACAATATTTTCCCAAGCTTTGGAAAACAGCTAAGGTTATACCTATTCCAAAGCCTGGGAAAAATTTAAAACTTGCACAAAGCTATCGACCAATAAGTTTGTTGAGTAGTCTTAGCAAAATTTTGGAAAAGATTTTAAAAGAAAAAATATTAGAAATTGCTGATCAATTGAACATTATACCTAATGAACAATTCGGATTTAGAAAATTTCACAGTACTACTCACCAAGTGTTGCGAGTATGCCAGTATGTGAAAAAGAATCGTTTGCTTGGCAAATCAACTGGCCTCATTTTACTAGACATAGAAAAAGCTTTTGATACTGTGTGGCACGATGGAATGGTCCATAAACTAGTTTCCCTAGGCTTTCCAACTTATTTAATAAAAATTATTCAAAGTTTCCTGTCTGATAGGTGTTTTAGTGTTTATGTTAATAACTGTTCGTCAAATTGTTATCAAGTTGAACATGGTGTTCCACAAGGATCTGTATTAGGGCCATTCCTTTACAATATCTATACGTCCGATATTCCCAAGCTTCCTGAATGTCAATTAGCTATATTTGCTGATGATACTGGAATTTTTTCATCGCATGAATTTGGTCTCAATATAGAGACAAATTTAACCCATGCAATTGATCTTATAACTCAGTATTATTCTAAATGGAAAATAAAACTAAATGCTGATAAGGTACAAGCTATCTTTTTTAGTAGAAAAAGAAAGTCTTGTTTTCTTCCAAGCAATCAGATAAATGTTAACGGTGTTAACATAAAGTGGGAAACGAGCGTAAGGTATCTAGGGGTTTGCTTAGACCAAAAACTTATTTACAGAGAACATATTGAAAAAACGTTAAAGAAAGTTGGTATTGCGATAAAACTACTATATCCCTTTATCAATAGAAAGTCCGGTCTTAGTAACGACAATAAAATTATAATTTATAAAGTGGTTTTTCAGGCAATTCTTTTGTATGGTTGCCAAATATGGGGGAAATGTGCAAAGTGTCACATCAAAAAACTGCAGATATCTCAAAATAAATTGCTTAAAATGATGCTTAATCTTCCTTGTTATTATTCTACAACCGACTTGCATGCAAGAGCAAATGTTGAAAAAATTTGTGATAGAATTGAAAAGTTGAACAATTCATTTATATTAAAATGTGATCTTTCGGATAATCCATTGATCAACCAACTTATATCCTAACCATTTTTCTGCCAACTACTATAATTTTTTGTTAAAACTTGTAATTTTACTTATTGTTATATTTCGTTTTCCTTTTGTCTTTTCTAAATACTTAAATTATGTTATTTACTTATTTATTTAAACACTATGTGATATTAACTTATTCTTTATAATTAACTTATTTGATTTATTGTTTATTTATTATTTATTTACCTCTATGTGAGTTATACAATTATTTATCTACTTGTTTTTAATGTATTGCAATTAATTACTTTATTTATTATATGTATTTATTTATTTATATGTTTGTACATTTATTCATCAAATTCTTTGTACATTAATAGTTAAAAAACTATTATTTTGATTGTATGTTTTGTTTATTTATTTATTATTATATTTATTTATTTATTAATTAATTTATTTATTTATTTATTTATTTATTTATTTAATTTATTACTTAATAACTAAATTAATTATTTATTTATTTATACATTCAATTATAAAGTCACTAACTCATACTAAAATATAAACATAATTATATTTATCCATAATTTATGAATTTTGTTACTAACCCAAAATACTAACCCATTTATTTCAAACAAATATGTATAATTTGAAAAACTATGTTAAGACACAATGTACCTGAATATTTTTTTTTTTTTTTTCATATTGAAGGTTTTTTTTGTACTTTCCTTCAAATATTTATATCACCATATAATTCTTAATTTTAATAATATAAATACTGATTCAGTAGAAAGATATATATCTATCTTATATCAAATCTCTGTATATGTAAACTGTGCGATAGCTTAGCAAATGTAATTCAAATACGAAAATAAAAATTGAATATTGAAAATAAAAATCCTACCTACCTCATTTCCAAATATTTCACCCTGTTCGTACAAGAGAAAAAAAGAAAAAATCTCAACACAAAAAAGTTCCATGCAAGACAAAAAAAAGAAAAAATCTCAACACAAAACATTTCCATGCCACCTCATATGTGCAAGATTTATTTCATGCACACCGAGTCCCAAAATTAACATAGAGAGTATGACAAAGCAAAATACTTATTCATATTGAATCGTATGGGCTAGAACGTGCAAGTTTTGTATCACGCACCGTACCTGAATGTGAGTACTCATTTACAAAGAAAACAACAAAAAAATGTCTCCGAAAAAAGATGAGAACTCACATTCAGGTACGGTGCGTGATACAAAACCTGCACGTTCTAGCCCATACGATTCAATATGAATAAGTATTTTGCTTTGTCATACTCTCTATGTTAATTTTGGGACTCGGTGTGCTTGAAATAAATCTTGCACATATGAGGTGGCATGGAAATGTTTTGTGTTGAGATTTTTTCTTTTTTTCTCTTGCATGGAACTTTTTTGTGTTGAGATTTTTTCTCTTGTATGAACAGGGTGAAATATTTGGAAATTAGGTAGGTAGGTGTCTTTGCTACAAATGGTCAATGGATGTGCAAGTTTTCTTTTTTGCACACTGAGTATCGAAACTAACATGAGAAATATTTAAAAAAAAACTTATTTGTACGGAATCATATGGGTCAGAGCGTACAGGTTTTCTTATTGCACACTGTGTAAGAGTTAAGTGCCTGATTACAGGAGATGAAATTTTTAAAAGAATGGAAAAGGAGCATAGAGCTTAAAAATTAAAGAGGGATGATTCTATGTGGAGTCGAATTGTTCTTGCGCAGGCAGTTTGTGTTTTTTTTTAAAGTAACTGTTGTAACGGCTACTTTTAATGTATGTACTGTACATACATATATCTAGTCTGGTGCAGAATGCAGATTGTTTCAATTGTTTTTTCGCTTTGTTGGTTAATTAAAATTAAATAAATAGCTATCAGTTTTTAAAAGTAGTGACGTATTTTGTGACAAGACCGTAATGTGACTGACTCAGTTGATTTTAGACAAGCTTGAATTACATGAAATTTTAATAAGTAACTGTCAAAGCCAAAGTTATGATAATGGTTCGAATATGAAAGGAAAAGAAGCGGGTGTTCAGAATCGAATTCGAACCCTGGAACCAAGAGCATTTTTCGTTCCATATTGCCCGCATTCCTTAAATTTAATGGTTAATGATGCTGCTCGGTGCTCATTTTATGAGTAGGTATGTTCATTTGTTCAATTAACCTAGCGTATTGCTAGTTCCCTAGAAATACCAAATATGTTTCCTGTAGCTTCATCATTGCGATCTCAACGGAGAAAAATACTTTATGCTGATGAATGTCATGGAACTATATTAGACCCGAAACAAAGATTTAAAGTTGATTTTTTTTTTAATACTTGAAAGGTTTGATACGTATATAATGGGTGATTTTTTTGAGGTTAGGATTTTCATGCATTAGTATTTGACAGATCACGCGGGATTTCAGACATGGTGTCAAAGAGAAAGATGCTCAGTATGCTTTGACATTTCATCATGAATAGACTTACTAACGAGCAACGCTTGCAAATCATTGAATTTTATTACCAAAATCAGTGTTCGGTTCGAAATGTGTTTCGCGCTTTTTTATCGAGGCTCATTTCTGGTTGAATGGCTACGTAAATAAGCAAAATTGCCGCATTTGGAGTGAAGAGCAACCAGAAGCCGTTCAAGAACTGCCCATGCATCCCGAAAAATGCACTGTTTGGTGTGGTTTGTACGCTGGTGGAATCATTGGACCGTATTTTTTCAAAGATGCTGTTGGACGCAACGTTACGGTGAATGGCGATGGCTATCGTTCAATGCTAACAAACTTTTTATTGCCAAAAATGGAAGAACTGAACTTGGTTGACATGTGGTTTCAACAAGATGGCGCTACATGCCACACAGCTAGCGATTCTATGGCCATTTTGAGGGAAAACTTCGGAGAACAATTCATCTCAAGGAATGGACCGGTAAGTTGGCCACCAAGATCATGCGATTTGACGCCTTTAGACTATTTTTTGTGGGGCTACGTCAAGTCTAAAGTCTACACAAATAAGCCAGCAACTATTCCAGCTTTGGAAGACAACATTTCCGAAGAAATTCGGGCTATTCCGGCCGAAATGCTCGAAAAAGTTACCCAAAATTGGACTTTCCGAATGGACCACCTAAGACGCAGCCGCGGTCAACATTTAAATGAAATTATCTTCAAAAAGTAAATGTCATGGACAAATCTAACGTTTCAAATAAAGAATCGATGAGATTTTGCAAATTTTATGCGTTTTTTTTTTAAAAAAAGTTCTCAAGCTCTTACAAAATCACCCGATAGTATCAATTTTTCATTTTTAAGTAACATAAGCGAATGTTTAAAAAATAAAAATGTGTGTGCTTCATGCCTTAATTTGCAGAATGTTTTAACATAAAGTAGTTTTAAAGATTTAGATGGAGAAGAATTGTTTCAAGAGTTAACCGTAATATCCCAGCTTGTTACACCACAAAGCTCAAGTTTATATGTGTTAAATTTTATTTTTAGTTCAAACCTTGAAGATTTTGCTCCGAATTTAGTAACTGCTCTCCAAATCCTTAATACAATCCCGGTCACGGTAGCTTCAGGAGAACGTAGTTTTTCTAAACTTAAAATTATTAAAAATTATCTTAGGACAACAATGACTCAAGAGAGATTGGTAGGTTTATCTATAATGTCCATTGAAAAGAAGTTATTAAATTCTTTAGGCTTTGATGATCTCATTTCTGAATTTGCAAAATGTAAGGCCAGAAAAGTAAGTTTCCAAGTTTAAAAGTTTCCCCACTGCTCATTTCTTCGCTGCGTTTTAGCTTAATGTTTTAGGCCTCCTGGGGATACCTCAATAAAAAAAACGCATTGAAAGTCTATGTACCTCCGGGGTAATGTGGGAAAGGCTTATGCTTGTGTATCAGTTTATATGTAAAAAATATAAAAAAAGGGCGCTTTCTACAAATCTTGCACCAGGGCGCAAGTTTGGCTGGGGCCGGCCCTGTGCAAGAGCGATACTAAAATCGTTGCCTGTCGAATATACCAATGTTCCTCCGCCCCAAAGTTTCAATAGTTACAGCAAATTTTAATATTGAAGGTATATATGTATGTATGTAGAACGACAACCATCTGGCAAATTTATTGTTTCCAATATCATTATAAAGTCCTTGTTCATTTTGTAACAAAACTAAACTCCACCGAAACTTTTTTACTTCAATTTGCTTAGTTATCAATGGAAATTAATAGCAGACGATACCTATTTAGCTACCGTGCAAACGCTATCGTTTTGACGATATCACTTTGACAATTATCGTCTTTACGTGAAGTGAGAATATCGTCGAAACGCTATCGTCTAACGATTATCGTTTTACGAAATGACCCCCATGTAAAATTCGAATCTTTTTGAAGAATGATTTGAGCTTAACAATAGGAAATAAATATAAATGGTTGGTAACAATCATAATAATTTTATAATAATGTTCAAGCCTTTATTCATCTGGACCATTTAATTTATGTAAACAAACTTTTGAGTTGTCAATTTTATCTGTGTTAGGCGATAGTCACATCACAAGTGAAAACTGTCATAACACAAATGTGAATGTCATTTTCCTAAGGAATACACTCGTAACTTTCTGTCACAGTAAGAATAGAGCTACTAGACGTTTTTCTCGGTTGTTTCTTTAAACAAATGTTTGATCAAAAAACTTCATGTCTTTCGAAAAGTTAAGAAAAAGCAGATTTATCATCACATGACAGAAAATTTGTTACTTTTATTTTTGAAGTGGTTTGTTGTTTTAATAATAGTAACAAAATTATAGTTCAAATTGTTAGATTGAAACGAAAATTCTCTCACTGATTGAACAAAAAAATCAACTGTCAAAACAAAATCATATCACCCGATGTATTAGGTTTAGGAGATAATGTTGGTATTAAAAAACTTCATGTAAAGGTACATATTATTTATAAGAAAAATATAAGACAATATTCGATGTAAAACTACTTAAATTATTACAGTAGGAAATCGTTAAACATTAGGTAAACAGAGAGGGCTTGACCCCCTTTGAGCCACAAAGTCTAAAATAAAAACTTAAACTTTCTGGTATATTAAATTCAAATCTAGAAATACCAAGACTATCCAGGTATAGTTTATTTGAAGTTCTCAACTACATGAAAACACTTCATTAAGAAACAAAAGCGGTATGCATACAATTTCGTATTGAATTTAGACTATTTAAGTATTTTATTTAATTTTAAAAGCTATTAAAATGAATTTATTTGATTTTCAGTTATTGCTAAAAAATTTCAAAATAAAAGTAATAATAAATTATATATGTATATGATCTCAGAATAATACAAATACAAACCACAACACTTTAGACAGGGCTAGCGGTCCAAAAAAACAGATTTCCCAGTAACCATCTTTTTATGCAAAAAGCTGCAGCAGAGCAAATCCATAGATTTCGTTTCTGCAATTGACCGCACAAAAGAAGTTCTGAATTCTCTTAAGAACATCAGAGAAAATGCTGAAGAATTTTTCAGAGAGGCTTTTCAATCTGCCTCTCAAATTACGGAGTACTTGAAGTTGAATTAAGAGCTCCAAGAACTTCATTCAAACAAACAACGTGTTCCAATCCAGAAAGCTCTTCTACTGAAACCTATTTTAAAATGTCTGTATTGGATTCTTGTATAGATTCGTTATTACAAAATCTGACGGACAGATTCATGTTCAACGAAGACGTTCTACCATCGTTTCAAGTTCTTCTTCTAGGTTTCGTAACAGTTGAGCGAGAAAAGTTAACATGCTACTTTGGTAATGCAACTTCATTGTCAGCTGCGAAAGCTGAGAACATTTTTTGGGGCGAACAAATATCATCGATTGATTCTTCTATAGAAGTTTTGAAATTGCTTGATTTATGTGACGAGATTTAATTGAGAGGTGTCTTACGATTTTAACCACACTCCAGTGACCACAGTGTTGAAAGAACCTTTTTAAGCATGAAAAAGATTACAACATTGTCTCTAAGCTTATGGAGAATCCAAAATTAAGCTCACTTGATATGATATCTGTTCATTTGGAATTTAATGTGGATCAAAAAGAAAAACTAGATGCTTTTTGCTTTGACAAAATGTGTATATAAAATAATAATTTATGTATATGTATCTTCATTTGAGTAGGTACACACAAAAAAATGAATACATTTCAATATGTATACCTATTTTTTCTTAAAAAATTGCTCTTAATTTGGAAGCAAGCCCTCCACGAAAAAAATCCTGGCTACGGCACAGTAGTTAAATCAAACTTTTAAAGACCGACCCATCACTGCGGTTTCGAGTTACTGGTTAATTTTTTGTATACCGCCAATGCCTTCGCCGACCGAGTATCCCTTGAGCTTGCGAGAAACCCTACAACGGACGAGATGTGCCCAGAGACCCACTGGCAGCTTTGCAAACAATCCATCAAGAATGCTGCAGAAAAGGTGCTAGGTTTCTCACAGCCGCCACCAAGGAACCGCGCGCTGGTTTGACTCCGAATGTGCTCAGGCAAACAAAGCCAAAACGGAGGCATACAGATTGTGGCAGCAAAGGAGGACACGATATTCCCGCCAGCTCTACGTCGACTAGAGAACCGTTTGCTCAGAAGAAAGAAAAAATCCCATGAGAAGCGTGAAGTCGAGGAGATCCAGGGATGTTTTAACCAGGAGCGGAGTTTTTATAGAAGAATCAAAAAGAAAACAACGGGATTCACTAGCCGTCCTGGAGCCTGCAAAGATAAGGAGGAGAATACCGTAGTCGAGACGCAGTCAATGCTAAAAATCTGGAGAGATCATTTCAACCAGCTGTTTAATGGTGATGAAATCAACGTTTCTGCCAGCGAGCAGCCACGTCAAATCCATTTGGTTGACGATCTAGAGTTCCACGTTCCACCCACCCAACCAGAGTGAGATCAAACTAGCCACCACCAGGCTAAAGTCGAACAAAGTGGCCGGTGATGACGGTCTGCAGTCGGAGCTTTTTAAGTACGCTGGAGCAGATCTGGTAAGGAGCATGCACCAGCTAGTTACTTAAAATTTGGTCGGAAGAAAGCATGCCCGACGAGTGGAACTTAAGCACCATCTTCCCGATCCATAAAAAAGGTGACCACCTTCTCTGCGCCAACTACAGAGGCATTAGCCTTTTAAACATTGCATACAAGCAATATGTGAACGCCTGAAGCCATTTACTGACGAACTAATTGGCCCTTACCAGTGTGGCTTCAGGCCTGGAAAATCAACCAAATTTTAACTCTACGCCAAATCCTGGAAAAGACCCAAGAACATAACATCGAAACACTCTATCTTTAAATCGATTTTAAAGCAGCTTATGACAGTGTAGAAAGGAACGAACTATACCGTGCCATGTTGAGTTTTGATATCCCTACCAAACTGATACGACTTAACAGGATGATGCTGGAAAATGCTCGTTGCTGCGTCAAAATTAGAAGAGACTCGACCGAAACCTTCGAAACCACCAGAGCACTTCGACAAGGCGATGGGTCTTCGATTAAATGGGTCTTGTTATTAACGAGAACAAAACGAAGTATTTACTGTCGTCAAATAGAGTCGATTCACACCGTAGAAAAAAACGTGACAATTGACAGGTATAACTCGAGGTGATAAACGAATTTGTTTATCTGGGCACTGCTGTTAATTCTGCAAATGACATCAGCGCGGAGATCAAACGTAGAATTACCCTTGCTAATCGCTGTTTCTTTGGCCTAAGCACGCAGTTGAGGAATAAGGCCCTATCGAGAAGTACCAAAGTACCCTCTCCCAGGCGGATGAAGGAACATCGAAGCTTCAGCCCTTAAGGTATTCAACGCCAAGCCTGAGGGAACAAGAAGCAGAGGCAGGCCTCATCTCCGGTGGAGTGATCATGTTGACGCCGAAGCCGACGCACGTCAACTTGGTATTCGAAACTGAAGGCAGCAAGCTAGAGATCGAGTAAGCTGGCGAAAGTTATTACTTGAGGTCCAGGAGCACAATGCGCTGTAGCGCCAACTAAAGTAAGTAAGTAAAAACGAGAACTTCAAACCATTTACGTAAACCTTCGATATACATATTACGTAACATTAAACCTAGAACTTGTAGTACCCGTGGCATGATGGTTAGTGCGTTGGACTGTCATGCGAGCGGTCTTGTGCCACCTACAGCTTTTTTTCACGGGTACTGCCTCTTGCGAGGAATTGACAAATTCTCCAAGAGTAATTCTTTCTTTCTCAAATTATCCGTTCGGATTCGGCATATAAACTGTAGGTCCCCTCCATCCCTGCAATTACTCGCACACAGGAATGGTTGAGAGTTGTAAGTCACTAGGTCCTGGTTCTGAACGGACTGTTGCGCCATCTTATTTATTTTTAATTTTAAACCTAGAACATATTTCCTTTTTCTTAACCACTCATCGAAAGAAATCTATTTAAATTGTATCAAATTTGACAAGGTATCCAAAACACCGAGGTCTAACTATATTCGATTCCGTCCACCGACGGACAAAGTGGACCATTTTTCTAAAAACCTCATCTTAGCAAAACTTTCGGTGAAAAAGAACAGTATCCGAAAGTTCTCCCTCTCCATGTGTTTTACCATTTATACTGAACAATTTGTTTTTTTTTTTTTTCAAAAGAAATCAATATAATGGTAACCAAAAAAGGTGTCTAAAGACATATTGTAGGTACCTTTGTCTAAATGTAACTTTGGTTAAAATAACTAAAAACAAATAAGCTTTAAATCTTGTACATGAATCACATTTTACTTCTTGGTGTATATATAGGTTATATACAAATAGATATACATATATATGTACATATTACACTTATATGCATAAGGGTAAAATTAACAAAACTCCCTAAGTGAAATATACAGACATTGAAAGGTAAAATATCAGCTGCTTAATCCGCAACCAAGTTAATGGATTTTGGATTACATTTGTGGGTTTGTTGGTTTTATATTAATGCCAACCGGAATTAAGAGCGAATAACATATTCCTTGGGTTAATAGGAATGATTTTACAATTCAAATTTTAAGTAATGCTTTTTGTGCATTAGGCTTGCTGAATTGTAAGTTACAATACGATGGGAATCGAATCAAATACTTACTTCTTGCTGAATTAAACATTATTGTGCGGTTTTGTTGGTTTAAAAATAAAAACTTATATCGAATAACAAACGTACATATGTATGTACGAGTATGTACTTGTGATATGTTATTGAATTTATAAAACTTGAATTAATTATTATTTTCAAATTCCAATTTGCTATACAAATTAATTTTAGGTCCCAAAGCTTGTCGTTGTGTTATCGACTTTTGACTTTTTTAACGAACCTAAAATTTATATTTAATCAAATTGAACTTATGTATGTATGTAATGTACACTTACAGTACATTTATATTATTCCGTAGACCTGTTCGCATACAACGTTATTATGGGCGTCAAATATCTTGGTAGAAGATAGCAGGATCAATGTTGTATGTTAAGTAGTTAGAACTTTGTTTGCTTTTGGTGCTTCATTTTACAATCCGTTTCAAATCAGAGTAGATTCCAAAAATCAACGTTTAATATTCGAAAACCTCTTTAGCTCGAAAAACCAAGAATAGTGATCAAGTGGTCAGCCAATATTTAAGAAATCCATCAGCTTACCGGAAGAAATATGAAGAACACATTAATGCTTCTCAAAACGCCTCGAAATACTGGAAAAGTTCGCAGAATTGCAACAAATTCAGGATCTAAGATCAGGAACAACGCATGCGTTAAGCATGTTCTCCGCGTTACCACTAGTTCTGACTTCTGAACATTTGAAGCATCTGATTTTAAGCAAAACCACTACTTTATGATGTCTGAAAGAATTATTGCTTATGTTCAATGGGCCAATGGCATTTCCAGAGGGAGGGTCGTAGGGATCATAGCCCTCCTGGGAGAGTGTTTTTGGTCACTATGAACACTCTCTGTTTCGGCACACTAGGATTGGGGGTAGGTGCAAAGTTGGATAAATGCGTGTCATATATGTACATATATCATATGATTGTTAGACCTTATTTCCTTTTTGCTTTCTTTTTATTCCTGCCTGGCGCAATTTCTAACATTTCTGCATAAAACGCAACCAAGCAACCTCTCAACTATTGTATGTAAGCATATTTACGTTACTGACTATTTTATGTTAGCATATTTAGAAAACTTTTGGAATCTTGGAATACTTTCGTTAATTGCACGTAGTCCAAAAAAATTAATAGTTAGACCATGTCCTGCTAAATAAAAAGATCTAATAACTTAAATTGTCCCCTGAGACCTCGAAATATGTGGGTATAAAGTTAATTTGTATACATAACTAGCGGCCCGTCCCGGCTTCGCACGGGTAGACATAAATAGGTACAGATATTTAAGTTATGTAGTACCCGTAGCGTGATGGTAAGTGCGTTGGACTGTCATGCAAGGGGTCTTGGGTTCAATCCCTGCCTGTGCCACCTAACTTTTTTCACGGGTACTGCCTCTTGCGAGGAATTGACAAATCCTCCAAGAGTAATTCTTGTCATGAAA
Source organism: Eupeodes latifasciatus (assembly GCA_920104205.1). NCBI lineage: Eukaryota > Metazoa > Arthropoda > Insecta > Diptera > Syrphidae > Eupeodes > Eupeodes latifasciatus. The sequence continues at coordinate 65,832,949 of OV049925.1, forward strand.
AGTGCTTTCTCAAATTAGCCGTTCGGATTCGGCATATAAACTGTAGGTCCCTTCCATCTCTGACAACATTACTCGCACACAGGAATGGTTGAGAGTTGTAAGTCACTAGGCCCTGGCTCTTCATGAACTGTTGCGCCACCTTATTTATAATTTATATTTAAGTTATAAGCATGCTAATTAAAACGACCATGAATCACTTAATTAGACAACATTTTTTTGTCCTATCATTAATATCGCACCGTATGCGATGAAAGACATTTTATGACTAATTTTTTTACACCTTCGGTTGGTTTTAATAGGAATTTCTAAAGATTTCTATAGTAATCTAGTATTGATATACAATTTACAAAGAACGAATTTTTTCAATTTTTTTCTCTCAATATTTTTAATCAGGGAAAACTAACCTAAGCTTACAATTTTGAAAAAAGAATAAATTTTGTTGTACGAGTACTTTAATTTTTTTGTTTATATATTTTATTGTATTAATGAAACTTTAATTTAGTAGTTGAAAAGAAATATTCAGAATTATATAGAGCACATGAAATTAAATGAGAAATAATCCAGAAAAAGCGATGTTACGTTATAGATCGATCAAAATATCACATTGCACCACGTGTTGTTGAAAAAGAAATTACGAATTCCAACGTGGCGCCAACTATGAGAAGTTCACCATGGATGGTCCAACATTTTCTGTAAAAAATCTGATTTAAGGCGCCATCTGTTCGAGAGTTATGAAACTTACGATTAATAACAAACATCAACATTGACAATCAGTTTATTGTTAATTATAAATTATTAAGACCATTAATCGAAATATAAACTATCCTATATCTCAAGTTAGACCAAATTACACATAAAAAGCCAACTTTAATCGAAATCGGTTGACTTGGTGAAGAGATCACTGGGAACATACATATGGTATACTGGATTTTTATATATTAAGAAGATATGTTATTTTTATGTTGCTAGCCTCTTTTACAGAACACTTAAGAACATTTTTGATCGATGCCCAAAAGCTCGTTTTATGTTAAGTATGTGACACCCCCTTCATAGAGCGCATAACATGCAATGCACAAGAGGGATAATGTTAAAAAGACTGTTGGAAAGAAGTGGAGAGAAGATAAAAAAGTGGTTAGATGATTATAGTTTTGATTATGGGCTTTCAAGTTAAACCATTTTTTCGTGACAAAAACATTGTTTCTGCCAGTAAAATTTTAAGCATATAATTTTGAGCATAGGTTAGGTTAGGTTAAAGTGGCTGTTGGTTGGGGCATCCAACACACTTAGACCAAAGTATGGTCCATTGTGATACCACATGGATCAGTTAATCAGCTTAACTCGTTGAACCAATTGGAGCTTCGAATGAAGCGTAGGAGACAAGTAATGTCTGAATTTTTTAGATCGCTGGTATCGTTAAAGTAGTAGTCTCCAAGGTGGATTCTACGTCTGTGTGATAAGGCAGGGCATGTGCACAGAAGATGAGAGATTGTCTCCTCTTCTTCTTCGTCCAAGCAACTCCTACAAAAATCATTTGCAGGGGCTCCAAGTCGAATAGCATGCCTTCCTATTAAGCAGTGCCCAGTCAGGACACCTATAACGTAGCTAATGTGCAATCTACTCAGAGAGATTAATTGTTTTGAGCGCCTGGCACTAAGAATAGGCCAAATTAGTTTTGTTGCGACACAGGTGGTGGTGTTATTCCACCTGAGGTTTGTTTTCTCTATGGTATCTTGCTTTAGCATAAGTTTACATGTAGCTAGAGGGATACCTATGTTAGCATTATGAGCCAGCAGAGGTAAAGTTGTTCCGCTTTTTGCAAGTTCGTCAGCTTTGCAATTTCCTGGAATGTCTCTATGGCCCGGCACCCAGAGAAGGTGAATGTTGAACTGTGTAGCCATCTCCGTAAGAGATGATCGACAATTTAGGGCTGTTAGTGAGTTTGTGGAGACAGAGTCTAGGGACTTTAACGCGGCTTGGCTATCCGAGAAGATGCGTATATCATTAGATGATATAACGTTTTCTCTAAGCCAGGATAGGACTTCTTTTATAGCCAGGATTTCAGCTTGGAACACGCTACAATGATCGGGTAGACGAAAGGAGAGACTTAAGTTTAGTCTATCTGAGTATACGCCTCCACCAACCCCATCCTCCGTTTTTGATCCGTCTGTATAGAAGTTTATAGGACCATCATTCAAAAATGATGTATTCTCCCAAGAAGACCTGGGAGGTATAGTCACTTTGAAGCTATAGTTATTAAACTGAGGATGGGGTATGGTGTAGTCAATATTACTGTTTATAGTTCTGAACGAGTTCAAAATAGTGGTGTGGCCAATTCCATTATTGATCCACAGAGAGGAGGCTTGAAGCCGTATGGCAGTGTTAGCGGCCGTTTGCTTGCTGAAAATGTCCAGCGGTATTAGATGGAACAGAACATCTAGTGAGGCGGAGGGGGTGGAGCGAAGTGCTCCTCCCATACACAGGCAGGCTGTTCGTTGGACTTTGCTGAGTTTATCGCGATTTGTCGCTGTATCTAGCGCCGTCCACCATACCGCTACTCCATACGTAAGGATCGGTCTTATGACCGAGATGTATAGCCAGTGTGTAATACGGGGCTGTAGGCCCCATTTATTACCAATGGCCTTTTTACAGGAGAACAGGGCTACTGTGGCCTTGTTTATTCTCTCTTGAATATTAGGTTTCCAACTTAATTTCTTATCTAAAATGAGACCCAAGTATTTTGCTTGATCAGAGAATTTAAGTGGTACACCGTTTATGAGGGGAGGGTCAATGTGTGGGACTTTGTATTTCCTTGTGAAGAGGACAAGGTCGGTTTTTTGTGGGTTAACGCCTAGTCCACACCGATTAGCCCATCTGGTGAGCTTATTTAAAGCGTTTTGTAAGAGGTCCTTTAGTATATTGGGGTGTTTACCCGTTACCGCAATAGCAACATCGTCCGCATAGGCAAACACTCTGTATCCCTCTCTTTCTAGAGTAATTAGTAATTCATTTATTACTAAGTTCCAGAGGAGAGGGGATAGGACACCACCTTGTGGCGTACCTCTACTGACACCCCTTTGTGTAGTAAAATCGCCCAGTTTTGAATTGATAATCCTGCTTATCAGCATTTGATTAATCAATTCGCTGATCGACTTATCTACCTTCAGAGATGTCAATACACGTGCAATTGCAGATGTGTCGACATTGTTAAATGCACCTTCTATATCTAAGAAGGCAACTAAGGTGTACTCTTTATGATGGAGGGAATATTCGATTGTACGTACTATACTGTGCAGAGCCGTTTCAACTGATTTCCCTTTGTTGTAGGCATGTTGAGCCTTTGAAAGGAGGGACTTATCAATACTTGCCCTTAGGTGGATATCGATCAAACGTTCAAAAGTTTTGAGAAGGAATGATGATAAGCTGATAGGTCTTAGGTCTTTAGGGTTAACGTGGCTGGATTTTCCGGCTTTTGGAATAAAAACAACTTTAACTTGTCTCCAAGACATCGGGATGTATGCCAATTTAAGGCATCCCTTGAATATGTTTTCTAGGATGGGTAATGGTAATGAGCATATAAAAGACAAATTTATGTACGTACATATTTAAATTCTAGGAAAAACTCGATCGGTGGAACAGAATATGATTCCGAGGGCCTAACGTGATACTTCAAATTCATTGCACGAAAATAATTCAGAAGTAATGTTTATTATTTGGACATTCTTTTGTAAGTAAATCCATTTAAAATTTTAGCATTTCCAAAGAAAAGTTTTGACCAAAACTTTTTTTGTTTTGACTGATGCCGAAGAGGAAGACAATCTGAAACCAGCAAAATAGGTGCAGTCGTCAGGCTTAATTAATAGTAGCATACATTTCTTGCCATTTTAGAAGATTTGTCTTTAGCATATAATATAATGTGGAGACTTCGACAATAAATTGTCTAGCGAAAATTCTCCCTATACATACAAATTATTCAGAAACAATTGAATAAATTTCTCATCTTACAGGCAGATTTCAAGCTGTAGAAGTCAATGGATCTTTGTCTAATTTTCTTCCAAATCCTAAAAGGTGTTCCACAAGGCTCGATCTTTGGTCCGTTGCTGTTTTTCTTTATAATGGGTGATTTTTTTGAGGTTAGGATTTTCATGCATTAGTATTTGACAGATCACGCGGGATTTCAGACATGGTGTCAAAGAGAAAGATGCTCAGTATGCTTTGACATTTCATCATGAATAGACTTACTAACGAGCAACGCTTGCAAATCATTGAATTTTATTACCAAAATCAGTGTTCGGTTCGAAATGTGTTTATCGACAAATTTTGTTCAGCGATGAGGCTCATTTCTGGTTGAATGGCTATACGTAAATAAGCAAAATTGCCGCATTTGGAGTGAAGAGCAACCAGAAGCCGTTCAAGAACTGCCCATGCATCCCGAAAAATGCACTGTTTGGTGTGGTTTGTACGCTGGTGGAATCATTGGACCGTATTTTTTCAAAGATGCTGTTGGACGCAACGTTACAGTGAATGGCGATCGCTATCGTTCAATGCTAACAAACTTTTTGTTGCCAAAAATGGAAGAACTGAACTTGGTTGACATGTGGTTTCAACAAGATGGCGCTACATGCCACACAGCTCGCGATTCTTTGGCCATTTTGAGGGAAAACTTCGGAGAACAATTCATCTCAAGGAATGGACCGGTAAGTTGGCCACCAAGATCATGCGATTTGACGCCTTTAGACTATTTTTTGTGGGGCTACGTCAAGTCTAAAGTCTACACAAATAAGCCAGCAACTATTCCAGCTTTGAAAGACAACATTTCCGAAGAAATTCGGGCTATTCCGGCCGAAATGCTCGAAAAAGTTACCCAAAATTGGACTTTCCGAATGGACCACCTAATACGCAGCCGCGGTCAACATTTAAATGAAATTATCTTCAAAAAGTAAATGTAATGGACCAATCTAACGTTTCAAATAAAGAATCGATGAGATTTTGCAAATTTTATGCGTTTTTTTTTTAAAAAAAGTTCTCAAGCTCTTAAAAAATCACCCGATATAAACTCTCTCCCTACTTCTATAAAATACTCCTTTTTAGATATTTACGCTGATGGTGTGCAACTGTATTTTAGTTGCCCACTCGGTCTTATTGAACATTGCACAGAATGCATAAATGAGGACCTTGAACGAATTCAAATTTGGTCAACAGAAAATGGACCTTTCCTTAACCCAACAAAAACTAAGTGCTTGGTTATTATCACGAACTCCTATTGACCTATCATACTTTCCTATGAATAACATTGCTATAGAATTTATTGAGATAACCATATTAATTTCTTTGTTCGGAAAACCTATGGAGATCTGCTTTAATATAACAAACGAATAAAATCTATTGCATAGGTACATATTTTTCTTCAGTGTCTTTATTTATAATGAAGGTTACGAAACATAAATAACTTACGAACAATAACTAGAACTTCAAATAAATCAGAAAAAATTAACTGTAACTTAATTCCCAATATTATGGATTTCGATTAATAAGGAACAAAATAACTAAAGAAATCTTAAAACAAAATATAAAATATGCTTAAACCTATCTTCAACTCGAGTTGGTTTATAAGGTCTAAGATTTTCTGTTTTCTTTTCTCGGTCGGCAATACTTGGTTGTTGAGTTATAATTTTATTTTTCTGTCGCTTTCTTCGTTTTAAATATTTTCTCTCTAAAGATTAAAAATCAAATTTTCTTTTTAAATTTTAAGCCGATTTTTGGTGATTACTCTAAATCAGTTTTGTCTGCCACTGTTTTTTCGTCTTATGCTTCTTCAAAATTTGGTTCTTCCTTATCGATTTACACTACCGGTGGCGGACTTAATTCAATTCTCCAGATGCAGTCATTTAATTTTTGTTGGTTGAGTCTTTTTTAATTTCAGTTTTTTTGAACTACATCTACCTTGAAGAATATTCAATAGATAGATGAATGCAATGAAAGCTAAATTTTACTCACTGCTTGTCCTTTAGTTGAGTCGCCTCAGTTCTCAGTATTTTAAAATTTTCGAATCAAACAGACGCAAGATGGCGAAAATAATTTTACAAATATGAGAGATTCTATCTCTGCCAATGAACGGCTATCCGCTACCCTAAGGTTTTAGGCAACTGGCCGTAGCTATTCTGACCTTAAATTTTCAACACGTATAGCTAAATCAGCTCTTAGTATTTTTATAATTGAAACATGACAGGTACTACGCAAAGTATTAAGAATTTTATTAAAGTAAGTATGTACCTAATTTTTATTTTGACAAAAAAAAGGATCTTATTTTTTTAAATAAATATACATTACTTATATGTATTTGCTAATTTATGAAAAGTCTTTATCGGATAAAAGTTCGTGCAAGGAGAAATGTTCTTTGTTGCTGGTCTGGTCTAAGCTGTTCCTGGTTGGTTGTTGCTGGTTGGTTGCAATTGGTCGGAATTGTTTCTGATGTGCATATTCTGTTGATGCAAGGTCAGTTGCATTTGGGTTTTGGCTTTCGACTATCTGTTCTGGTGCATACTTTGAAAAAGTGATTGGATTGTTCTGATAAGAACTTTCAAGTTCTTTCTGACGTCTCCCTAAAATATGTTTCCGTCAAGGGCGAATCTGTGTGACTTGAAAAAGGAGTTGAAGTGCGTCGTTCAGTCAAGGGCTATTCAGTATGTCTGGAATAAAGATTTGACGTGCGTCTTTCAGCCAAGGACGATTCAGTGGATCTGTAGTAAGGAGTTAAACTCCGTAGTCGTTCAGTCGGAAATACTTCTTTTTCAAAACGCCTTGCATGACCTTTCGTGCAGTTTTCCCAACACTGCCTGGTAAAGCACTTCCATAGTTATACGACTGGCAAAAATTTGTTGGCGAGTTTCTAATTTTCTGTACAATGTTTCCCAGGTAGCACTTAAGGTACTCGCTTTGTCAGGGTTTTCTGCATTTTTTTACTTTTTTTAATTCCTGACGGCAACAAGCGCGAATTGAGTTTATTTTTGTATTACCTTCTCTAAACTGGCATTAAGGTCCATTTCCTTATATTTTTTTAGCAACACTTCGTATCATTTAAGCTTTAAATTTTTGTTTTTATAAATTTCACTTTTGTATAGTTCAAAAAACTCTTTCCAATACTCGCTATTATTGGGTATTGTTGTCATTATTTTCGCTTACCGCTTTATTTCGCTTATCTGCCCTCAATATTTTACCCAATGAAAAAAAAAACGAAGTCGAACTTCTGTTCACAGGAGTTGGCTGGTTGGAGGAGCCTTCAGGTTTACAAAAAATGTTTGAAATCCATCCAGCTGTTGGTCAAGCAGTTGTTTTAGCGTTTTAATGATCGATCATCGATCGTTGTCGAGCTTGCTTGTCCATGTAAGCCCCCCTAATCAAATTCATGATGATTTTCAAAATCTCTAAGCCCCTATTTCAACACTCCATTTAGATATTCTTAATATTTTATTTACTTTCCAAAAAAATTCTCATAAGTTGTAAGTCTTCTAAGAGTATTTTGGCTAAAACGGTTCTTAACACAAAAACGTACTAAGGTTTCAAAGATCAAATTTTGAAATGTTGATGAAAAATAAAAAAAATAATGTTGAACACAAACATGAATTTAAGCAAATTAGCTAAAACGAATCATTCAAAACATTAAGGAATTAAATTCAAGGTATTTCAAGACTTTATATATAGTAAAATAATGTCCCATAAATCCTCTCATAACTAAAATGATTTAAACTGTATATAGAAAATAAAGATTTGTACTTTGTAAAATCATAATACAATATTTTTTTTATAAGAACTAGATTGCGTTTTACCCTAGCCTTAAAAACAGTTTATTGATTTTGTTTGCGCTTTCAGAGAGTTATATTTCAGAAACGTGACAGAATAGAGAAATTCTTTGAGGTTAGGCAAAAAGGATTTAAGTTAAATAAACTTAAGATGTAAATATCAAAACAAATATGAATTGTTCTGTCTTAAGACTAAATTAATTCGATATTTAACAGTTGTTCCGGACTTAAGATGTTAGTAATAAAAGATTGAAACAAAAAAAGGCCCTTACACCAAATTAAAAACTGGAAATACAATTTTTTGATTTAAGACCTTTTTGCTGCAACAACAACGAATTATAAGTTAAGATTCCAGTACAGGACAACAATTTCATTTTAAATTTTTTCGAAGTTTCAGTCTCAAAGTGAATACAAATGAATAGACCATTGAGCAGATTTCAATTACTGACACATTGTTTGAAAATTTAACTTTTTAACGACAGACTTCGTATATACTCGTAATAATGTAGCTCTTACGAGATAATTTGAGAGTATTATTAATTTTGTATACATAAGAGATATTTTGCTTTTAAGTTAAGTAAAGAAGCAATATATGCAATCTGTAAGCTTTTTGAACTAGCACAGTGTGTTTTTTAAGATTGCAATCCTGAGAAATGTAGTTCTAGAAAATGTTTGTATACCTACATTAAAATTTTTGGAGTGCTAAAAATTATTGATGAACAAAATAAAAAATTACTTCTATGCAATCGGCCAAATTCGTCACTCAATTTAGGTTCTTACTCAAATTATCGTAGAAGTAAAAGCATAGACGCATGTACAGTCGCTCGAACGCACAAACAGACGGACGGTATGAAGAAAACCACTTTTTCGGAATTCTACATCATATCATAGTATTCGTTTTGATAAATACCATGAAACCAATACTTTCCCGAAAAAGAAAACAAAAAGTGAAATCGAAGTTGATGATAAAAATTAAATCTAGAACACAAAATCTCATTTTCGGTTGAGTTCGATTTCATTTTGAGTGAAAGTGATAAAATAATCTATCGTATTATAATATTACCAAACGTTATTATTCTGAAAGACCAAATTTCAAGGGAGATCGATAATAAATTTTGAATACTTAATTTTGACTTAAAAAAAAACTGTGTAGGGAAAGAAAACATTCTTCGAACTCAGCTTTAGAAAAGAAAACCTCACAGAAAAAACGGTGGTTAATGTATACACACGTAAAGCATCTTTTCATAATAAATAACACACACTGCATTTAGCTAAACCAAGTTTATTTAAAACAATTCAACGAAATTATAACAATTAAAATAATTTAATCTTCAATAATAAATTTGTCTAGGTTTAAAAAAGAAAACACAACAAAAAAAATTTAAATAGTTCTTAACATACATATATATATATATATATAATTATAATAGCATTCGCAAGGTAATTTTCTCCATCAGCAAATCAATTTGATCCAATAGCAAACATAAATTTAACCAAAATCCAATGTTATCAAATCGTTTGTAATTTATTTATCTGATTCATGGAAACCAATAAAAATCATTTTTGATCAATCACATTTTAGAGCCATACAAATAACCTCTACAAATCGCAGGGTAACTAGAAATGGTACCGGGAAGTGTGAATTTTACATGTTCTGTACCGGGAAATAACATGCAAGTACTGATAGTGCTTTTTCAACTTTATATTAACTTTTAAATTCTGATAATTAATTATGTAAATTTGTGCTTTAATCACAATGATATAGTATTGGTTTAAACATGTTTTTTAATAAATAAACATTGTGTTAGGATAAAATTTATTTTGCATTGGATTGAAAAGAATTTATTGAATGGGTCAATAATTAAAAAGGCGAATGCTAAAATAATAAAACAATCAACAATATTAAATTGAAACAAAAAAATCTCAATTTCTCTTCTTGTTGTACACAAAAAATTGTGAACTTTTGGACGGATTTTATAAATTTTTACTTTTCTCGTTCTGGAAATTTTTTTTCTACATTATTATTATATGTATAAGTATTTTTAATTGTTTGTTAAACTCTGAAAACATAACAATTTTATGCCTTTAAGGCAATTTAACGGTAATTATATTACAATTCATAACATGATAAATATTCTATTAAATAATGTTTTATCTTGTTTTCTATATTAAAATCTACCAGATATATACATATACGTATCTATATCTGAATGTATATATCATTATTGCCAGTTTAAATAACAATGCATGGAAGGTAGGTATCTACGTAGCTCCAAATATAAAAATATTATATTGTAATAATTTTTGTTCTCCTTCGATTTTTCGATTTCACTATATTTTGTAGACATTGTGTTATATCCTTCTAAGGTTGTATTTTTGTTTTGACAATTTGTAAGGTACTTTTCTACTGCTTTAAAACTTTTTTTTGTTTTGACAAATATAAATAAAATTGTTTGCAACAATATAAATATTTTTTTTTTGTTCTCTATTACCTTTATAGAGCTAAACGAATATATCGCAGGGTGTTTCTTATATATCTAAGTATTTTATAACCTTCACCATGGGGTTCTATCTTAGTATTCAGCCTAAAACGTACTAAGTAATAAAATGTGTTTATACACTATAATTCTAATAACTTTTAACACATTTTTGTTTTGTTTTTGTTTTTTTTTTTTTTTTGAAAATTTATAATTATATACATATGTATAATGTATATGCCTGCATGTTTATGATCACATACCATACATCTATTTGAAGATTTCTAGTGCGGTTTATTGAAACTATTTGTACCAGAGTTCACCATAGCAATAGGTGTAGCATTTGGTAGTTGTACTGCAAAATTATGTTTCTATTGCTGTTACCGTTGTGTGTGTTCTACAGGACAAACAAAAATAAAAATTATGATTTGTGTAAAGGAAAGCTTAATTATCACATGTGATTTGCAATTTCCTAAAATAAATCAAAGAGTTTTGTTTTTGTTGTTTTCACTACTAAGCCATCTTCAAATTAGTACTGTTACTACTACTGATGGCTTTTGCTCAGCAAATGTGAATTAAATTCATAGACATTGTTGCATTGCTCGCCGCAAATATTGCACTTCCAAGGGTTGCTTTCGCTGTGGCATCCTTTGTGTAAAAAATATAAAGTTTCGTCTGGGAATTCGATTCCGCAGAAGAGACATGGTAAAATTTGTTTTCTGTTATTCAAAGATGATTCGGTGTCCTGACCGCTTGATGTTATGGTGCCGTTGCAAATGCTCGAAGAGTTGCAGCTTCCTATTTGTGCTGCACCATTTGGCATTACATTGTTATTATCGAGAAGTGCACTTCGGTTGATCCTGTTGTTAGCTCTGGCACAAATACGGCGTTTAAGATCCTCACGCAGCAATGATTTAAGCGGCGAAACCTAAAACAATTTGGAAATAAGTTTTAAAATTTGTCAAATAATTTGTATGTAAATTGAATTGATTCTTATTAAATCTTTATTATCATTATTATTTAAATCGATATAAAATATTTATTTGAAGAGTCTTTAAGAACTAACAGGTTAACAAAGTAAACTTTTTCGTTCTGAATTAACATGGTTCCATATACAAAAAAAGATCTAAGGACATAGAAGCCCTCCAACTGCCATGTTTTTGGCATGTAGTTTAATTTCAGATAATCTGTCTTTAAGAGCAGGTTTTAAAATATAAAAAAAGACAGTGTCCAGAAATGTCTAAAATTAATATTTTGGGTGTGTTTCAGGGGCGAACGCAGGTAGGGGTTTTAGGGGTTAACAAATTAAATATCAATTTATGTTAGTTTTAACTGTAAATTAAATTTAAAAAAAAATATAACTTAACTTTTTTCACTTCTTGAATTGTGACATCAGAATATTTTAAAACAAAAACAGCAACCCTGTATGCCTTTGTCGCGTTTTTCCTTATTTGTCAAGAACAAGCATCAAATAAATAATGAAAGTTACGTGATGTCTCCTACATTCAATATTTTTAAACATTTGAATGCGTTTTTGCATTTAAACATACCTTAATGTAAAACACAAAACAATATGGGGCATATTCATAATCATATTTTAAACCCGAGTCTATTTAAACTAGAGTCTAAATTAAAATAATAGGTTAGACACAGCTGCTATACAGAAAGAATTTGCCAGCTCTGTTTAGTCAATCATAAACTTGACAGTTTTTTTTCTCGAATCGATACCTTTCATACAAATCGTCTTCATCTATTTCAAAAGGGTTCAATCGGGTTAAGTAGAGCTTTCGTTTTCTGTTAGTTGGTAGCATTCCAACATCCAGCAAATTATCAAAATATTGATATATGTATGCTAAAGTCTTTTGACGTTTTAATTTTTGTTTTTAAATTTTCAAATAAAATGTCTCGTAACTTAATTTTCTCAATCAGTTTGTTTATTTTTGACGTTTAATAGATTTAGAAACAGCTTAAACATAAGTTCCGTCGTGTTTATTTTTAGACTCCAGATTATCGTTTTAAAATGGGTTTAAATTGTCTATGAATAACATAAACTGAAGTTTAATTCAGCATAGATATAACCCTATGTATGTCTTCGGTCTAAAGGTTCGGAACGCATTCAAAATCATTATTTCTAGTATTTTCATGGTGAATTAAGAAAAACGTGTTTGACAATTTCAAAATTCAATCTAGCAATCTACGGTAAATTGGAATATGCGAAAACAATCAAAAGAGAACTGTGAAAATAGAAAAATCTCACCTCATTTCTTTGTTCTTTGTGAGTTCAGCCTAATAATGATGGGATCGACAACGGCAAATAGGAAATAAGGCATACAAACTTATACATGCATAATGCATATAAAAATTAAGTTTTAGCTTTGAAGTCAAACTGTTTTGTCAATATGTGTATACCTATATGTAATTTTTATTCATACATGTTTCTTAGTACTTATATAAAATAGTGCCAAAAAGAAAAAAAAACATTTGACATTTAAAATAAAAAAATTATATAATATGTATATATTTTTTGAAACCCCCCCCCCCCTCCCAAGTTATTTTCTGCGTTCGACCCTGGTTCTTAGGTTCAATCCCTGCCTGTGCCATCTAAAGTTTTTTTCACGGGTACTGCCTCTTGCGAGGAATTGACAAATTCTAATTCTTGTCATGAAAAGTGCTTTCTAAAATTAGCCGTTCGGATTCGGCTTAAAACTGTAGGTCCCCTCCATCCCTGAAAAAAGTACTTGCACACAGGCACTAGGCCTTAGTTCTCAACGGACTGTTGCGCCAACTAATTTATTTTTATTTTATAAATCTTTTGAAGTAAGTAGTAGGTAAAAACAGTCAACAATATACAATTGAAAGTGTGAACTAAGAAATTAGCTATTTTTTTTAATTTAAAACAATTGGATTCGTTCGTAGTATCCGTATCCCGCAGCTACGGTCTGAATTTTGAATGTACATACTTAAAAGAAAATGATCAGGAAAAATTATGGTTTGGGTGTTATTTGGTTAGAGATGAAACAGATACAATTGTACACAAAGGCATCGTGGAAAATTGTATTCTCAAAAAATGTTGGGATTCATCGGCAAAGTTTCGGCTTTTTGCACACTTCAGTAATGTGTAAAATAAGGTTGCAGGTGAAAAATATCGATATTTTCAAATAGCCAGAGCGTAGTCTTTTGAATTGAACCACTCGCAAAATCTGTTGAAGAAAGTCTCAAGAAACTGAAGTAATTGACATGATTTTTGATTTTGAAATTAAATTAAATGCTGATCATTGTTACAATATGAATTTTCCCTAAGAAGTTGCTTCAGTTTTGGCCAGACAAAAATAAAGATGCAATTAAGCAAAGTTAGAGCCAATTCAATCATATGTGTACATAAGAAGAAGTGAAAGGGTCATCTTTTTGGAACGAGAGCTAATAAACTTTGCAAAACAGGAAACAAATTATAAGTTTGAAACGCTGAGCAATTGTCGGCATTATTCACCGCTTTATATTGGCTCTAGACATCTGCAAATGATAATCATATCGTGGGGTATCCCCGAACCATTTTTTGAAAATTGATTTCTTGCAGTCACACTAATATAGATTCATTTTAGGGGTGATCGAAATGACCTAGTCTTGAAATGGGTTGAAATGTCATAGTCCCAATAAAACCATTATTTGGTGCTAATTTAAAACTTCATATCAGAGATGTGCAACAAGCACTTGTGCCTTCAACTCAACGGAATGGCTTCGTTTACGCTTTGATTTGTACACACTTTGGTGTTCTATCCCTCATATCGCATATGAACCTATTCATTGTATATACAATCTATAGTACTCTCTTGAAACATGAAATTTTGTTCAGATTGGGAAGTTTGAATATTAGTGAGTACACTTGTGCTTACATTCATAAACTCTAATACGACTCACGATGGGATTTATGTGGAATATGTTAAATTGAAAGATTTGTATTTTTGTAAAAGTTATATAATTAATACAATACAGTGACGAGCAAAACAAAGAGACGACATTTTATGTGTTATGTTTTATAATAATATATAATAATAATAATATAAAATAATTGTTTAAACTGTTATGAATGTAATAAGAAGACAAAACAAAAATATTAAAAGTATATAACACTGAATCTTTCCTATTATGCTATTTAAAGGTTACAACTTACACCGTTATCGTTTAATTTTTGATAATACTCATCTGTGGTAAAATCGGCTAAGGTGATTATTGATAAATGACAATCATAATAAACGAATTTAATCTATGTAAGGTGCTAGTCACGTTGATAGCTAAAAAGCTGTCACAACAAAAACGTAATAGTCATTTTCCAAAAAATATGTTGTTTCTGAATAGAGCTACTAGACGCTTCTCAGTTTCCTTTTTTTCGTAAAAAAAAAAAAAAAAAAACATTCTTGTGACCGACAAAGTTTACGACATTCGAAAAAAAACAGGAAAAGTAACAATGTTATTAAATCACATCCAATTTGATACTTTTATTTAGATATTTTATAGAAATCACTTTAAAAGATCACCATGGCAACAATGATGTTTGACAATTCTAATCTGAAATTGTTCAATCGAATTAAATTGAGTTGATCATATTATACAGATGGAAAGCTCAGTGATAATCAATTTGACTATCAAAAATGTAATAATCAATTATCACCTTAGCCGATAATACGCCTGAATTAGATAAAAAAAAAGTACGAAATCAAAAGCCAAACATTTTGTTCTGCTTCTTGTTTATCAATAAGCTTTTCAATGAGCAAACTAACTGATAACTGTATCAGATTTATTTGCAGAAAATTAAAAAACAATTTAATGCATGAGAAAAATTGCGTTTGAATTAAATCTGAGTTAATTAACTTTCCATAGGATGTTATTGTAAAATTATTTTCCGATTTGTCGAATTGAAAATGTTGACATTTCTTGACGTTCAAGGTCATTAGAATATAAATCAAAGGTTTTTAAAGCTATGATTGTGTGTTTGTACGTTAGCAATAATAATAAATAATAATTTTATAAATCAAAAAACTGAAAAAAAATATTTGTCACCTTGAATATTTTGCGAACAAATGGTAAAATAAATAAATTGGGTGGCGCAACAGTCCGTTGAGAACTAGGGCCTAGTGACTTACAACTCTCAACCATTGCTGTGTGCGAGTACTGTTGTCAGGGATGGAGGGGAGCCGAATCCGAACGGCTAATTCGAGAAAGCACTTTTAATGACAAGAATTACTCTTGGAGAATTTGTCAATTCCTCGCAAGAGGCAGTACCCGTGAAAAAAACTTTAGATGGCATAGGAAGAGATCGAAATCAAGACCTCTGACATGACAGTCCAACGCACTAACCATCATGCCATGGGTTCTACGAGAACACAAATGATATTAACGTCTAAAATAATCATATGTATCCAAAATAACGCTTTTAACATCTGACAGTTTTTTTTACAAAAAATAAAAACCTAAAAAAATAATAAATAGAGTTGGTAAAAATTGATTTTTGACTCCAATATCTTGGCAACAATTAAAGATATAGCCTTTAAACTAATTTTTTCTAATACAAAATATTGTTTTTAACATTTATTACAATGTTTATGTTCACTTTTTAATACAAAAATAAGAATATAAAAAAATACAAATTAGTAATTTTTCAAACTTATTTCATTTTGTTCAAAAAATCCAATCGGTGTTTTTATAAGAAATACAAACTTTAAGAAATGCAGACATATGTAATTGACAAAAATTGGTATCGACTACAAAAGTCAGGAAAAAAAAAGATATTGAAATCAATTTTAGAAAAAAATGATTGACATTTTTGTTTACAAAATACGAAAACTAACAAAAACAACAAAAAACTGATAACAAATGGTTTTTGACTCAAGTATATGAAACAAAGAAAGATATTGACTTAAAATCTTAGTGTCTCACACAAAATATTACTATCAATATTTTGTTAAACTTTTAGAAAAATTGACAGACGGGAAGTTATCAGTGTGGGTCCCATCCCAGTCCTTTTTTTATATTTTGTTTTGTACTTCGAGCTTGGAATCCCGCTTTTAAAAAACATTTTTTGGTTCTGATTTCACAAGCATTTCCCTTGCGTTTTGATGAATAAAATTTTGTTTCGCATCGCCAGCATATTAGGTTTTAAGTGTGAAAGGCAGGAAAAAATAAAAACTAGATTACGATCACTATGTACTAACCATCATACAAATAAGTTAACTCAACGTATCTACATATGTACATACATATATACTTTTTAGGGTATGAAAAAAACTGATTTATAATATAAAATATTTCCAACACTACAAAATATCAACATCTAATCCCAGATTTAC
Source organism: Eupeodes latifasciatus (assembly GCA_920104205.1). Classification (NCBI taxonomy): domain Eukaryota; kingdom Metazoa; phylum Arthropoda; class Insecta; order Diptera; family Syrphidae; genus Eupeodes; species Eupeodes latifasciatus. The sequence continues at coordinate 65,849,563 of OV049925.1, forward strand.
CTTTATCAATGAAGATAGCCTACTGTTTGGCGACACCATTTCTGATTCATTATCTCCGTTATTTGAATCGACTATATTGTTTTTCTGTGTTATAAGGTTTTTTATATCAACCGTTTCATCGTTTGAAGGCTCCTTAAAATACATAAATTAATAAAAATCCGTTCCATTGACTTAAATACTCAATTACTTGTTTTATAGGTATCAGGCTAATTGAGGGTGTGATGTGGTTTTCGTGATGATTATTGCTCTTGGGTGACGCTACCATCACATTAGAATTGCTAGTGCTTGTTGGAGTTTTTGCAATGCATTCAGCTGTTGGTAAATGCTGATCCCCCTGTGGCGGTGGGGTTGCCGCATTCGATGCTGCTTCATTACTCATTTTAATCTTGGTCAACGGATCCACATAAACTTCCGTCTGGTTATTCTATGATTTTTTTTTTAAAGAAAAAATGTAAAATTAATAAATAAGAGATGTAGACAAATGGAACAACGCCTACGTTGAATATTTCCCCATTTTCCGTCATTGAAATTTCAACATGAGGTGTCAGAAAATGCATTGGTGGCGTTGCATTGTCCGTTGAGCGCAACGATTCGCCGCTATCACTATGTGTTGGAGCAGGAGTTTGCGAAACACTCAAATTCTGCACAAATGCCGCCGCTGATCCTTGAGACTCTAATGCAAGTAATAATGACGAAGGACCTCCGGGACCAGGATTGTCTAGGTCGATTCCGTGCCTATGAATTGAAGAACATTTTTATAATTTTTAAAACAATTATTACGGGAAATAAAAATCCAATAGAATAGAATCAAATACCGATTAAAGAAATGAATCCGTAAGGATTTCATTGAACCTGCCCGGTAGCTACACAACGGACATGTTTTAACCAAATCGTGTTGTCCAACATGCTCGTTTTGAAAATGTGCCCGCATTGCAATCTGCCGCTGAAATCCTCTATTGCAAATGGGACAGTGGTAAGGCAACGTTTTAGTGTGTGTTGTAAAATGTTCAGCTAAGTGGTCCTTTCTGAAGAACCTAAAAAAAAAAATAAATAAATAAATTTGAATGTAATTAATTCTTGAATGTCTGTATGTGGTATTTTAAGCTTACCTTTTTTGGCATACTCGACATTCGTAAGGTTTGACCCCCGTGTGTCTCATTTTGTGCCTTCTCATATTGGCACCGTTCGAAAATTTCATGTTACAAACATCGCACTCAAAAACTTTTCTTGATGAACTTTGTTGTTTTACCGGTTCTCCCGGCTGGCTAGCATCTGTTACCCCATTTGAGCTGTCCTGATCTTGCTCTTCTGGCACAGCCAGCCTAGAAGAGCTAGACAGGCATTGCACCATGTGCAGCAGAAGAGATGGACGTGAATTTGTTTCAAAGGTATCACATCGTTCACATCGAAAATTTGTTGAGGCACTTGTTCCTTCAGTTGCGATTGTTGAAGAAAGGACCTTTTCGTGTCCGTCAAAACTGTGTTCTTCTGGTTTGATTAAAACACTTTTTTCCACAGTGCCCGAGTCAGCCATTCGACTGAAATTAAACATTTTATTTATTTTTTAGTATTTCATATAAAGAATTATTAACTTTAATTCTAAAACTGAACTATTTAATACAATTCCAGAAGAAATTCCCCTAGTCTTTAGGGAAAAAAACAAAAACAAATTGTTTGTTTTGGAAGGACAATTAATTACCCAGTCTCGGAATAATTGTAAAACACGAACAAAACACACCTATGAAGAATATTGCTACTTTAAAGTCTTAATTGACTAAATATCAAGCCAATTAAACCACATGTACCATCAAAGCTAGAATAGTTCAAATGTATCGAATTTTTCGCTGAAGCTATTAAAAAATGGCGTACAAATTTAAACTTAAGATTGATAATAATGTTTTAAGGTTCAATATATGTACATATGGGTGATTATACAAAAGTTGGGTAACTCGATGTCATCAACCAATATATACAAAGTCTGATTATATTTTATTGAGATTGCATTTTATTTTAAAACAATGGAAAGACCTTTATTTAGTCACCCAATTTCAGTTCTTCATTTTGAATACAAGTTATTAAAAAAACACAATTAGTTCTTAAAACGTCAGTCCTCTGGCATGTCACAACCCTTAAAACCAACCATTAAGTGACTATCTACTAAACATTATCATTGATTTGAGAAAACTTATTAAATTAATACAATCTGCGGTGTATATACAGTGCGGTTCATATTTATAACCCAATTTAAAAATCGTGAATTTTTGTGTCGTTTATAAATAATTTAAAAAAAATGATAGGGAATAAAAGTAATGGTCATGGCAGTTAATTCGAACAACAAATTAATTTCAAAAACGTAACAAGTGTATTTTTATTTCTTAGTAATACGAAAATAACAAAATTCAAGTGTTTCAAATTTATAACCCATGGCTTCAACAGTTAATAAAACTAAATGAAAAACGGAAACTAATAATTTATTTGAGAACCTTTGGCAAGAATCAAGTCAAAAACTTCTTCTCATTGATTTAATCAAGTTATCCAAAAGTTCTGGTTCGATTTTAAGCCATTCCTCACGAAGAGCGTGTTTAAGCTCTGATACCGTCTCATATGTCTTTTCTTCCGCGTATATTCTCCTGACAATAACTCCCCAAAGACTTTCAAAAGGGGTTTACATCCGGAGAGCATGCGGGCCAATTCATTACATCAATAGTGTTTATTCCCAACCAATACATTGTTTCTCTGCTGGTATGGATTCTGGCATTATCCTGCTGAAAAATCCAAGATCTCTCATGGTTATCTGCCAAAAAAGGTACCAAACTGCGTCGAAGAACTTGAATATAATCTCTACTGTTCATTTTTGATGAAGAGAATTGCAATTCTAAACACCCCTTTGATGAGAAAGCACCCCACATCATCACCGAGCCGCCACCAAAGTTTCGCCTATGGAAATATTTCGGTTCCTTCCGTAAGTCACGCCAATAAGAGTGCACACCATCAGGGCCATCTAAGTTCCATTTTTCTCATCAGAAAAAATAACCTTTAAACAGCATATGTAGGTAATGAAAAAAAAAACACGTTAATGAAGATTCAATAACAACTTTTAATTCAAATATACAGATGTCCAATTAGTGTCCATATTATTGTTGGCGAACTCCAGCCTAGCGATCTTGTGAGGATCTAAAAGTCGTGGTGCCCGATTCATTTTAGACCGACACAAGTTTGGATTTCGCTGAATAGCTCTCCAAACCGTTGTTTTTGACACTCTTGTCTGAATCAGCGCTGCTAATTTGGCGCAACTTACCGTTGAATTGCTGGCGGCGCGACCGATTATTCGCTCCTCGCGTTCACTAAGCTTTTTTTTTCTTCCTGATCGTGTCACAGTACCATAACTTTCTGGATTTTTTAAAAAATTAGCAATAACCCGACGACTTCTGCTAATTCTCCTCGAAATTGCACTAATGCTCACATTCTCGTCATTTAGAGCCAAAATTATACCTTTTTTGACATCCAATAGTACCTTACCACGCGGCATATTTTGCAAAAAAAAAAGTCTTAAATGGCTGAGCCAAAACACTTTAATTTAAACACACTGAACTGGATGTTAATAGGGAGCATTGTGAATTGGGTTATAAATATGAACCACATCAAATCGGCCGAACAACGTAGCTCAGTTCAAATATAACGGAATTCTCTTGAGAGAAAAATCAAGCAAGAAATTGCGGTACTATCGAACAATCGAAGACTACAAACGATTTCACTTGTAAATTTTCCCTTTGTTATTTAGAGTTTTTGTCAATTTCATTAGAGGTTAAATCTCAAATGGAAAATTGGGTTATAATTATGAAACGCACTGTAGTTTAATATATACTACAACTTTCATAATGCAGTGTTCTCCACTTTATTTAAAAAAATAAGAAATTTTGTGTTCAGTTTTATTCGTCAGTTTCTTGTGTGTTATTTAAATTTAAAATTCGTGCGAAATATCGCCGACTCAACGTCAAATCCCACTTTGAATTTTAATGTTGGTAATAAAGTTAGTTGCGGGTCGCACAATTTGACGGCCACCATAACAGTACCAGAGTTTGGGTTATGTTTGTTGTCTATACACGTGCTTAGCCAGTCATCACGTCAGTTTTATGGTGAGTCGTTATTTTTTTGTTAATCTAAAGTTTATTTTTATTTATTCGTATTAGACTTTGATTTGTTAAAATGTAGTTTGTTGATATTTGAAATTACAAAAAAAAAACATTATAATCTCAAATTTCGTCTTTTTCGTCAGTAGTGTGGCGTCAGTTCTGTGTCAGGTAAATTGTTATTGTTCTTCATTTCTTGATCATTAGTACTTTTAAGATGAATATTGTTAGATTTTGTTTGTTGATTACTTTGAAATATTTAGTAAAACTATGTGAAAGTAGTAAAAGATAAGTGAATAACGTTACGTTAAATGTCAAAAGTCTGTTTTGAAAACTTATGTAGTATTGTCTCCTAGTATTACATATCAACAATTATTTTTAATTGTTACTAAGTGATTTTAAGTGATCATTATTAAATCCTAAGAGATTTTTACTAATTTGTATTAAATTTCATTATAATACTTTCAAAACTGTGTATACTCGTCAGTCCTCTGGCAGTCAAATCCTGAAATTTTTAAATATCTTACAATGTACTAAAAAAAGTGACTCGCCCGATTGGGAACAATATATTAATTAGATTAGCTATCATATACACCCGAATTTATAGAAGTTTGATTTAAAAACTATCGTAAACAAAATATCCTCAAAAGTTACCCAACTTTTGTATAATCACCCATATACAATACATACATATAAGTTATGGGGAATTGGGTGGACAAACAGATTTAAACGTATCACTCGAGTCAAATTTACTCAAAAACGAAAATAAACAGAATACAATATAAGAATTTTTAAATTTATTATTGACAACATTTTTCAACATTACTAAAAAATTCTTGAATAAGTCAAGAACTATTTGTGATAATAAAGTATTGTTTCAATTTTAAATAATTTAAAGTTTTTTTTAGGGTATTTTCAGCTTTTTATTATTTAATTGTTTTATCAAGCCCAACAAGATAAACATATGTATGTACTTGAATCTTTAAAAATTGTGAAGAATCAGGCGGCCTACTCTGTTTTTCGTTCAAACTTAGCAAATAATCACAAATTATGTTAAATGGATTCAGTTGCACTTTCGATGGATGCAGAAAGTAATGAAGGACGAATTGAACGAAAGGTTATACGGGACAAATTAAATATCATGGAAATGTGTGATAAAAGGTAAAATTATATTCTTGAAAAAGATTCATGACACTAGGAAACTATTATCGTTATTATATTAGTTTTGTATAGAACTTTCGCATATCAAAAAAAAAAAAAAACAAACCTCTGCCACAAGTTGTTCGACGTTTGTTTGGCATCGGGGATTTTTAAATTTACCTTTGCTAAATTGTTAATTTAACTAAAATTTTCTAAAAAAAAACTTACAATTTCAGACTTTCACTTTTAATTCCGTTACCATATTAGATGTAGAAAGAAATGTTCAATTTTAGATAGCTTTTGGCATGTGGAAAATCGGAAACGAGTTGCTTGGTACGAAAATTCAACTTTTGGAATGGTCATTTTGAAAGTAGTAGATTAAATTTCGCTTTAGAAATAAAGAGTACAAAATATTCAATTACGGAAATTTTCACTTTGGGAACAAAATACAGAAAAGGGCCTCAGGGGTAGCGATAGTGACTTTTTAGCTCTCAACGCATCTCATGTGTGTGTTAAGACAGAACAGGTAGGGATCCACGGTTTGTTAGGCAATTTAAAAAGGAAGAAATCAAAATGATTTGATCACCGTCCAAGAAATTAATCTAACGTAAACCTGAGTCAAAGCGACATGATTCTGTCTCTTTCTTATGAAGTATATTAACTATAAACTAATATGATCTTCGTTTCTGGTGATTAAATTCATCTCCTTGGGACCAACCATTTTTGTATTTTCTTCCTACGTTGAAGTTAAAACTACAAACAAAAAAAATACAAAAAATTAAAACTTTCGAAGCTTTGGCTAAGCTTTTTATAATTTAATGCAATGAAGTTCTTATCCTGATGATGAGTAAGATATAAAAATTACTGTTACAAATAGAACTAAAGTATATATAATATCATTGTTTATATTAATAAAGTTTATTTGCCCGACTACTTGATTCGCAAAGAGGTAAGTCATATCTTTCATTCGAGACTGCGTTACGTTATAACTACATAATGTACATTACAGGCCGAAAACTTTGAGTAGAGATTAAAGTAAGAGGACACCAAATAATTTTTAACATGTTTGTAGAATTTCTTGGCACTTAAATTGTTTAGAGTATAACTCTTTTAATATTTGGTATATTTATACAAACAAGTACTTTATTCCTTTACATACATACATGTGGGCTTGAATTATTTTCAGGTTATACGCATAACAACGGTCTTACACTGCTCCTCACAAAAAAAAGTCAAATTGGAACTCCGAGGCAGTCAATTGACATTGCGGAGCGGTAATGAACCAAATGGGCGTGGAACTTCAATTTCTGAGTTAGTTGGACCTTCTAAGCGAATAATACGATAATTCCCTTCAGGATAGTGAGTGAAATGTTGTTGTTTTGGCGAGTTGATGAGGGTAAATCAGTCACAATCTCATTTGGGCGCACCGTACGTCGACGGGGGTCAACCAATTTCACGTACTTTTTTAACAGACTTAAGTACAGCAGGAGATAACTCTTCCTCAAGAAACTTTTTTGAATTACACATTACTCACTTTGAAAATAAGTTTTCAATATTTCCCAAAGCTGTTTAAGCGTAAAGGGGATAATTAAGTTCGTTTCACGGACTAACTACTGACATTCTGTTAAGATTTCAAGCGGGAAATTTCTGTCAGTGTCAAAACCAACCACTAGATGTCCCAGCCTGTATATGTGCTAAAATATTTTATATAATTAAATTTAAATCATAAAAGAATTGAAAAGTAAGACACAATTGTGACGAAAGATTGTATAAATTAATTGATAAAGTTATAAACCAAATAACCGTTGTTTAAGTCTTTTTCATGTACACTGAAACAAATATTTTTGTATGTACACTTAGGCGTATACGTACTTTTTTTATTTAAATTATGTTGTTTACAGATTTTTCTTCATTTTTATTGATACACAATATGTACCATTTGAAATATAATTATTTTTAAAATAATTTTCTGTATGTAAACATGGGGACTATAAAAATACATAATTCAAACACGAACAAATTTAATTCAAAAATTATAATGGAAAAGATGTAAGTTATAGGACGACCATTGAATTGTGCCAAAATTAAAACATAAACATAGATGGAAAATAAGGGTTTATCATATTTTTGTTTTGAAAATGGACATGTACAATTTTTGTCTAAGAAGGTGTTAAGTATACCTGCTATTTATTTTGGAATTTAAGCCATTGGGGACATGGGATGTAGAATAAATAAATAAAAATAGCAAGGTTATTACATATTATGGCATTTGTTACCAACTCTTTTATAAGAGCTTATATATGTATCAATATATAAAACAGTTTGAGATACCTACATACATATGAACCTGTCTTTGTATAAATGTATAGATGCCTACATATTTAGCTTAATTATTTTCAGTTTTGAAAAACTCAGGTGTATCTGTTTACATAAGCACATAACTAATAAATATTGCATTTTGAAATTTAAGGTTTTCATAGCTTATTTTCTTGTTTTAAATTTAAAACCAAACCTCATACCTACATGGATTAAAATGAATATGCATCTGCTATGCCAGGTCAGGTAACGAATCACATAAGGTTTTTGATTAAAAATAAGAAAGAAATAAAACGAAAAACGAAAAAAGAAACCAGCGCAGCATACCCAAACAAAATTTACTTTTACTGCAAATCCAATACCACCACTACACGACGAATATAGCAGTGTGGCATTTGAATCATCAGTAGCATAATTAAGTCATTGGGTCAAGTTTTTACCCAAACTAGGTCACTTCTACTACACAACATTGCAATTGGTGAAGCAACCGAAGAAACCAAAGCAAAAGCTAAAGCAAATGAGAAACAACACCAGAGACTAGAGTCTACAGACCAGACCAGCAGCCGAACCGAACCGAACCGAAAGCAAACCAGAAAATAGGACGCGAAAAGTACAACCCAGAACGCAGAACGCAGAACACAAATTCAGAGAACACTTTTTTCTTTTTTTTTTTAAATAAATAAATTCCGTTCTTATTAACACACTTTCCCGTTCTTTGGCTGTTTGTTTTATTTTAGTGACTTTGTCTCCTATATTATGCCTTTTCACATTCTCCCAATATTATAGAATACCTATTTTATTTCTAGTTAGGTATTTTGTCTAATTTTTAAATCGATTGTATCTTTACTTCATGTTGTTCGTCGTTTCGACAACGAAGACGACGACGACGACAACGATGTTGAGTACGATTTTTTCTTGACGGTGGTGACGATGACGGCGGGGAATTAATGTCATCTATTTGATATGTAGTTTAGAAATCACACATTGGGAGCAAGGAGAAGAAGAAGAAGAAGCAACACAAAAGAAGAAGAAGAAAGTTAAATACAATCGATAGCGATGAAGCTTGTGGAAAATTAGGAGCTCCCCATAGGAATGGAATCGAACTAGGTCCTCAAACCGAGACTTTTATTTGGGATTGGGATTGGGATTTCCTTACTTTCCCTTCCCTTCCCTTCCCCCTTATCAAACACACTCGCACCTTGCGTGCCAACCAATGGCCAAAAAAAAAACTACATATTCGCAATATTTCGAGTTGGATGGTGGGTTCGAGCGAGTTGCAACTTGTAAGCTGCTATAGATGTAGATAAATATCGTGACCCAATTTTGGATATCTGAGCAAGTGTATGCTCAGACGGGGGCACACTGTTTCGTCGTTGGTTTTTTCTTTTTCATTTTATAAATTCACAAACTCACTTGTCACAGCTTCACGTTCACACTTATACGAATGGAAATTTGTTAATTAATTGGGAACAAAATGACTCGCGGAAACACAAATTATTTTGAACTTCTTCTAAATAAAAATCAAATCAAAATTTAATGCAGTGGGCAGCAAAGCAAGGCAGCAGGGCAACCAGCAGGCGGACTTATGTTGCCATTTGCCAATACCTACGATTGGGTGTGTGAATTTGGACAGTGTTGTTATTTGTATATATACCGATTCGTCATTCTCTTGTGATTTTTGTAAGCACTAAATAAATTAGGTGAAGAAGAAATAATTAGATGGCTTAAAAATTTAACATTTCCATTTCTAAAAGTGCCCTAAATATTTTTTGGGAGAGTGAACAAAACAAACAAACCACTCTTTCAACACATTGTCAAATAATAAGGCTTTTGAAAACTTAGAGAAACTCACATTTATGCATTTTAATATTTGACAAGTGATATTAACACTTTGTTATATATTTTGAATAGAATAAAGCGAAGCACATACACAGAACCTCTTAAACCATTGAATGTCAAAATAGGTCACCTGAATCATCAGGTTACTCATGGATTTTCCATTGGTAAATTTGGGTTCCAATAAAATTAAATGCTTTTTTATCGAATCGGGTGTATTCAGGTTTTTATCATCAGTTTTTAATTGAAATTTGTGTTCGCTCGCTCTATTTTAGAACAAGTAGATATATGAGCCCTATTAAATCTAGTAGCATTTATTTTCATTTTTATACACAATTTATCAAAGTAATTGACAGATTAAAATTGGAATAATGTTGCTGTAATAGGTATTTTAAAAACCTTATACCTATCTGCAGATAAGATTTTAAACAGATGATTACATTACACATAGTAATTCATAAGCGTTTTCAGTTCTGCGCACGTATAAACATCGAACATTTGACTTTTCTAATTTTTATCACAATAAGGTGAAGATTTTATAACAACGCTGTTATGAGCATGAACACGCGCGCATCTGTAGTAGTGTATTAGTGTGCTATGTGCACATAAAATCAAAATCATACATCAACATCACTTTCGACTGTTAGCTGCGTGTGAAATTAGGTCAACAGGTTTGGAGCCAGCAGAAGCAGTAGCAGCATTCAGCCAGCCAGCCAGTCAGACGAACCGTCAACCGAATCCGAATTATAGGCAAAAGCGAAGCGAGCCAAAAGCCTGCGTGCTGTTTGTTGTACTTGTAGTTTTAAACGTCAAACTTGATAATTTTGCTGCCTCGAGTTGGGGGGCATTTCGACATCCTCCTTCGATTCGATTGCAATGCTTTTGGTTTAGGTTTTGGTTTCTGTTTCTGTTTCTGTTTGAAACTATGAACATGATGTGGTTCTGCTCGTTGCTCATAGCTCGTACTTATGGAATGGAATTATATTGAGGTACAAGTCACAAGCGTTTTACTTTTAATGTGTGTGATACGAAAACGAATTCAAGAGAGCGGGAGGCCACTCGAACCATTCCTTTCACAATCGCACCTCGTACTTGGCAAAGAGTTGCTATTATAATTCTACTATTTCGATAATCTCAAGACATTTGTTTAAATTTCATGCAAATAGCCTACATACAAAAATATATAACAAATCAAAATATTATGCACACAAATCACCTTCCAATTAAAGAACTAGGATGTTGGTCCTGATCCCGAATTTGTGATTGGAGACGAGTGTAACGATTAACGCGAGTGCGGAAAGTTGTATCACTGCTTCGATTCATAGAAGATGGCAGCCGCGACGACGTTTGACATTATTTTTAAGATAAAACAAAAAGTTTATTTTCTAATTAGAGCGCACTAAATCGAACAGAAAAATCAAAACGAAAACACTCAAGGCCTTTCTCTATGTCTATATTGACGTGACGATAAACTTTAAGCCTTTCCTAGTTTAGCTTTTGTACCTTGTCTTGTATGAGGGAAACTGTTCCACTTCCAAGCAACGTTCGATATGTTTTTTCTTCTTTCAATTTGACAGCTGGGTACTGCATTCAGTGGTGCAAAAGAAAATCGATGTGATATCGAAAACATATGATGCAGACATGTTATCGAAATCGGTTTCAACTGTCAATTCGGTTTTGGTGTTGCCGTTGCAGTATTTAAAATGCATTACAAGTCGTTTTCTTTTCGTTGTTTGTTTGTTTGCTACGTACAAATTTCAAAACAAATCGTTTGATTACAAATTTAAAACTAAATACATCCACACATTTTAGAAATTTCTATGGGGTAGTTTAAAGTAAAGGACAGTTATAGCTATCATTGAAACCAATCCGGGAAAAAAATGTAATGCATTTTTGGTTTGATTAAAAATTCAAATTATGTACTGATAAATTGGAAGTCGCTCAAAGAAAGTTTAATCGAACAGTCATTTTTTGTTAAAAGTGTATTTTTGTATTATCCGGATGGAAATTCATTTTCTGAAAAGCTGATTCTTTTTTTTAAATGAAAAATTTCTGTCAAAAAAAAATGTTCCGTGGATTTCAATCAGAAATTTTGTTTTTCAATTCTTTGAGTGATTTCCAATTGATTAGTACGAGTACATAATACCGTTTGTATTTCTAATCAAAATGAAATAAAGTCAAATATCCATTCAAACAACTTTCCGGATTGATTTCAATAATATACATAACTGGGCGCTTATATGTAAACAATTCTAAAAAATGTCCTTAAAGCTTTAATTTTGCGTTTTTTTTTATTTGGTTGGATATTTTAAGATTTTTGATTGTTTAGTCTTTTGATATTTTATTGGCAAAAATAAATCAACTGATTATGTATGTTTCATTGCTCAAAATAAATTGATATATTTTTACTTAATTTATAACAAAAGTTGACAATGGGCAGGTTCAGACGACATAAGGGACTTGAAAGTAAGGCAAGTTTCTAGCATCTGATTGGCCAGCTGCCAAAAAATTACCTTCCAATTAAGGCAACTTTAATAGAAAGTTGACTGGAAAGTTAGTCAAGAAAAATCTCCCTAACTATCAAGTCAAGTCTACTTCTGTTAAAATGACAATCATGTTTTTTCATTCAACTGAAAGCTGAACTTTATAACTCTATAGTTTATTTATTTTCTGCACAAATTCATTTAATGCTTCTGTAAAAGGGTTCCTTGTCAATTTAGAAAAGAAATAAGTTATATTTCCTTATAATACAAAATACACATCGTGATGGACTTGCAGCTTACATAAAAAACTCAATTAATTAAGCACGAAGTACATTTATAAACATAGGAAGTCCACTTGTATCAGTGCTATCTTTGTATATAAAATCTATAGCAGCAAAGGGTGTTTTTTAGACGTTTGTTTTGCAAGAAGAAATAAAACAAATATGGCTAAGAATTTAGCTCTATTAATGATTTCGGACAAGTGGCCACCTACCACTTCAAGGTATAGGGAAACTTTGGCGCCGTTTTACAACAACATAGTTCCGAATCTTCTCTTCCAAGGTGTTAATCATTCCTAGCTTATCTAAATAGACACGCGATTTCACATAAAATAGTTCAACGGTGTTAAATCACTCGATCTTGAAAGGACCGCCACAGGCCCAAGACATGAGATAATCAATTGACAGCTTTCAAAAAGACCAACTTTGAAAAAAGTAATTGAAAAAATAATTGATTGAGAGCCACACGTCTAAAAAAACACCCGTTGTCATGGAGCAATTTTTTGTTGTTCTCCGTAGCGGCGTTGGAGGTTTTAAATACAAAGGTTTATCAAAAAAGTCTACACGAGCTAATTTCTCGCCCTAGTCACTAGGTGCCGCCTCGTAGAGTCTCCCCATGATAGTACTGTAAGTGTTATATGATTTCCAAAATTACATTAAAGTTAAAAAATAGAACATTTTGTTTTTAGTATTAAAATATTATTTAGACTATTATAATATAATTTAAACAATAATTTCTGATTATTCTAGTTACTTGGTTTGTATTCAAATTAATGTATTTTCCTATCAAAATCTTGAAGTAATCATCGGTTAGGGGGTCATTCCATGTGACGGCCTGTATTTTAAGGAATTTTTAGGATTTTTTTATTACGACCTGCAAATAGATACAACTTTATTAAGTTTATTATCATTTATTATTAATTAGTTCGACAGTATAAATATAAAATTTGAATTAAAAATATTGTAAAGAACACGAGTTACACCGGTGTGAACAACTCCACCTCGAAAAAATGGGCTCGCACTTCCTCCACGATTCCGGCTGATTGGCTTATCTAAGACAAAAAAAAGTAAACGGCGTTTTAATCTGTGAGCCTAAATGCATGGAATGAACTATCATCAAATGAATATACCAAAAATTGGACTTTTGGGAGACATTAGAAAAAAAAAGTCGCGAATTTTGCGTTTGTTTTTTTGCTATAAAAAAATCGAAATTTTTTTGTCGATAGTTCATTCCAAGCGTTTACATGTGCTGAATCCAACCCATCAAATTTCAAGTCATTCGGTCAAGCCGTTTTTGAGATACGATGGAGGAAAGTTTGAAAAACACAGTTTCGAGAAAAACTCGTTTAAAGTTTCAAGTACTCTTAACTATGAAAATATCAACTTACCTTTCAATCGGCGATGCCTGGTCCATAGAGTATTTCTTCCTCTTCTTCTTGAAACTCTTTCAAAGCAGATTGTTCAGCTCTTAAATCAATTCTGGCTTGTTTAACGGCATCACTTACGCGCCGCTCAGAACGTGAGATTAGCTTTTCATCACGTTTCTCAACATAAGTATGGGCTTCGCGGCCTATAAGGCATCCCATAACCGACATTACTTTCAAATTACCTTCAAAACCTTCATTAAAGATGATAACTAGGATCCCTTTGTAAGTTTTACTGTCACCATCGCCGCCGATGTATGTAAGATACTTTACCATGAACCTGCTGTATCTTTAAAACGACTTCAAATTTTGAAAAATCCCTTTACTACCGTATTCTAGACATATTAAACTATCAATTTATAAAAAAAAAAATCGATTTTTTGAACCCATCACATGGGATGACCCCCTTAAGGATGACCTACTATAAACAACCTAGTCAAAATATAACAAAAGTTGTCCAGTTGTTAAAAGTGTCAGAAAATATGAATTGCTAACCTAATGAAGCTAAACTGGCAACTGAACAAAAAATACAGAAATCCGATGCATGCCTTATCCTACCGACATGGGTGAATTAATTTATTAGGAACATCATGTCTCATAGTTGACCATTCAAAACAGTTAAATATTTTTGAACCTGAGTGAGTCAGACGACGATGAATGTCCTGTCGATGGTGGTGATCATATATGTAGGTAGACTTTTTTAAAATGAGTTCAAGCGCATGTAATTGCCGTTTCCCATTACACATCTGCTATAGAAATAGTTTGTATTCAAACTCTTGATAACTGGCCCCTATAGTATAAATCTGTCTTATTGAATTTCAAAACTTAGTTAATAAAGCAAATAACCTTCACATTATTAACTTAGTCATACATTTGACTTTTAAAAACAAACATTTTCGAAAATTGTGAGTTTAAGGTACATAATCACCCCTATTACCGATGTCGTAAACGACAGCAAAATATACGACACGACACAATCTGCATTCCATAAGTCGTTTTCAACTTTTGTCACTCGTTTTGTTGTCGTGTGTAAACGTCAAGTGTTTTAAACGCTTTAATTCAGCATTCTGTAAGACGAAAGGAAACGACGACAATGACAAAAAACGAAGATATCTCTCGTTTGAAAATTTGCTCACGACGAAGAAATGGAAGTTCGCAAAACTGTAAGTTTCCTTGTTAAATAATTTATTTTATGGAATTTATTAGTACTTTATTTGCGATAAATAAAAAATAAATATTTTTGCACATTTTCAGTTAAAATTAACAAACCAAACCCAATTCGAGGCGCTTGTCCAGCTGATGGAAAGCAACGAGCAGTTGGCTAGGGGATTTTTGAAACGTATGAACAAAGCCGATTTTAAAAAAGAATGGAATGTAATAGCTGATAAACTCAACAGCAAAGGTCCTCCAATAAGAGATGGTGAAGGTTGGCAAAAGGTTTGAATCAGTTTATTTTATTTACATTAACACATTTTTAATATTTGCTTTTTCAGGTTTGGGCTGACTTTGAATTCAAAGTAAAAAAAATTGTTCAGAACAACAAAAAAGAAGTGAAAGGAAATGGAGGAGGGCCAAAACAATTGCACATTCTATCTGCGCTTGAGGATGCTGTTGCAAATCTACTTAAATATAAAACGATGGTGAGGCCCGAGTGGAAATGCAATTGGTGTATCGCAGTTCCCAACCACTTCAACGTCTTCATCATCCGGACATACATAAGTCAAAGCAAATTCAGGCTACAAATGCAGATGCCGACGCTTCACTGTCCTAATTGTACAATTAACATAACAAGATGTGAAGTCCTTAGCTTAAACGGATCACCATACAACGGCAGTTTTAATCAGTTTTGCACGCTATGTGATTTGAAAGCAAAAGAAGATTGCTTCCACTTCATGAGTATATGTCCCGTTTTTTGTGCCTACAGAAATGCAACCTTTGGAAAAAAATCTCTGACGCTACAAGAAACAGTAGAAGTGTTAAACAATTTTGAATGGAAAGTACTCTATTCCTTTTTGAAAACCATTTATACATATAAGATGTTAATTATAATTTTTGTTTATCATTCATACCTAGAAAATTATTTATTTTGATCTGCTAACCGAGCTGACGGCAAGCCATAGCTGCAAAATTCATAAAAATTATAAACAATGTACCAAAAGCAAAACGAAACAATAAATGAATGAATTACTTACTTACTTGTACAATTAATTGTGCCTTTGTGATATTTCGCTCTCTACCTTCTTCATCATTGTCACTATCGCTGCTTGTGTTGTAACACATTTCAACACTTATCATTTTAATAATTTATTTATTTGGTAATAATTTAATAAAAACACATTTGGTGAATATCGAGTAATGAAATGATTTAGAATTTGATTTCAGTTTGACAGATCTCTGATACATTTTCATCGTTTAAAAATCTGCTACAAAATAGCCGCGTCGAAAAAGTTATGGAATGCCACTTAAAAAACGACACGACAAAGAAAACTAGAGTCGTCGAAAAAACGAGACGACATCGGTAATAGGCATGATCGTGTTCCCTTGAAACTTTGGTTTTCAATTCAACAGGTCAAACTGGAACTTACAAGAAGGATGTTTTGGGCTCTATCGGAAATCTCCCTAGGAATTTAATTTCCCACGGAAAGTTGCAATTATCACAAACTATTTCTAGTTATCGTGAATTCTGACGGAATCATTTTTTCTCAGCGATATGACCCATTAACATTTCTAAATTTCAGGGGATAGGAAAAATGTCGAGGGACTTTTTATCCCTAATAGCCCCCAACATTTCACTGACATACTTTTAAACCTGTACAAATTTGTGTGGGATGTGGTTATGAGTTTGACTAAAAGAAGATGAAGTGAAACTGCCATTTTAATCCAAAGCCAGGGGGGGAGACTCAAGCCATAGAATCTAAATTTTAAAAAAGTCAAGAAAACAATTGCTTTTGTCAAAAGTTCTTATCCCACTTATTTATTCTATCAAAATAATTCTATACCCGAAATTGTCAGTCATTTAGTTTAAACAAATCAATAAAATAATAAACTGTAAAATATTTTTGCAAAATCAACAGCTTTATTCTAATATCGCCAGATCGACTTTTTGATAATAATTTCAACTTAAATGTACTAAATAAAAATATGTGACCAACCAAAAATTAACACAATCTTATATTTTGGTCAATTATTTCTTTTTGTTTTCTTTCTTTGTCGGATTATATCTAAATTTTATGTATGTATATCAAATTTAAAATGTCGTTTTCTTAAAAGGTATACGTAGATGCATGTGTAGATCATGTGTATTTTTATATAAATATGTTTCTCTATATACATACAAATATATTTAAGTTGGTTGGTGTGTGTGTTTAAGTTTTAAAACTTTAAGTTCTTAATTCTAAAATTTTACCACTAACTTATTAAAATGTTGACATAAAAAAATATTATATTTCATAAAGTAATATTTATGTATTTACTTTGTGGAAAATTCCTGCAAACTTATAGCTTAAGCTGAACATTTTTGAATGGTTAGAAAAATAAAAAGGAAAATCAATTTTATTTAAAAGCATTCATGCAACGGCATTTGTGTAAATCTTTGATTAAGTTTGCTACCTGTTTTTCTCAGTTGCATGAAGACCTGTTTTAAAAGAAAAGGGTTTAGCTAACTCGCCGTTCATGTCTTATCTTCTTACTTTATCCAGCTTAAATTACTTCTCGATGATGCAAAATAATAGAAAGATATGACTTAACTCAATTTTTAAAACATACACAGTCTATCAAAAAAGAAACCTCAAAAATTACAAAATAAACGACAATGAAAGTTTTCCTGATAAAAATTATGGATGTATATTTTCAAAAACGTTTGCGAAGTGAAAATAAAGGCTATAAAATCAGTATATAATTGAATGGAAAATATAAAGTATATAAGTGAAGTATTAAGACAAAAACATGAAGTTATACCAAACCCAACAAAAGTTTGGTTAGATACTTTTCTACAAAAATAAGCATTTGTAGATTTTATTTTATTAGTAGGTAGTTATTTAAAATTAAAATGTTATATAGCAAACAAATGAACCTTCAATTTTTTCGGATTGTAAGCTATCCCTCCGATTCTGTATATGATATTGATTTTTAATTAAGTTATAATTTTCACCGTACACGTATATTTACATCCGTCCATTTATAATAATAATTAATATTAGTGTTTTTTTTTGTTTCTTGTTTTGCTTTTTTTAATACAAATAGTTTAATTGTATGGTACAACTTAATAATACGGTATTTATATATGTATATTTTTTTTCGATAAATCAACTACATAAAAACCTACAGCGAAGATTTATAATCTTCTATTTATTTGCATAGATTTTGATGGTTAATTGATTGCTATTATGCATTTTTTGTCCTAACTTAACTTAAATTATAACCCGATACATTTAGAATGTTATTATCTAAACATTACTCAATTGTCTGACCCTCCTGCGGGATGTTTATTTCATATTTAATTACTTGAGCTGTGTTTGAACCTTGCAAGACTTGCACGTGAAGTGCTTGATTACCAATTAAAACTTCCCTTGTCATCGTTTGATGTTGCTGGTTTTGTTGTTGTTGTTGCTGAGACTGTTGCTGGGATATCTGCTGTTGTTGTGCTTGGTTCTGTTGAATAACATCCTGAGATAAAACATAAAGGTTTTATTAAAAATAGCTGCGTCAATTATGATTTATTAAGGAAACAAACCTGTTGTTGGGAAATAATGGTTGGCTTTGTTTCCAGATGCTGACGCTGATGAAGCATTAAATGGTTCTTCTGGAAGAAAGCCTTACCACAATCACATACGTGTGTACGAACAGTACAACCTCCATTAGGATGCCTTCTGTTGTGCTGTAAAAGACCATGTTTAGCGGCAAATCCTTTCCCGCAACTGTTGCAAAAGTGGCTTTTTGGCTTGGAAGTGTTGTGCTGCTGGGGAGCAGCCGCCTGCACTGCAGTTACAATAGTCTGTGGTTGGGGGGCACTTTGCACCATTGTTGTTTGACTAACAACTTGACCGGTTGATGATATTATTTGGACTGGAACAGCTGTTTGAGTTACAATATTCGGATTTGCAGCTACTACGGTTGCTATTAAAGAATAAAGTGAAATTTAATTATTAGAGAATTCAAATAAACTTTTTATTAAATATTGTAGTTACCTTGATTTAGATTAGTTGTATTTAAATAATGACCTGGTAAAGCAGCTGTTAAGGCACACAAATCTGTCATCAGGTTCTTGTCACCTGTGTGTAACCGTAAATGAAGTGCCAATGCTTCTTTACTATTAAAGGCACATCCGCACTCTCTGCAGGAAATAAATATAAACCAGATCATAACAAATTCCTTCATTTTCTCAAATTTATCGATGCTTGAACATCACATTTCAACTTACCGACATGCAAATTGTGGTCTATTTCCTGAGTTATTATCATTCGATGTTACAGTTAACAATGCGGAATTGTTTGGGTTGCTAACTACTGTAATCGTTTGAGGTTGTGCTGGTTGTTGCTGCTGCTGCTGTTGTTGTTGTTGCTGTTGTTGTTGTTGCTGCTGCTGTTGTTGTTGCTGCTGTTGTTGTTGCTGCTGTTGTTGTTGCTGCTGTTGTTGTTGCTGTTGTTGCTGCTGCTGTTGTTGTTGTTGCTGCTGTTGTTGTTGTTGTTGTTGTTGCTGATGATGATGTTGTTGTTGCGTCTGATGAATCTATAAATATTTTTATGTAACAACAAGTTCTACAACTTTTAAAGTATGTGTTCAGAAAATAGCTTTGCTTCTGCTTATGAATTTCTTCAATCGAATCATTTCTTGATGTCTTATGTGTTAAAATAATATTACAAACATTTAGATATTAAAGATAAACATAAAGACTTATAAGTTGAGTTCAGAAAAGAACTAGTACATAAGGCTCAACTTAACTTAACCAAAAGCCGCTTTGAAGACGCAAAAAAGTCTTGAAATGGCAATTTCAGAGGTGCGTTTTTTATAATTCTGGGAGCCATTTTTAATTTGAGAACTGTTGTGAATCATTAAAGGTCAGTTACCAAATTCCAGCAAATTTGTATTCCTTCTGATATACATAGGTTTTTATACCAAGCCATACATTATTTTATGACCGGCAATACGACTTTCGTAGCAATAGGTTCACTAGTGGTCTCATGGTTTATCTCACCAAAAAACAAATCTGAACATCGTTTTGGAGAAAGTAAGATTATTGAACTTAATATTTCAAAAGTATTTCATAAAGACTAGCATCTTGCTCTTTAACCGATAATAAGTGCACTCGGTGTCGACGAATCCCCTCTTCGTTGGACTAGAACATTTATTTCGACGGGTTCAAGTCTGAAACCCTAAAAATAAATATCGATGGGCCCGACGGCTCCTTTTTATATAAATAAATTATCCTCTGTTTGCAACTTGTCATTTAATAATTGTTTTACTGATGATAGTACTCAAATTCGTTTCCAGGCTCAAATTTCTTCTTTTTTTTTCAGATGTGGAATTGCAACTACAAAATATTATAAGCTTATTAAATTCTAACCTGCACAGCATTGTTCAATGCGGAATAAAAACCACGTTGAATCGAAAACCCAATGATGTCTTGTATTGTGGAAGCGAGTGTACCCTCTTGCCATTATCCATTAGCGGATACATGAAAATGTATCTTTTTTTAGAACGATCACATAAAAGATGTCGTCAAAAATGAAGAAAGACATTTGGGTTTTTTGAGCCCGTCTCTGGTCTGGTACTTCGGCAACTTACTTACCCACTTACAGTATTTATAGAAGAGCTTTTAAAATGATTGATGACCATAACACCATTGAATGATTTATGTACGTCACTTAAACATCAATGTGCGTTTCTTACCTCACCCATTTTTAACGTTATTTAAACGGACTGTGTTCTAGTGTAATAACCAGTTGCATTTTCCCTTTAATCAGTTTAACCTTGATCCTTATTTCGCGCATACATGGTTTTCCAATAGGGACTTGATAAATTTGAATTTAATTTATGAATGCACCGTTTTACTATTTATAGAAATGTTTCTGTCAATTTATTTATTAAACTTAACCTTTTTGTCATGACTTATGATATAGTACACAAACGAGCAACGTCTCCACATTATAATAAAAAAAATGAACAGAAATACGGAATCAGTGACAGCAACTTTACTTCTCGACCCAGTAAGCTGACTCAAGAATTTCAGCCGTTGGACCATTTAAAACGACAAGTCGTAAGTTCTTCTATTGGGCTCTAGATAAGATGCGCCAAGATAATGAATTTAATTGCAGGATCATTTCCAGTGACGAAGCTCTCTTTTGGCACAATGGGTTCGTCAATATGCAAAATATTTGTTATTGGTCGGACGAAAATCCACCTTTGCTTCATGAATCACCAATCCAACGAAAAAAAAAATAACTGTTTCGTGCGGTTTGGATGCCGGTGACGTTTTTGGACCATATTATATTTCGAAGATAATGATCGTCACGTAACTGTGAATGGCCAGCGCTATCGCGTCATGACTACCGATTATTTAGTTTTAGTTTTTAGAAATTCGACAGTCGATTGGCAGCCTTGTTTGTGTGACTATTTTTTTGGGTCTACGTTAAGTCCCCTAATGTTCTTATATCGGAAACACACCTCACCGACCAAATCGAAACAAGTGAATTAAACATTAACAATTATGAACTTTTAAGATGTGACAGTATCTCTAGATACACAGGTGGTGTTAGTATCTATATGAAGAAAGGAATACGACTTGATACTCCGAAGCTAACGCAGTTTCAATACGAACATTGGTGGATGAGTGTAAATATAACTGCCAAGGGTTTTCCAATCACAATCATAGTTTTATATAACTCACCAAGTGCATCGTGTCGAGTATTTTGTGATAGATTTGCAGATATGCTAGAAGAGTTAAATGAAAACGCGAAAGTCTTTATAATTGTCGGTGATTTTAATATAGATTGGTTAGATAAAAACTTTACATATCAAAAAGAAATTCAAAGAATTATTAATGAAAATACAGCTTCACAAATCGAACATAGCCCTACTCGAATAACTCCAAGTTCTAAAACGTTAATAGATTATGTAGTTACAAATTCGTGCTTAGTTTCCACAGAAAGGAATAGTGAATTAAAAATTACTGATCATGAAACAATAATAGTGAAATTGAAATCGAAAGAAAAAAATAAAGTTAAATTGCCACAAAAAACCTTTAAGTTCATGAAGTACAACAAAGATGCGTTTATAAATGACATCAGACAAAGTCAGTTAAGAAACATATGTTTTCCACTCGTTGATGTACATTATTTAAGTAATCTTTTTTCAAGTGAAATGTTAAGAATCGTAAATAACTATGTTGAGACAAAAGTGGTTAACGAAAACTCGGTAGAGTGGTTTAATGATAATTTGAGAAACTTAAAAAGAGAAAAGATAGCTTGTTACCTTACTAACAGAAGAAATTAGTGATTGGGAGTCTTATAAGCGGACGCGAAATCGGTATAAAAAAGAATTAGTAAAAAGCAAAGGACTTTTCGTTCAAAATAAAATTCTTATGCAATCGGACCAAAAAGCTATGTGGAGAACCTTAAAAAAATACGTGTTGGGATCAACAAGAGTTGAAATTGAAGAGAACATTATTTTTAATGGAGTAGTGATTAATAATTCAAAAGTGATCGCGGATGAATTCAATACTTTTTTTATTAATAGTATATCAGAAATAAATCAGTCAATTGAGGTTATTCAATATGTTAATTAAATTGATGAATATCCGTGTCGCTTTAAATTCAGTCCTGTGAACAATTCTGATTTATCTGAAGTATTGACATCAATGAAACAAAAAAAAGATTTTAATTATATGAGTCCAAAGATGTTTTTGGATGCATTTGGAGAAATAGAGGACGTTCTTACGGAAATTGTAAATAAATCTTTACTATCAGGATGTTTTCCAAGCTCATGGAAGGAATCGTTGGTCTCACCAATACAAAAAGTGAAAGGCTCAAGGCGGTGTGAAGAATATCGACCAGTAAACGCATTGCCATTGTACGAAAAACTTATAGAAAAAATTGTTAAAATTCAACTGCAAAAATACATAGACAACAACAATATCTTAATCGAAAGTCAGTTTGGATTTAGAAGTCACCATTCCTGTGAATCTGCATTAAACTATGTTCTTATAAATTGGAAAGAGGATATGGCAGCAGGATCTACCATTATTGCAGTGTTCTTGGACCTAAAGCGGGCTTTTGAAACGATCGACAGAGGTATATTAATACAAAAGTTGAAGCAGTATGGTATCCGAGAAAGAGAAATTCAGTGGTTCAAATCATACCTTGATCAGAGAACTCAGAGAACATCAGTGAATGGGAAACTTTCGGAGATAACTCAAACGCGTTTGGGAGTGCCTCAGGGCTCAATACTTGGGCCAGTTTTGTTCCTACTATACATAAATGATGTATGCAAAGTTTTGAAGCATTGTAAAATAGTCATGTTTGCCGATGATGCCCTAATATACATCGTGGGTAGAGATGTGTCAGCTTTAACTCAGCAACTACAAGAAGATCTCGACAGCATAAGCATCTGGTTCAAAGCTAACAAGCTGAAGACAAATGTTCAAAAAACGAAGGCGATGATATTTAAAACGCAGTGCAATATAGACTTAAGTATAGACAATGAAAACATAGAACAAGTAGATCAAATAAAATACTTAGGTGTGATAATAGATCAGAATTTAAAGTTCGATAAACATGTGGACTATATTGTTAAAAAAATATCCAAAAAAGTGCAATTTTTTCGAAGAATCAAAAATAAATTAGATTTCAATGCATCTATTAGAGTATATAATGCTATAATAAAACCACATTTTGAATATTGTTCATCTGTATTATTTCTGTTAAGCCAAAGTAACATATATAGACTGCAAAAACTCCAAAACAAATCAATGCGAATAATATTAAATTGTAATCGTTATACAAGTATTTTAAATATGTTAAATCGACTAGAGTGGTTAAGCGTCAAACAACAGTTAGTAGTAGATGTTCTATTGTTTGTTCAAAAAATGAGAATGGGAGATTTGTCTAGCTATTTTAGTGATTTAGTTAGATATGTGGGAGAAGTCCAACCATATCAATTGCGAAATGTAAATAATTTGCGACTTCCTAATTATAGAAACACAATATCACAAAACAGTGTAATATACAAAGGCTTTCAAATTTTTAATTCCTTGCCAGCATGTTAAACTGGAAACAAATTTTAATATATATAAGCGCAATGTAAATTAATTTGTCAAAACTAATTTTTAAGATATATAATAATTGTATTATAAAAGTAGCTTAATTTATATTTACTATAAATGCTAAATAAATCAAATCAACATAAAACCCGATCAAATGTTAATTTCAAGTTAAGTTATTGGTTTATGCCAACAAGCCGACGCGACGAAGCGATTTTGAAAAAGATCAGGGCCAACATTGAACGCGAAATATCGGCCGAGTCATCGAAAATTGGGTCCAACCAATCGTCCGCTGGAAACAAGCTCTCATTTATAAATGTTTTGATTGTAATCCAAGCCGATAATTTTTTAAAATCTTTTATCTTTCATTTAACACTTTGACTGCGGCATGGTTTGACCTGAGCGCTTCCTCTATGCTGAAATTTTCTTTAATTTTACTAGTATTTTGTTTTTTAACTATAAAAACGATTGTCGCGTAGTCGACGTCAGCATCATAGTATGGCGTTTTTCCCGAATGCGGGGTGTGCTGAGGCAGTGGTGGAGGCAGGAAGTGGTCAGTAATAAACATGTTGTCGACGATGCGTCGACATCCACCACATAGAACAAATATGATTTGTCGACGACGCGTCGACATCCGAAGTACGGCTAAAGAACGATTCTCTGTACTTGACACTTCGTCCCAAGTTGGGCTCGAGGGTATACTGATGAGCATTCCTAGAATCTTGAGTATTAGGGTTGAACTGTTTTAACTTGTTAAAAGGGTGAGACGATAATGTTCAAGCAACTTAAATAAACCAATGACGATTTTATTACCATTAAATTTAAATGCTCTACTTTCAATAATGTTCAAGTGGCTTAAGTAAGTTGCAGGAGCACCTTACCCATCAGTGATGGGAGTTATCCCCAAGCTTTGGACGTATAAATGTAAGTCTTGTAAGCCAGATCAGAGGTGGAGAAAAACTTCTTACATCGCCTTAGAAAACCCAATTGATGCAAGTGCCGTCCATAGATAATGGCAATCAGGTATATAAAGCTTTATTGATACAAGACATCATTGGGTTTTCGAAGCATTAAATTCCACACGGTTTTTTATTCCCCATTAAAAATGATTTTTAGGTTTAGGAAGAAGAGGGATGAAACCGATTATGAAAAGCTATAGTACTATCGTCAGCGAAACAATGTATTAGATTAGAGGATGCAGACAGGCGATCATTAATAAAAATGAGAAAGAGTTGACAAAACGGAGCCCTGGGGCACACCAGCATTTAATATGTATGGTTCTTAGACTTGAAACCATTCAATACTACTTGTATTGAACGATCTAAAAGGTAATTACTAATCCAATGAAGGAGGGATTTTCGACAATATAGCCTGATGCAACACCCTATTAAATGCTTTTGAAATATCAAGTGCAATAATCTTACTTTCTGGAAAACGATGTAGACTTGCTCTACTGTTCGGTGAGATGAACCACAAGATCACCAGTGGACCTTTTGCTGCGAAAGCAATACTGCCGGTCATAAAGAAGCTTTCGTTCTTCGAGATAGTTCTTGAGGTGATAATTTATCAGCGTTTCCATGACCTCGAAAAGAAGAATGCCATCAAAACTATCACCAACTGCGGCTTCTTCGCTTATCGTTTAATTTTACAGACTTCTTTTGAGAAACATAATTTTAAATTAAAACTATAATTGTTCAGGTTTTATGATGCGGAGGCATTGACTTTTTCAAAGATGGAGGTGAAGATAAAAATACCTAACTGTTTGGCTTGTCAACACCAACAGAGAGGAAGGATAAATCCAGCAATGGAGATGTTGCCTCACCACATACTCGTACATATGTAAGTGCAAGAGGTAGGTGTGTATAAAGTACGTAACATCGATATATATTTAAACATTACTTAAATCACTTATAATAAAACAATAAAAATATACATAAGATTGTTGTCTTAAGACGCAAAGCAAAGCCAGTTTCTAAATAAAAATTGATATAAAAGTTATTACATAAGATACCTGAATTTGATTTGCATTGTGATTTGTTGTCGTCACTACGGTATTAGTTGGAACAATGGTCGTATGGGCGGAATTTGGATTCACTCCACCATGAGCAACACGAATATGTTGATTAAGTTCCGCTTTCGTTTGAAATCCATCTCCACAACCAGTGCATGGATAGGGTTGGTCTCCAGTGTGTATTCTGTTTTCAAAAAAAATGTACTATTAGTTTTATTTTTCTTGCTATAATTCTAATAAATTTAATTAACCTCATATGAGAAACCAATGTGCGTTTTTGAAGGAATTCCTTGCCACAGACAGTGCAAGCATGTGGGACTTTACCATGAATCCTTCCGTGATTAACCAATTGAAATTTTCTGGGAAAAGTTACCCCACAGTCGGGACAAACAAAGGGATTAACCGATCCATGAAATCTAAAATACGATTAATTTTTAAATATTATTGCATTTTAGCTAATTATTAATTTAGTTTTCTTTTATTTTACCGTGAATGCATTATTAAATGATTTTCTTGAGCAAAGCTCTCTCCACATTCTTCACACACATAAGGTCGCTCTCCTGCGTGGAATTTGCTATGGGTTACTAGATGCCTCTTAAGAGGAAAGGCTCGACCACATTCTTGACACACAAATGGTCGATCTCTGCTATGAACTCTCGAATGCGTGAGAAGATGATGCTTAAGTGTAAAGCTCTTTTTACACTCACAACATTGGTAAGGACGTTCGGTCGAATGCAACAGCAAGTGCGTGTTAAGACAATGTTTATGGGCAAAGCTTTTCCCACAATGAACGCACACATGAGGTCGTTCTCCTGTTAAAGTAAAAACAAACAAAATTATTTATTAATAAACAAATCACGTTTTTATACGACTTTGTGGATTCTTTAGAAGTATTATTATATTTTCTTTTATTGGTACGAAAACACATTGGCAATTGAAGTTCAAAAAATATTGTTCGAATACTACGACAACATAAACAACGTAGACAACGTCTTTGTATTATGTGCCATAATTTGGATTGCAAAAAGGACAATCCTTTATCTATGTTATTTCTTTTGATCCTGTCAACTACTTTTAAAGCTTTTGGACTCTGAATGTTAGTTTATGGGCAATATAAAACAAGATAAACTCTAATTCAAATTGCCTGGCAGACGAAATGAGTAAAAGTCTTTAAATTGTAAGTTTCAAGTTGAGATAATGACCACTTAGAACATTTTTGGTGATTTTTATCTTTACCTGTGTGAACTCTGGCATGAGTGGTCAAGTGATGTTTTAGTAGAAATGATTTTCCACATTCTTCACAGCTGTAAGGCCTTTCTTTTACTGCTTGATTGATAGTCTGGTCATTCTTCAAAAGAGAAAAATCAAAATTAAAAATATAGTTTAAAGTTTTTAGTTATGTATTTATTTACTGAATCCTGAAGCTCTGTCTTCGGAGATATTTCCATATTTGGCTCCAATTTGCAATTGGGGGAGTTATCTTGTGAATCCTCGGTATCTTCCAGACCCTGGATAACTTTTTGCACGTGTACAGACATCCCAGGAATAATGTCTCCTACTTAATGAAAAAAAATAAAAATAATTCTAGATTTGTTTAAATAAATTCTGAACTAAATTTCACACCTGTTTGGCCATCTGTGGTTGTAATGGTTGTGTGATTTTGCGATGCTGCTAGCGCACGCTTCATTAAAATTTCATTACATTCTTCGGCTGTTAGATGGAGTGGTCCTATTGGACTAAAATGCGTTTTTCCAGCTGTTGTTGTTGTCAAAATAGTTTGTGTTTTTGTATCAACAATTCCATTTCCAATGGAATGATTTTGATCAGACTGGTCTACAAGAAGATCTGGAAGTAAAACATCTAAAATTCTTCAAACTGAAAACTGTACATTGTAAGATTTTTTAGGTATGACGATTTCTGCGGACCAAGATAAAAAAAAGTGTGGTTACAATTTATTTCATATAGAGTGCTTCTTATTAGAGAGGACCTCTAAGCTTTCAGGAAAATAATTAAATAGGCATCGCATCCACTACAACCATTGCATCTCAATGGTATTATAAGCGGTGCTGCCAGATATACATTGCATTCGGAAGAAAATTGTAATGTTCAGTAACGAATGTGCAAACATTAATTGAAACGAAATAGTTTCAAGACTCAATGCCTTGAAACAGTGCAATAAATGGCACTTCAATTTTTCGAATTTATCGAACAAACTATAAAAGCTTCAATTGATAGAAAAATATAGTTCGGTTCTGTCAATTTTTTAAATATCTAAAAAGGTTTATTTTAAGGAAAATTAATGGTTTTAATTGTTGCGCCTCTGCTAAAAGGTGTTTTTTAGACGTGTGGTTTAAAAATAAATAAATTTGGCGCAACAGTCCGTTGAGAACTAGGGCCATGTGACTTACAACTC
The DNA here is from genome assembly GCA_920104205.1 of Eupeodes latifasciatus. Taxonomy (NCBI): domain Eukaryota; kingdom Metazoa; phylum Arthropoda; class Insecta; order Diptera; family Syrphidae; genus Eupeodes; species Eupeodes latifasciatus. The sequence goes on from OV049925.1 coordinate 65,877,849, forward strand.
TCCACCGTTCCCGTGTGCGAGTAATATTGTCAGGGATGGACTGGACTATAACGCAGACGTCGGGGGTTCAAACTCAGCCTGTGCCATGTAAAGTTTTTGTTTTTTTTTGCACGGGTACTGCCTCTTGCGAGAAATTGACAAATCCAACAAGAGTAGTTCTTTTCATGAAGTGTGACGTGTGGTTTACAAGAAATAAAACGCACATAATTTAATTTTATGGTTAAGAATGTAGCTTTATTATAAAATGATTACGGGCAAGTGGCCTCCGCGGCTGGTTCAAGTAAATTCCAGCCGAGAGGCCCAATTTTCAACCACTTTTTGCGTCAATTGGATTTGTATGTCAGCAATTCCGCGCTGAATATTCTGTGAAATATTTGATTGCTTCGTTTGCGTCGCACTCACCGAATTATTATTTTCGTAATAAATTTGCACGATTTGAAAGCTATGTTCAGGAGTAAGTCTACTAATTATGAAATGGCAAACTAAACTGAGCATAAATCAAGTGACAGCTATCAGAAAGACCAAAAAGTAGTCCCAGATTTCAAACCACACGTCTAAAAACAACACACGTTAGTAGCCAACTTCGAGTTGATGTCCCTTCTATTGGTTCAGCGGAGTTATGGAAAAACTTTTGGAACTCCATATTTGTATCATGTTTTTTGCCAAACACTATAATAATAGTTGTCTTAAGTTTCTTTGAGAAAAAGCTTATTTGGGCCTAAGAGCGGAAGCATTGCTCAATAGGTAGAATCATTTTTAAGGAGTGTTTTGTATGGAAATATGAATCGACTAGCAGTCCATGTCAGTATATCAATGTGTGTACGGATGAAAACCAAACAAAGTTGCAAACCCTATAAATCTATACGGACCTTTAGAGTAATTTAAGTGTAATCTATCGATTGAAGTATAATTTTGTAGAAACCTTGCACTCCTGTGTAAGAAAATGCACCCACAAAAACATACATTTATTTTTTTATGATTTTGCTTTTTAAAATTAATTTATGTAAACATTTCTTTTTTTAGTCCAATTATTTTGTTTTGATTAAAAATACCAAAAAAAAATAACTTACAATTCTTATCACAATTGATGCTTAACACTTGTTGCTGATCTTGCTTTTTGACAACAGTCGAACCGCCGCCTGTTGTTATTACTCTGAAATAAAATTAAAGTATGTAGTTTTATTTAGAAAGATTTATAAAAATGTAATAAATATTTTACCTTTGAGTTCCACTTGTGAATGGCTCATTGACAACAAACATTCTGCGGACAACACTTCCTTTGTTTGTTGTTAAAGTTCCTTTGATATCTTTTTGAAGCGTTAATGAGCCATCAGTAAAAAGATATGGCATCTGTGAATATAATAATTCAAATGATAAATAAGTGAATATTCCAGTTTAAACTGAGTTGAAGAATAAATATAATTGCTTTTCGTAATTTTGATGAAACTATGAATTTTTTAAGATGGTTGATTTTTACAATCAAAACATTAAGACTATTCTTTAACTTTAATTGCTCAACATTGATATGAGTAAACATGATTTTAAATTTTATTGACAGGTTAAGGGACTTGAAGGTAATGCATGTTTCTAGTATCGGATTGTTGCTAAAACATTGCTTTCTAATTAAGCGAACTTTATTGGAGAGTTAGTCAAGAAAAATCTCCAATACTATCAAGTCAAGTATACTAACTAACAACTGAAAGCTAAACTTCATAGCTCTTGAGGTTTATTTACATATTTAGTGCAAAAGTTTTGTATAAAAAGGTTTCTCGTCACACTGGAAAAGGAATTCGGACCTTTTCTTTAAAATACAAAACACAACTTTTGATGGATTTGGAACCAGTGAAAAGAGTTCTTTTTCTACATAATAATAAACAGGTTCAGGCAACAAAAAGGCCTTCGTTTGCAGTCAACTGCATTCCTGGAACGCAAAATTCTACCAAGGTAGCTAGTTATTTTTTCAAATGGCATTCATTTCAAAATTGGAACTTTACTTCACTAACCTTTTCCTTGAATTGATCGTACAAAGGCTACCAAAAGCATTATAGCCCACAAAACACTTCTTAGGCAAGCTACAAGTATTTGTAGGCAACGGCCTAGTCACTGATAAAGCTTCGGTTCCCATCGATCACCGAAATCAAGCATCAGTGAGGGTGGTTAGTAGAAAGATGGGGGACCGTCTCGAAACCTACAGCGTGCTGTTGTCATGTGTTTTCTTTCTGTATGTTATTCTTCCTCCTATGTCCTTCTGTCTTGTATTAATGTCTTGTGTTGTTATCACCTTATATAGTCTAGTCGCTCAAGATGCTGTGTTCTCTACTCTATACATTTATGTGCTGAGTAGTGTGAAATGTAATGTAATGTATTTGTATTTTGTATTGTAAAAGAATATTACTTATTTCTTTTCCAATTTCATAAAGAACCCTTTTACAAAAAATTATTAAATTGAATTGTTTAGCTTTCAGCTGAGGTGAAAAAACATGATCATCTGTTATTTTAACATAAGTGAACTTGAATTGGCCAATCAGACCCTAGAAACTTGCCTCACTTTCAAGTTCCTTATGTCTTCTAAGCCTGCTCAATGTTTCTGGTACTTTCTTTTCTTCCTGGCTTCAAATTAATAACTTCTAAAAAATTAAGTAGAATGCAGTTGACTGCAAATACAAGTCCCTTATGTTGTCTGAACGTTCCCAATTACTATCTTAACAGAATTGTGTAGATGCACCTGAGGTAGGTATTTACCACTTTAAAAGTTAAAATGCCGAAAAAAAGTAATGGGGGGGTTTATAAAAGTTAATAGTTTACTGGAATGTTAGTCAAGAAAAATCTCTCTTAATAGCAAGTTCAAGTCTACTTGTTTCAAAATACCTATCAATAGTGCATACTTTTTCATATAACAGATATGTACATGAACTTCATTTATTATTAATTTTGTTTGTAAAATTCAAAAATGTTTCGTTCAAAAAGATTTCTTGTCAAATTTGAAAGAAAAAGTACCTACTATTTCACTCTCCTACAAAATTACGGATTTAAATTTTATGTGAACTGTAAAGGTTGCTGAAAAAGTGACTCTTTGATTTGGAATACATTATTATTTAAAGAATTCTGTTGACTGCAAATGATGTCACCTATAGGTATGTTGTCTAAATCTGACAAATTTGAACATGTAGATGCAGCACGAAAAATCACCAAAAGTTCACTTCTTGTCGATGCAACGAGATGCATTTCAAGTAAAAGGTGGGGTTCTTCAACACTTTTTTTAAATTTTGAATGTGAGATAGGTACATAAATGTACATTTTTTTGTTTTAATTATTTAAACAATAACAACAACTTCAACATACATACATATGTCCAGTTACGAAATCAATTTTGCATTGTACTTAGATATCTCCAGTACATGTCGTGAGAATTTTTTAGGTACAGTCAAACCTGTTCCTTTTTTTCCATATAACCCATAAATAAATTGATCCATCGGTGTTAACATATTCGTCATTGCAAACGTCGACTTTCAAAAATAACGTACACATCTAGCTATGTATGTATACCTATCATGAATCACTTAGTGATATTCAAGTCCAGTATTTACTAGATCTGCATTGTCGCTGTTTAACCACCAAAGTTTTAAACATCTTGAATAAGCAAGTTTGCATGGATGGAGCAATGAGTAAACTTGTGTGTTACAATGTTAAATAGATGCATATTATACAGTTAGGTAGGTATTATAAAATAGACCTCTTTAATTTGAATAACATATTAGTGGAACACTTCAATGGACATAGTAACCTATGTAAATATGTGGTAGGTATAAATGTCAAAAAGTCATCGTCTTCGTCGGTAACATCAAGTGCGTAGGTATAAATTTTATACAAACTGTTGTGCATTTTTCATTGACCTAATAATTTTATTCCAAGCAAAAAGTTCAAATTATTTGGTCGTGTTTTGTTTTTCTTTATACTACTTTTCATGTCCTTTTTTTTATTTGTTTGATTTTGATAATCTAATTATTTATTGAATGAAGTGCCTCTTTTGACGTGGCCTAAAGACTTGAAATCATGATGTTTTCAAAACATTGGTAAATAACAACAAGTTGTATACCCACCGTCGTTGCTTGTTCATAATCAACATTAAGCCACATTACTACCAATATAAAACTAAATATCTTTTCATCCTTTTTAATTAAATACCTAGGTACCTACTCGTTAACAACCAAAGAATCAATACATAACCTACAAGTTACCTTAGGTTCTTCAAATCAGTTTAAACTAAATTTTTGTACGACTGCAAGGAAATTAAGTTAAGGTATGTATGTTGTTTTTGTTCATTCTTCAATAGCTTCAGCAACTTATGTACATAGGTACTTAAATTAATTCGGGGCAGTTTAAGCCATTTGCACTCAAATGCAATGCGAAGTTTAAAAGCAAAAATGGATTCTCATGCACGCAAACACGTAATGTTCAAGTTATTTTAATTATAAAATAAATTGACAACAATTAGAGTCAAAGTCAAAGAGACTACTGTGATAGGCGTGTTGTGGGTGTAGGATGCTTAGAGCATATTCCTCAATCGAAATTCTAATTTTATTGATAATTAGAATTTTGAGAATTGCGCCAAAAAAGATCCAAGGGACTTGTGTGTTGTGTGTGATTTTTTCGCTCTTACATGGAAACTGGCATAAAGCATATCGCATGAGATAAACAAGTTTATTTGAGTTTTGAGGTGATAGAAATATTTTCCATCGTCATCCAAATTCAACATCCAAGGTTTTTTATGTGTTTATGTTGGAAGGAACTTGTTTGTATATAACGTGCGTGTATATGTTTATGCATATATGTACACGGCATATGTACATGCTATGTACGTATGTATATACACGTATAGCGCTCTTTTATATGCATACGTACACACGATATATATGTACGATGTACGATATACGAACTGACTGAAACTGACGAAACAAACATACGTGCGCTATTTTAACATTTTCAAAATTTTTGTGTGCTGTCGCTGTGCTGCTAGCTACTTGCTATTTACTCTATAGACAGATTCAGATAGCCTGAGCTAAGACCTGCTGAGAGCTTCTCGCTTCTCGGTTGGGTTTTTGTTATCTTACCGCATCGCTGCTGACTGTGTAGTTTATATTGGGCGATATTTCAACTACGGAATCAGCACGAGAACTGTCTGCGAAGTTCCAAGTGTAGCCGTAGCTGGATTGGGGGTTACTCTGTGCTGCACACATCTTGGCGTCTCCGTCTGCGTCTTGTTAGTTATTTCTTTCGATGGAATCCCGTCCCGCTCCCGATATCCACACGCGCTAATTCTTTTATTAGTTTTTTATTTATTTGTTAAAAAAAAAATATTTATCGACAATTATTTTCTTTTTTTTTTTGCAATTGAGTAATCACCAGCTATCAATTCACAAGCCACATATCGATTTTAAAATGAAATTACTATGTATTTCTTTTCTCTCAAAAATTTGATATCCCCATCTCACTCTTTCTCATTTGTTTTTATATTGAATTTTCATCTTATATTAATGTCCATGTCCACCATTCTCTGGTTCTGGTGCCTGTGACGAAACTATGCGTATATTATCTAGTGAAGTGTCTCATAATCTTGTGTGGAATCAATTTTCTGCACTGTGCAATTAATTTGTTTTGATATTTATGAGGTATTTATTCATATGGGGGTTATCAATCGGATTATCACTTTCATTGTTTTTATTTGTGATATGAAACACAGAAATTTTCACCTATCCGCACTTACTACAATTAAAGATTTTCGAGCGGAAAGTTACACATTGAAAAAATATCGTTCCAACACTGACGCCATTTTTAATTCCTATTCCTACCCAAGCAAGTAGTGTCAACACAAAGAAGGTTATACGTAAAATATCCTAATCTTTTATTTCCCTCTTACCCACTTTAAACGTCGACGAAAAGGAAGCAACTAACATAACAACGTCGAAAACGAATACAACGCGACACACGAATACCACTAAACCCAAGCGCAAACATTACTCAACCTTAACGAACGAACGACACAGAGATGATATTTGAATGTGTGAACAAATTTTTTAATTATTTTTTTACAACTCACTACTAGATGGCGCACGTTAGAAGACAAAAAAATTTACAGGGTGATAAGAAAAGTGGTTGGACATCCGGATTCACACTAAAAGACTTTTTTCATAATGAAAAGTTTAAGCGCGAACAGATTAAAACAGCACCGTCAAAAGCAAACAGCAAATGTTTTTGAAATACATCGAAAACAGTACAGCCAACTAATAATAATAACAGTAAGAAGTGTGTTCTATATAAATTGTATATAGTATTATATATAATGGATCTGTTTTTTTTTTTACGTTCGCTGTAGCCTCAAGGTGGTGGCGTTAAAAGTTTTGTATACAAACATTAAGTTAAAAAACAGCAATAACTAATTTCACCGTGGCCACCCCCATAAAAACCCACGATGATAGCACCATAGCATTTATATGCAAAGGTAACACTGCTTATCGTAGGGAAAAAGCTGTCAGCTATTTCACGCTTTACCCATTAATAATTGGCCTAATAGCCTTTACACACCAGACGCAAAGCAGTGTTTTCAATAAAACGTTTTCTAAAACCCGAAGTCTGTTCACACATCACAGATTTGTTTGTTTAACATTATTGATTTGAAACTGTCAACTGTTACATTTTGGGTTGAAAAAATATTTCTTGAGTCAAAAAGAGAATACAATTGCGTTGATAGTTGAAATAAGATTTTAGCTCGTTACCAAATTTTGACAGGCCAAAGAAAAGAGAAGATTTAATCGATGAACTTAAGAGTCTTACCATTGATAAATCGGTTAACACACGTTCAAGTACCGGGTTAAATTTTAACAACGGGTTAATTTTCGTGTATGAGCAAAATAAATAAGTCTTTTACTAGACTGCTTTGGTGACATTACATTGAACAAAATTAAGTTTTAAAATAGATTCGGAATATGTTGCCGAAGCAAGGAAATATTAAGCGTATACACTTACACTTCTGCAAGTGGTCTAGCTGCTAAGACTTGTAGCTACTACTTTGCCTTCGTCCCATTTGTCGATCTACTTCTTTTCAAATTTTGTTTTCAGCCATTTCTAAAATGGTTCACATTTTTAATAACAAAAACACAGTTAAATATCAATACAAGTACCTATTTTTCCATTTATTTTGTTTATAAAATATTTCCACCAAAAATCAACAATCATAACAAATCTTAACTCTTTTCACCTGACAAATATGTACTGTCAAAATGACAATTGTTATTGGTATGGCGAACTATTTAAAGCCCAAATAAAATGTTTAAGTGAGTTTTAATTTTAATTATTATGGTAAGGCCCTAAAAATCAAAAGTAAGTAAGAGCTGAATTCTTCCATTTTTTGGGTTAGGTTAGTTTTTGCAAAAATGTGTGCTTTGGAAAACAGGATTGTCAAAAAATTGGTATGGGAAAGCTCATGGTTTGCATCAAGTTTTAAAAGGCTTTGTGCGAATAAGCTATAAGTCTAAGGCTGATCTTACACCATCAAGCCATTTTAAAAGGTGGCTCATTGATATTTGTTCAACTTAATAGCCGTTTGAAAAATCGTTGTTAATGTATTAACTGAGGTTCAACGGAGGTTTACAAAAATCTTGAAATTAAATTTTTTGAACTACATTAATAATTGAACCAAGTTTATGTAAATTCTTGATCTTTGTAAAAACAAACAAAATTAATAAATCAAACAAAAACATTATTTCCCACTTTTGAAAAGTAAGAACCCACTTATTATTTAATTGAAATTTTAGAATAAAGATGAGTTAAAATTTGTAATAATTGTTCTTAAGTTAATTTTGCCAAATTATAATCCAAATTCTTATGTCGTATATTATTTAACGTCTTAGCTTATGTTCTTGCAGAAAAGGCGGAAGTGAGCCACTTTTTATCAAGACAAAAATTTAAAATATAAGATCGGATTGTTTCTATACAAAAGCCTCATTTCGATTTGTCGTCCAGAAAACTTCTCATAAAATGTCAATTCATCTTCAATTCATGTGAAAATTTAAAATTAACATACATTTCAACTAAAGTGTAAAATTTAAAAAAGACAACAAGAAAAATATCTACAAACTGGTCGATGCCAAAAAATAAATGTAAATGGAAGTTTTCTCCATCACAAGTTCAAAAGCGTTTTAAAGGTTCTCTAAAGACAGGGTGACATTTTTCGATTTTGACATTAGCATTTTCATCTTCGTCGGTTTAATAAAGGTGATGTAGCATTGTATCAGTATAGTGCGTACTTTTTATTAATCGTTACTTGTTACTTAATCCGCCTAAAGAACACAAGTGTGGAATGAATGAAAATAAACAACATACATTTTAAATTCAAAACAATTTCGCACAAATACAACATTATTTGGATATTTTTCATTAATCCTTCGTCATCAAAACGTGGAGAAATGGAAAATTCTTTAAGGGTTTGTCATATCCAAATTAATTATATTCAATGTCATGAAACACACTTTAATTAAAATACACCTGCGCCTAGCGGCGTTACTCATATGATTTATTTTAGAACTAATTTGGTTAGCATAAAAAAGGTTATAGTGAACCAACTTTAAAAAATAGACATATACATATGTATGTGTAAAAAAACTTAAACCATTTCCTCAGCGCACGCAGTAGAAGCTCTCAAAAGGGAAAAATCTGCGATTTTGAATCATTCTTTATTGGTATTGGTCTTAGCGTGATGTTATAATATAGTTTATAATCACCCTCAATAAATAGGCTTTTTACTCTAAAAGAATTTTTCAAATCGCACCTGTATCGTTCCTGAGATTAGCCTGTTCAAACAAACAAATAAACTCTTCTGCTTTATAATATTAGTACAAATTTGCAATGTACATATTTAGTGTCTGTGAGGGCAGTACTTCCATAGTGAGTGCCAGTGCCAAATTGTCACAAGGGTAACTTCCATCTTTTTTAATAATTTGCGAATATCTTAATTGTTTTCCCTTCTGTCATATTTTTTTACCTGTATTTTGTAAAAGAATTATTTTCTCATTCCACTGTGTACAAAATAATAAGAATTTGTTTTGATTAAAACAATTTTTGTCTGTTTTTATAAAAAAAAGTTTTCATATTGGTTACAAATTTCTACCTTCTGTTAAGTCTTTTGATTTAGTTTGTTATATTTCTGAGAAGGCCTGCGGCAACACTGTTCCCAAGTAGTTGCATACAACTTGCTCGGCAAGTTTTAAGTTGCCGGTCAAATCAACAAAATTCAGGAATTATTTAAAAGATGCAAATACGAAATCATTGATATGCTTGGAGAACCGGATTGAATTTAAAGATTTCAAAACGCTGCTGCTGATGCAAACGAAAACAAAATTATGCTCTGTTTAGTTGACATAAATTTTGTGCCATGCGCGTAATTAAAGTTTTATATCATGTGAGGAGTTCTGATTCCTTTTTCGACGAATAAATAATTGCATGAGAAATAACATTTGGGTTATTGTGTTTCTGTTTGTTATTTCTTTCTATGATTTAGTGTATTTTTCCTATGAACACATTTTATAACGTGATAGAGGACAAAGAAAAATGTTACTTTGTAGAATCTTAAAATTAATAAAATTTATTTAATGGCATAAATGGCTTCATAAATTATTTTGCTCTTGTAGTTTGGTTAAAACAAATTTTTTCTTTCAAATTATTTTGCAATAATAATAAATTGTTCAGTATAAAACATTATCAACAAGAATTGGATTTGATTTGTATTAATAAAATACAACAAATTCTTGAGTGAAACTAGTTTTATTTCTTGCCTAAATTATTTTAATATATGTAACATAACCTATCATAAACGGTCACAGGGTAGTTTTATTCATTGTTAAATTAAGCGCCCATAGAAATACTTGTGAAGAGGTATTCATGCATCATTGGAAAGCCTGGACAAACCAGATAATTTTATGTCAGCATAAACGAACTGTCAAATCTATGGATTTTCTTCTTAAGAGTACATAATGTATATAAATTTATCTCCTGCATTTGATGCGGAAAGTGGAGTAATAAACCTGATAGACTTGGAATTCAAAAAAAAAAAAGAATTTAAATCAAAAAACTAAAACACACTTTAAAAATATTTATTTTCAAATTTGGGAAAATATTTTTAAACATTCGTTAATATTAAGCTTTTCAATAGTTCATTACTTCTAAGCGCACTATTCAAAAACTTATTCATACAAAATTAATTTTGACTTTTTTCCTCATAGCAAGTTATTTTAATCGGTCCGATTTGTCGAAATGAAAATGTTTACATTTATCGACTTTTTAAAGTCCCTACAATCTAAATCAAAGATTTCACTGGTCAACAAAATTTAAACTTTTTTGTGCCACACGGACTTTTTTGATATTTTTGCTTTAGTTTAGTTTAGTTATGTTTATTTATTTATTTATAAAGCTTACACAGTAAGATAACATAATATCTTATAAATTTGTGAGAGCCTACGACTTTACTATAGATAACAATTCAAAATAAAAAGAAATACAAAAGAAAATGATATAAAATAAAATTAAATTAAAATAAAATTAGAGAAAAAAGAAAAACAAATATTTATCGATAAAACATTATTTGACTTGAAAACAAGGGAATAATAGAAGTAATAGAATTAGAAGAAGAAAAAAAGGAGAAAAAGATGGTTAGAGTTAAGAATAGATGATAAGCTAATTTAAGTTAGTTGCTTTGGTTAGAAAAGAAGATTTTAATACTTAAGCATATCACTTATATCCCGCAGATGAGCGGGCAGTGAGTTCCAGAGGCGACATGCAGAGATGAAAAATTGCCTTTCTGAGGTCAAACACGAAAAGCGTGGCAAAATTACCGATGTCGATCTGTTCGATCTGTTCGATGTTGACATTCTGATTTTTTCAAAGAGATAGGCTGGTTGACGTGTTTTCAAGATTTTAAAAAACAGTATCAATGTACGAAGCTTCATGAAGTCATTTAAAGGCATATGAAGTAGAATCTCTTGCAAATGTGAAACATGGTCGTACCTTCTTAACCCAAAGATGTATCGAATGATACTATTAAAGGCTATGTTTAGTTTATTTTTGCTGATGGAATCGCAGTTGTAAAAAATGTCGCATCCATAAGTGAAAACAGGTATAACTAAGGTTCTTGCTAGCATTAGTCTGGTTTTAAATGGAGTGATGTTTTGGGCGGTCCACATGTTTTGCACAAAATAGGTAAACAATGATTTTCGATATCAGGTGCATAAATTAAGGTATTGACATCTAGATTGTTATAGAAAGATAATAGTCTTAGAAAATCCGCAATCTGTATTTTTTTTATAAAAGAAATAAAAAAAAAATGTTCATTTTCGAATAAAAATATCGGGAACACAAACAGATATTGAAATCAAACTTATATACTCGTATGTATGTGTATTAGCACATGTAAAATATTGTTGCTAGCTTTTAGTTAATTTTCTTAGAAAAATTCAGCAACTTTTTTAACGAATCACGAAAACCTATAGAACAAAAAAGTGATAGGAAATTGAAAATAAAGATATTGACAAATCGACAGACGGGTGCTGATGGGAAGTTATCTTTTTTTTAAATAAATCTATTCTGTTACCTATTATAACTTTAAAACAAAATTTCTATTTCAACTTTTTCTTTTAGGTCTTGAATCCTGATTTAATGTAAGAAATGTACACACCGATGGAAGAGTCCAATATGGATGCTTCGGAAGGAATCAAATGTCAACATTGGTGTATACAATTAAAATTTCAAAAAATCACTCCATGACGTTTTGGCCAAGAATAATAAAGCTAAGAAAGGCATTATCCAATTGTGTAATTTTAGTATAAACTCAAATAAACTCATTTCCATCCCATTTCTCAAAATATAAACATAAACTATGACATTTAATTTGTTTTAATGTAAACATCGATCTTCAATTGATGGCAATCAATAATATAAGTAATCTTTTTGAAATAAGAGCTCATCTGGAGCAGAAATCATTTTCATCAGTTAGTTCTTTAAAAAACATTCAAAAGAAAAGCAATAAAGGAAGTTAAAAGAACAATAGTTGTGTTTTGTATTTAATTAAAACTTTATTTGTTAAAGTAAAAAGTACCACGACAAAACTGTCATCCGCATCTCATTTATAGGATTTTCCGACTTTTCTCTAAACATTTTAATCACTGAGGGAGTCAAATGTCAAGTTTGACATTTCTATAATCATATTACAAATGTCAAAGACTAGTTCCGAGACCATTCGGAACTCATTCGTCGGATTTTGTCCTGTATATTTTTGGTAGAAGTAACACAATTTTTATTGGTAAATGACATGAGCATTTCCTTTTAGATTGTCTCTCAAGCTTTAAAAATAGAACGCTTCTTCAACTCATTTTTTCAGGCCATTTTGCTGAAATTGATAGTGGTGTATTGGCAGTACTACTTAAAGTAATAAAGTACATAAAGTAATGAAAAGAAAAAAACAGAGAACAGTGTTGCCATATAAATATTCATAGAAATGTTCAATTATGATTATGATAATGAGGTTTTCCATTGGTGATTTTAGATTTTCTTCAAAAATTGATTTTTTTTCGTGGCGCATGAAACACGATTGGAATTCTATTCTTTTTTTGTCACGAAGTCGCACTAATGCAACTTCGTTTACCTAAGTGTTAACGAGCGCCGTAGAGCTGACAAATTCCCAGCTAAACATTTATTAACTTCCCATAGGAAGTTATTGTAATCGGCCCGATTTGTCGAATTGAAAATGTTGACATTTCTCGACTTTGCAAGGTCCCTAGAGTCGAAAAGAGAGATGCCTGTGCGTGCGTGTGTAAGAACGTTTGTACGTCCGTACGTCCATACGGTCGCGACGTTTTTTCGTCGTCCATAGCTCAAGAACCGGTATAGATATCGACTTCAAATAAATTTTGTTATACAGATAATAATGCAGAAAGATGCCGAAAGGACTCTCAAAAAAATTGCGAGGGTGTTTTTTTTACCATAGCAATTTAAAAAAAGGTGAAAATTTTAGTTAACCCTAAATATCTCACGAACCAATAACGCTAAAGACTTGAATAAAATTTTATAATAATAATATATAATATTGTAATATGGTAAATACATTTTTGGAAAAAATTCCAATTAACGGTTTTTTTATAAATAAAAAAAAATTAAACAAAATTTGTCACCTCGAAAATTTTACGAACAAAAAATGATTTTATCTCCAAAACAATTTTGTGCAACGTAGAATAACGTTTGGTAAAATTTTGAGAAAAATCGAATCGACAGTTTTTTTTCCAAATAATAAAAACCTAAAAAAAAAAAATTAATAAAAGTTAGTAATTGATTTTCGACTAAAACATCTTTTCAAAACTTAAAAATATTGCCTTCAAACTAATTTTATCTCATAAGAAATATTATTTTCAACATTCGATAAAATTTTTAAAAAAATCGAATTGACAGTTTTTTTTACAAAAAATAGAAACAAAAAAAAAACAATACCTACTCAAACTTGGTAAAAATTTACTTTCGTCTCAAATATCTTTTCAAAAATTAAAAAAATATTGGCTTCAAAGTTATTTTATCTCACAGAAAACATTCAGTAATTTTTTTATAAAAATTCAACAGTCCGTTTTTTCATACAAAAAATAAAATCTACAAAAAATAGTACGCAAATTTGGTAATAATTGATGTTCGGTTCTCGATATCTCGTGAACAATAAAAGATATTGACTTCAAATTAATTTGTATTTGTTTATATAAGAAATAAAAACTTTTAAGAAATGCTACTAAAATTGGTAAAATCTCGTTAACAGAAATAGATTTTGAAATCAAACTATTTCATCATATGCAAAATATTGTTGATAGTTTTTAAATTTTTAAGAATAATTCAACTGACAACTTTTTTAACAAAACACGAAAACCTACAAACTTTTAAGCAAGACAAATCGAAAGATGGGATGGAAAGTTATCAGTGTAGGTCGCATCCCAGCCTCTTTTTAAAAATTGTATTTGTATTGTTGCAAAGGGGTACCTACATACATATATCTGTCGAAAAATCCAGATCTGTAGATTTGATCTTAAATTAAAAATAAATCAATTTATTTTGCCTCATAAAATGCAAAAACAGGGGAAATTTGTGTTTTGACAGATCTAGATCAATTCCATTTGACAAAGGTCTTGCATTGAGAGATAACTGCAACCATTCAACTTTCAACACTCTACAGGAAGAGGAAAATATATGTATCTACAATGCTTTTAGGTGAGTGCTTCAATTTCGCCGTATGTCAGAATATTCTCTTCCAAGGCGTCAATCGTCTCGCACTTATCTGAGTAGACAAGCGATTTCACATAACCCCACAAAACATAATCCAATGGAGTTAGAGAGAGCCGTCCATAGGCTCTTGACGCTAGATAACGCGCTTACCGTGTTTATTACAGTTAATTGATTGTTGCGTTGACTGTATGGCATGTATGCTCACAATAACATCCTCTAATTCAGGCACGAAAATTATATAATCATGGCTCTTTAGCATTTCATATTGAGTGTAACATTATGACCGGCTTCACATTTGAAGAAATATGGATCAATGATTCCCTCTGCCCATTGAGCTTCGTCCCTGACAAAAATTTTCTTGGTGGTTGTTCGGCTTCAATTCTTGCTCCTTCCTTTCTCAAAATTTTCCAAAAAGTGGATGGGCACATTGTCAAAATTTTGCATAACGTGTATGGGCACAGCTCCAGCGAATGATGGTGGATGGACTTATTTAAGTCTTCTTCGACACTCAACTCATACTCTATTCATTATAAAATGGTAAACAAAGCATAAATCAAGTGACAGCTGTCAAAAAGACGAACTCCGAAAAAAGCTCATGTAAATTGGTAAAAACCAAACATTTAAACAAGAATATTATTTTCATAATATAATAAACATCAAAGTTATTTGTGAGATGAATTTAAAAAAACGAGGACGTCTTATCGTTAAAAATAAAGAAAATAATCCTATTCCACACCTTCCAAGACATGTGTCAACTATGGTGCAAGATGCGATTCTGATGCCAAAAATAAAGGTTTAACGATTATACATTATTTAAATACTTACAACAATTCTTAAAATTTATTACAAAAAAACAATACTACCCTTTTTAATTAATTTCTTTCATTTTTTCCAGGGTAAAGCTTCGGCAAACGTTATAAAAATCGGTATATGATAGTACTATTGGTTTATATACGATGGTTCCATGATAGGACCTCAAAAGTTTATTTGGCTGGTTCAGGAAAACCAATTACGATTATGCCATTTTAACTGGTTACTTACATATATTATAATCATTGCCTTATTAGATAATTAGTAATACGATACAATGAGTTGAAGCAACATTCAGCTGAAATAAAAACAAAAGCAACAATATTTTTTGAAAAAATGCGTTTTATTTCAATGAGAAAATGGTTAGTACAATAATAATTATAATACCTATAACGATTAGGTGCGATATGTGAGTATCAGTATAGCTCCAATATAATATCAGTTCATTGTAGTTTTGAAGAACTTGTGATCTTTTGTATCTCTAGTATGATGGAAAGCACCTTTTTTTATATCATGGACAGCACAAGTTACTTTTGGCATTGTCGAAAACTCAGACTTATACTGGCTAGTGGAGACTGATTTTTCACTTCCCAAAGAAAATGTTGATTGATTACCAGTTTTTCGAGTGATGACTCGGTCTTGAGTGTATGAGGGAAAAGCGATACCATTATACTCTGTAAGCTTTTGATGACTGTGAGATGAAATTGACTTGGAATCATGTTCTTTATTTTGCCTGTGAATTGTGCTATAACTTTGCCTTTCACCGCCCACACTACTGAATACTGAAGACTGCTCATGTAAATTGTTAATACTCCGCCTTTGAATTTTTCCACTGGAACTAAGACCGCCAAATTGATTGCTTTCATTAGAAGTGCCTTTTCTATGCAATATAGAATTTGCAACATTTTCTTCTGACGTGAATGCAGTTTTCTTATGGTGAAAGTGTTTGGCGTCTACTGATTGGCTTCCACTTTGAATGTTTTGCGTTGTCCCATAAGACCTTGAAGTTTGATTAAGCGAGGAAGAAGTCGATGAAGACTTTGAAAATGAATTCATAGATTGATTTGATGATATACAGGTCGAAGAAGAGGACACTGCTAATTTTCCGTTTTCAGTTGTTTGTAAGTTAGAAATACTTGAAGACGACTGTATTGGCTGGTTAATTTTATTTATAGTAAGAGTTTCAGAAGCTTCCTTTGTATTGGAAGAATTAAGAATATTAGTTTCTTGTTTAGCTTTCGAAGTTTTTTCGATTATATTGACCTTATCATGCCTTTTAATGTATTGCGTTTCAGGTTCCTTGCGATTTTTATTGCTAACAACAGTTGTTACCTTTTTCGTCGAAACGACTACGAGCCCATCAGTAGGTTTATCAGTGTTCATATCGTTGGCATTAACTGCTGTTTTAGCATTGACGAAACTGATTTGGTTTGTTGTTTTTAAAATAGATTCATCTGTACCTAGGGAAATCGAAGATTTATTATGCGAATGCTTTGATTTTGTAACAAATGTACGGTTATATGAAGAAGAATCCGATTTTGTTTTTGAGCTTGTTGTAACCTTACTAGGAAATTCAAGGTGACCCTCAGATCTAAGATTGTCTTTGGGCTTAGTAGCAATTGTTCTGGAAAATGTCAAGTTGTTTAATTCCTTGCTGGTATTATTGGTTTTTGATGAACTTTTTGACATTGTAAGATTACCTTCCAACTTCAAATTATCAATCGGTTTTTGAGGGAATTGTTTTTCAGCAGGTTGGAAGTTCTGTTTTTCTTTAGAATATATTTCCCCTTCTAAACGTAGATTATCTACAGGTTTAATTTGTTCTGGCCTTCTTACATACTTGTATTCTTCTTTGCTAATTACTGTTTTTGATCCTTTAAGCTGTGAACTGACTTCATGAGACGTTTTTTCAACCTTTTCGAATTTTGAATTGCGTTGAACATGATCTCTTTTATAAATATTCATTTCTCCTTCAAGTTTAAGATTGTCCTTTGGTTTAAAAGGCGTTACGGAAATAGTGTTTTTGTTCAAAACTTGTTTTTTCAAATCTATTGAATCAACTTCGTCTTTAACAACTTCCTGTTTCTCTTCCCTTGAATAATGAGAAGAATAAAATTCACCTTCAGGTTTCAAGTTATCTGTGGGCCGAATTGGAGTCGGTCTTCGGACAGAATGATATTCGCGCTTTGCTTCAAATGTCATTTCACCTTCTGTTTTAAGGTTATCCTGATGTATAACTTGGAATGATTTGTCAGCAGGTCGGAATGAATCCTTAGACGGTACTGTAAATTCCCCTTCGGGATGTAAGTTATCTTCTGGTTTCTTTTGTTTTGGCCTTTCCGCTGGCTGGAATTTGGCCTTATCGGGAGTGTTAAAATCACCCTCAGGGCGCAAATTATCCCCAGGTATTTTTTGAGTTGGTCTCTCGGCAGGCCTGTACTTCTCCTTTTCTGGAGAATAAAAATCACCTTCAGTTTTAAGATTGTCTTTGGGTCTAACTTGGTCTGGTCTATTAACAAATTGGTATTGACGATTTTCTTCAAATGTCATTTTACCCTCTGTTCTCAAATTATCTTCCCGAATTATTCTAACAGTCTTTTCAGCAGGTCGGAATGTTTCTTTTGAGGGAACTGTGAATTCTCCTTCAGGATGCAAGTTGTCTTTGGGCTTCTTTTGCTTTGGCCTTTCGGCTGCTTGGAATTTGGCCTTATCAGGAGTGTAGAAATCACCCTCTGGACGTAAGTTATCCCCAGGTTTCTTTTGCGTTGGTCTCTCAGCTGGCCGGAAGTGCTCTTTTTCTGGAGAATAAAATTCTCCTTCCGATTTCAGATTATCAAGAGGTCTCACTTGGTCTGGACGTGTACCAAATTGGTATATATGTTTTTCTTCAAATGTCATTTCACCTTCTGTTTTCAAATTATCTTCGCGAATAATTCTAACAGTCTTTTCAGCAGGTCGGAATGGTTCTTTTGATGGAACTGTAAAATCTCCTTCGGGATACAAGTTATCTTCAGGCCTTTTTTGTTTTGGCCTTTCTGCTGGTTGAAACTTAGCTTTATCAGGAGTGTAGAAATCGCCCTCTGGACGCAAATTGTCCTCAGTTTTCTTTTGAGTTGGCCTTTCCGCTGGACGGAACTTCTCCTTTTCAGGAGAGTAAAAGTCGCCTTCAGGTCTAAGATTATCTTCGGGTCGTTTTTGAACTGGCCTTTCAGCAGGCTTGAACGAAGGTTTATCTGGAGCATAAAATTCTCCTTCGGGATGCAAATTATCTTCTGGCTTCTTTTGCTTTGGCCTTTCGGCTGGTTGGAATTTGGCCTTATCGGGAGTGTAGAAATCGCCCTCTGGACGCAAATTATCCTCAGGTTTCTTCTGTGTTGGCCTTTCCGCTGGACGGAACTTCTCTTTTTCAGGAGAGTAAAAGTCGCCTTCAGGTCTAAGATTATCCTCGGGTCGTTTTTGAACTGGCCTTTCAGCAGGCTTGAACGAAGGTTTATCTGGAGCATAAAATTCTCCTTCGGGATGCAAATTATCTTCTGGCTTCTTTTGCTTTGGCCTTTCGGCTGGTTGGAATTTGGCCTTATCGGGAGTGTAGAAATCGCCCTCTGGACGCAAATTATCCTCAGGTTTCTTCTGTGTTGGCCTTGCCGCTGGACGGAACTTCTCCTTTTCGGGAGAGTAAAAGTCGCCTTCAGGTTTCAGATTGTCAAGGGGCCTCACTTGGTCTGGTCGTGTGACGAACTGATATATATGTTTTTCTTCAAACGTCATTTCACCTTCTGTTTTCAAATTATCTTCGCGAATAATTCTAACAGTCTTTTCAGCAGGTCGGAATGTTTCTTTTGATGGAACTGTAAAATCTCCTTCGGGATACAAGTTATCTTCAGGCCTTTTTTGTTTTGGCCTTTCTGCTGGTTGAAAATTAGCTTTATCAGGAGTGTAGAAATCACCCTCTGGACGCAAATTGTCCTCAGGTTTCTTTTGAGTTGGCCTTTCCGCTGGGCGGAACTTCTCCTTTTCAGGAGAGTAAAAGTCGCCTTCGGGTCTAAGATTATCCTCGGGTCGTTTTTGAACTGGCCTTTCAGCAGGCTTGAACGAAGGTTTATCTGGAGCATAAAATTCTCCTTCGGGATGCAAATTATCTTCTGGCTTCTTTTGCTTTGGCCTTTCGGCTGGTTGGAATTTGGCCTTATCGGGAGTGTAGAAATCGCCCTCTGGACGCAAGTTATCTTCAGGCCTTTTTTGTTTTGGCCTTTCCGCTGGGCGGAACTTCTCCTTTTCCGGAGAGTAAAAGTCGCCTTCAGGTCTAAGATTATCCTCGGGTCGTTTTTGAACTGGCCTTTCAGCAGGCTTGAACGAAGGTTTATCTGGAGCATAAAATTCTCCTTCGGGATGCAAATTATCTTCTGGCTTCTTTTGCTTTGGCCTTTCGGCTGGTTGGAATTTGGCCTTATCGGGAGTGTAGAAATCGCCCTCTGGACGCAAATTATCCTCAGGTTTCTTCTGTGTTGGCCTTTCCGCTGGGCGGAACTTCTCCTTTTCAGGAGAGTAAAATTCGCCTTCAGGTCTAAGATTATCCTCGGGTCGTTTTTGAACTGGCCTTTCAGCAGGCTTGAACGAAGGTTTGTCTGGAGCATAAAATTCTCCTTCGGGATGTAAATTATCTTCTGGCTTCTTTTGCTTCGGCCTTTCAGCTGGTTGGAATTTGGCCTTATCGGGAGTGTAAAACTCGCCCTCTGGACGCAAATTATCCTCGGGTTTCTTTTGTGTTGGCCTTTCCGCTGGACGGAACTTCTCCTTTTCGGGAGAGTAAAAGTCGCCTTCAGGTTTCAGATTGTCAAGGGGCCTCACTTGGTCTGGTCGTGTGACGAACTGATATATATGTTTTTCTTCAAACGTCATTTCACCTTCTGTTTTCAAATTATCTTCGCGAATAATTCTAACAGTCTTTTCAGCAGGTCGGAATGTTTCTTTTGATGGAACTGTAAAATCTCCTTCGGGATACAAGTTATCTTCAGGCCTTTTTTGTTTTGGCCTTTCTGCTGGTTGAAACTTAGCTTTATC
The DNA here is from genome assembly GCA_920104205.1 of Eupeodes latifasciatus. Taxonomy (NCBI): domain Eukaryota; kingdom Metazoa; phylum Arthropoda; class Insecta; order Diptera; family Syrphidae; genus Eupeodes; species Eupeodes latifasciatus. The sequence continues at coordinate 65,898,021 of OV049925.1, forward strand.
AGGAGTGTAGAAATCGCCCTCTGGACGCAAATTGTCCTCAGGTTTCTTTTGAGTTGGCCTTTCCGCTGGGCGGAACTTCTCCTTTTCAGGAGAGTAAAAGTCGCCTTCAGGTCTAAGATTATCCTCGGGTCGTTTTTGAACTGGCCTTTCAGCAGGCTTGAACGAAGGTTTATCTGGAGCATAAAATTCTCCTTCGGGATGCAAATTATCTTCTGGCTTCTTTTGCTTTGGCCTTTCGGCTGGTTGGAATTTGGCCTTATCGGGAGTGTAGAAATCGCCCTCTGGACGCAAATTATCCTCAGGTTTCTTCTGTGTTGGCCTTTCCGCTGGGCGGAACTTCTCCTTTTCAGGAGAGTAAAATTCGCCTTCAGGTCTAAGATTATCCTCGGGTCGTTTTTGAACTGGCCTTTCAGCAGGCTTGAACGAAGGCTTGTCTGGAGCATAAAATTCTCCTTCGGGATGTAAATTATCTTCTGGCTTCTTTTGCTTCGGCCTTTCAGCTGGTTGGAATTTGGCCTTATCGGGAGTGTAAAACTCGCCCTCTGGACGCAAATTATCCTCGGGTTTCTTTTGTGTTGGCCTTTCCGCTGGACGGAACTTCTCCTTTTCGGGAGAGTAAAAGTCGCCTTCAGGTTTCAGATTGTCAAGGGGCCTCACTTGGTCTGGTCGTGTGACGAACTGATATATATGTTTTTCTTCAAACGTCATTTCACCTTCTGTTTTCAAATTATCTTCGCGAATAATTCTAACAGTCTTTTCAGCAGGTCGGAATGTTTCTTTTGATGGAACTGTAAAATCTCCTTCGGGATACAAGTTATCTTCAGGCCTTTTTTGTTTTGGCCTTTCTGCTGGTTGAAACTTAGCTTTATCAGGAGTGTAGAAATCGCCCTCTGGACGCAAATTGTCCTCAGGTTTCTTTTGAGTTGGCCTTTCCGCTGGGCGGAACTTCTCCTTTTCAGGAGAGTAAAAGTCGCCTTCAGGTCTAAGATTATCCTCGGGTCGTTTTTGAACTGGCCTTTCAGCAGGCTTGAACGAAGGTTTATCTGGAGCATAAAATTCTCCTTCGGGATGTAAATTATCTTCTGGCTTCTTTTGCTTTGGCCTTTCGGCTGGTTGGAATTTGGCCTTATCGGGAGTGTAGAAATCGCCCTCTGGACGCAAATTATCCTCAGGTTTCTTCTGTGTTGGCCTTTCCGCTGGGCGGAACTTCTCCTTTTCAGGAGAGTAAAATTCGCCTTCAGGTCTAAGATTATCCTCTGGTCGTTTTTGAACTGGCCTTTCAGCAGGCTTGAACGAAGGTTTGTCTGGAGCATAAAATTCTCCTTCGGGATGTAAATTATCTTCTGGCTTCTTTTGCTTCGGTCTTTCAGCTGGTTGGAATTTGGCCTTATCGGGAGTGTAAAACTCGCCCTCTGGACGCAAATTATCCTCGGGTTTCTTTTGTGTTGGCCTTTCCGCTGGACGGAACTTCTCCTTTTCGGGAGAGTAAAAGTCGCCTTCAGGTTTCAGATTGTCAAGGGGCCTCACTTGGTCTGGTCGTGTGACGAACTGATATATATGTTTTTCTTCAAACGTCATTTCACCTTCTGTTTTCAAATTATCTTCGCGAATAATTCTAACAGTCTTTTCAGCAGGTCGGAATGTTTCTTTTGATGGAACTGTAAAATCTCCTTCGGGATACAAGTTATCTTCAGGCCTTTTTTGTTTTGGCCTTTCTGCTGGTTGAAACTTAGCTTTATCAGGAGTGTAGAAATCACCCTCTGGACGCAAATTGTCCTCAGGTTTCTTTTGAGTTGGCCTTTCCGCTGGGCGGAACTTCTCCTTTTCAGGAGAGTAAAATTCGCCTTCAGGTCTAAGATTATCCTCGGGTCGTTTTTGAACTGGCCTTTCAGCAGGCTTGAACGAAGGTTTGTCTGGAGCATAAAATTCTCCTTCGGGATGTAAATTATCTTCTGGCTTCTTTTGCTTCGGCCTTTCAGCTGGTTGGAATTTGGCCTTATCGGGAGTGTAAAACTCGCCCTCTGGACGCAAATTATCCTCGGGTTTCTTTTGTGTTGGCCTTTCCGCTGGACGGAACTTCTCCTTTTCGGGAGAGTAAAAGTCGCCTTCAGGTTTCAGATTGTCAAGGGGCCTCACTTGGTCTGGTCGTGTGACGAACTGATATATATGTTTTTCTTCAAACGTCATTTCACCTTCTGTTTTCAAATTATCTTCGCGAATAATTCTAACAGTCTTTTCAGCAGGTCGGAATGTTTCTTTTGATGGAACTGTAAAATCTCCTTCGGGATACAAGTTATCTTCAGGCCTTTTTTGTTTTGGCCTTTCTGCTGGTTGAAACTTAGTTTTATCAGGAGTGTAGAAATCGCCCTCTGGACGCAAATTGTCCTCAGGTTTCTTTTGAGTTGGCCTTTCCGCTGGGCGGAACTTCTCCTTTTCAGGAGAGTAAAAGTCGCCTTCAGGTCTAAGATTATCCTCGGGTCGTTTTTGAACTGGCCTTTCAGCAGGCTTGAACGAAGGTTTATCTGGAGCATAAAATTCTCCTTCGGGATGTAAATTATCTTCTGGCTTCTTTTGCTTTGGCCTTTCGGCTGGTTGGAATTTGGCCTTATCGGGAGTGTAGAAATCGCCCTCTGGACGCAAATTATCCTCAGGTTTCTTCTGTGTTGGCCTTTCCGCTGGGCGGAACTTCTCCTTTTCAGGAGAGTAAAATTCGCCTTCAGGTCTAAGATTATCCTTGGGTCGTTTTTGAACTGGCCTTTCAGCAGGCTTGAACGAAGGTTTGTCTGGAGCATAAAATTCTCCTTCGGGATGTAAATTATCTTCTGGCTTCTTTTGCTTCGGCCTTTCAGCTGGTTGGAATTTGGCCTTATCGGGAGTGTAAAACTCGCCCTCTGGACGCAAATTATCCCCGGGTTTCTTTTGTGTTGGCCTTTCCGCTGGACGGAACTTCTCCTTTTCGGGAGAGTAAAAGTCGCCTTCAGGTTTCAGATTGTCAAGGGGCCTCACTTGGTCTGGTCGTGTGACGAACTGATATATATGTTTTTCTTCAAACGTCATTTCACCTTCTGTTTTCAAATTATCTTCGCGAATAATTCTAACAGTCTTTTCAGCAGGTCGGAATGTTTCTTTTGATGGAACTGTAAAATCTCCTTCGGGATACAAGTTATCTTCAGGCCTTTTTTGTTTTGGCCTTTCTGCTGGTTGAAACTTAGCTTTATCAGGAGTGTAGAAATCGCCCTCTGGACGCAAATTGTCCTCAGGTTTCTTTTGAGTTGGCCTTTCCGCTGGGCGGAACTTCTCCTTTTCAGGAGAGTAAAAGTCGCCTTCAGGTCTAAGATTATCCTCGGGTCGTTTTTGAACTGGCCTTTCAGCAGGCTTGAACGAAGGTTTATCTGGAGCATAAAATTCTCCTTCGGGATGCAAATTATCTTCTGGCTTCTTTTGCTTTGGCCTTTCGGCTGGTTGGAATTTGGCCTTATCGGGAGTGTAGAAATCGCCCTCTGGACGCAAATTATCCTCAGGTTTCTTCTGTGTTGGCCTTTCCGCTGGGCGGAACTTCTCCTTTTCAGGAGAGTAAAATTCGCCTTCAGGTCTAAGATTATCCTCGGGTCGTTTTTGAACTGGCCTTTCAGCAGGCTTGAACGAAGGTTTGTCTGGAGCATAAAATTCTCCTTCGGGATGTAAATTATCTTCTGGCTTCTTTTGCTTCGGCCTTTCAGCTGGTTGGAATTTGGCCTTATCGGGAGTGTAAAACTCGCCCTCTGGACGCAAATTATCCTCGGGTTTCTTTTGTGTTGGCCTTTCCGCTGGACGGAACTTCTCCTTTTCGGGAGAGTAAAAGTCGCCTTCAGGTTTCAGATTGTCAAGGGGCCTCACTTGGTCTGGTCGTGTGACGAACTGATATATATGTTTTTCTTCAAACGTCATTTCACCTTCTGTTTTCAAATTATCTTCGCGAATAATTCTAACAGTCTTTTCAGCAGGTCGGAATGTTTCTTTTGATGGAACTGTAAAATCTCCTTCGGGATACAAGTTATCTTCAGGCCTTTTTTGTTTTGGCCTTTCTGCTGGTTGAAACTTAGCTTTATCAGGAGTGTAGAAATCGCCCTCTGGACGCAAATTGTCCTCAGGTTTCTTTTGAGTTGGCCTTTCCGCTGGGCGGAACTTCTCCTTTTCAGGAGAGTAAAAGTCGCCTTCAGGTCTAAGATTATCCTCGGGTCGTTTTTGAACTGGCCTTTCAGCAGGCTTGAACGAAGGTTTATCTGGAGCATAAAATTCTCCTTCGGGATGCAAATTATCTTCTGGCTTCTTTTGCTTTGGCCTTTCGGCTGGTTGGAATTTGGCCTTATCGGGAGTGTAGAAATCGCCCTCTGGACGCAAATTATCCTCAGGTTTCTTCTGTGTTGGCCTTTCTGCTGGGCGGAACGTCTCCTTTTCTGGAGAGTAAAATTCGCCTTCAGGTCTAAGATTATCCTCGGGTCGTTTTTGAACTGGCCTTTCAGCAGGCTTGAAAGAAGGTTTGTCTGGAGCATAAAATTCTCCTTCGGGATGTAAATTATCTTCTGGCTTCTTTTGCTTCGGCCTTTCAGCTGGTTGGAACTTGCCCTTATCGGGAGTGTAAAACTCGCCCTCTGGACGCAAATTATCCTCGGGTTTCTTTTGTGTTGGCCTTTCCGCTGGACGGAACTTCTCCTTTTCGGGAGAGTAAAAGTCGCCTTCAGGTTTCAGATTGTCAAGGGGCCTCACTTGGTCTGGTCGTGTGACGAACTGATATATATGTTTTTCTTCAAACGTCATTTCACCTTCTGTTTTCAAATTATCTTCGCGAATAATTCTAACAGTCTTTTCAGCAGGTCGGAATGTTTCTTTTGATGGAACTGTAAAATCTCCTTCGGGATACAAGTTATCTTCTGGCCTCTTTTGTGTTGGCCTTTCTGCTGGTTGAAACTTAGCTTTATCAGGAGTGTAGAAATCACCCTCTGGACGCAAATTGTCCTCAGGTTTCTTTTGAGTTGGCCTTTCCGCTGGGCGGAACTTCTCCTTTTCAGGAGAGTAAAAGTCGCCTTCAGGTCTAAGATTATCCTCGGGTCGTTTTTGAACTGGCCTTTCAGCAGGCTTGAACGAAGGTTTATCTGGAGCATAAAATTCTCCTTCGGGATGCAAATTATCTTCTGGCTTCTTTTGCTTTGGCCTTTCGGCTGGTTGGAATTTGGCCTTATCGGGAGTGTAGAAATCGCCCTCTGGACGCAAATTATCCTCAGGTTTCTTCTGTGTTGTCCTTTCCGCTGGGCGGAACTTCTCCTTTTCAGGAGAGTAAAATTCGCCTTCAGGTCTAAGATTATCCTCGGGTCGTTTTTGAACTGGCCTTTCAGCAGGCTTGAACGAAGGTTTGTCTGGAGCATAAAATTCTCCTTCGGGATGTAAATTATCTTCTGGCTTCTTTTGCTTCGGCCTTTCAGCTGGTTGGAATTTGGCCTTATCGGGAGTGTAAAACTCGCCCTCTGGACGCAAATTATCCTCGGGTTTCTTTTGTGTTGGCCTTTCCGCTGGACGGAACTTCTCCTTTTCGGGAGAGTAAAAGTCGCCTTCAGGTTTCAGATTGTCAAGGGGCCTCACTTGGTCTGGTCGTGTGACGAACTGATATATATGTTTTTCTTCAAACGTCATTTCACCTTCTGTTTTCAAATTATCTTCGCGAATAATTCTAACAGTCTTTTCAGCAGGTCGGAATGTTTCTTTTGATGGAACTGTAAAATCTCCTTCGGGATACAAGTTATCTTCAGGCCTTTTTTGTTTTGGCCTTTCTGCTGGTTGAAACTTAGCTTTATCAGGAGTGTAGAAATCGCCCTCTGGACGCAAATTGTCCTCAGGTTTCTTTTGAGTTGGCCTTTCCGCTGGGCGGAACTTCTCCTTTTCAGGAGAGTAAAAGTCGCCTTCAGGTCTAAGATTATCCTCGGGTCGTTTTTGAACTGGCCTTTCAGCAGGCTTGAACGAAGGTTTATCTGGAGCATAAAATTCTCCTTCGGGATGCAAATTATCTTCTGGCTTCTTTTGCTTTGGCCTTTCGGCTGGTTGGAATTTGGCCTTATCGGGAGTGTAGAAATCGCCCTCTGGACGCAAATTATCCTCAGGTTTCTTCTGTGTTGGCCTTTCCGCTGGGCGGAACTTCTCCTTTTCAGGAGAGTAAAATTCGCCTTCAGGTCTAAGATTATCCTCGGGTCGTTTTTGAACTGGCCTTTCAGCAGGCTTGAACGAAGGTTTGTCTGGAGCATAAAATTCTCCTTCGGGATGTAAATTATCTTCTGGCTTCTTTTGCTTCGGCCTTTCAGCTGGTTGGAATTTGGCCTTATCGGGAGTGTAAAACTCGCCCTCTGGACGCAAATTATCCTCGGGTTTCTTTTGTGTTGGCCTTTCCGCTGGACGGAACTTCTCCTTTTCGGGAGAGTAAAAGTCGCCTTCAGGTTTCAGATTGTCAAGGGGCCTCACTTGGTCTGGTCGTGTGACGAACTGATATATATGTTTTTCTTCAAACGTCATTTCACCTTCTGTTTTCAAATTATCTTCGCGAATAATTCTAACAGTCTTTTCAGCAGGTCGGAATGTTTCTTTTGATGGAACTGTAAAATCTCCTTCGGGATACAAGTTATCTTCAGGCCTTTTTTGTTTTGGCCTTTCTGCTGGTTGAAACTTAGCTTTATCAGGAGTGTAGAAATCGCCCTCTGGACGCAAATTGTCCTCAGGTTTCTTTTGAGTTGGCCTTTCCGCTGGGCGGAACTTCTCCTTTTCAGGAGAGTAAAAGTCGCCTTCAGGTCTAAGATTATCCTCGGGTCGTTTTTGAACTGGCCTTTCAGCAGGCTTGAACGAAGGTTTATCTGGAGCATAAAATTCTCCTTCGGGATGCAAATTATCTTCTGGCTTCTTTTGCTTTGGCCTTTCGGCTGGTTGGAATTTGGCCTTATCGGGAGTGTAGAAATCGCCCTCTGGACGCAAATTATCCTCAGGTTTCTTCTGTGTTGGCCTTTCCGCTGGGCGGAACTTCTCCTTTTCAGGAGAGTAAAATTCGCCTTCAGGTCTAAGATTATCCTCGGGTCGTTTTTGAACTGGCCTTTCAGCAGGCTTGAACGAAGGTTTATCTGGAGCATAAAATTCTCCTTCGGGATGTAAATTATCTTCTGGCTTCTTTTGCTTCGGCCTTTCAGCTGGTTGGAACTTGGCCTTATCGGGAGTGTAAAACTCGCCCTCTGGACGCAAATTATCCTCGGGTTTCTTTTGTGTTGGCCTTTCCGCTGGACGGAACTTCTCCTTTTCGGGAGAGTAAAAGTCGCCTTCAGGTTTCAGATTGTCAAGGGGCCTCACTTGGTCTGGTCGTGTGACGAACTGATATATATGTTTTTCTTCAAACGTCATTTCACCTTCTGTTTTCAAATTATCTTCGCGAATAATTCTAACAGTCTTTTCAGCAGATCGGAATGTTTCTTTTGATGGAACTGTAAAATCTCCTTCGGGATACAAGTTATCTTCAGGCCTTTTTTGTTTTGGCCTTTCTGCTGGTTGAAACTTAGCTTTATCAGGAGTGTAGAAATCACCCTCTGGACGCAAATTGTCCTCAGGTTTCTTTTGAGTTGGCCTTTCCGCTGGGCGGAACTTCTCCTTTTCAGGAGAGTAAAAGTCGCCTTCAGGTCTAAGATTATCCTCGGGTCGTTTTTGAACTGGCCTTTCAGCAGGCTTGAACGAAGGTTTATCTGGAGCATAAAATTCTCCTTCGGGATGCAAATTATCTTCTGGCTTCTTTTGCTTTGGCCTTTCGGCTGGTTGGAATTTGGCCTTATCGGGAGTGTAGAAATCGCCCTCTGGACGCAAATTATCCTCAGGTTTCTTCTGTGTTGGCCTTTCCGCTGGGCGGAACTTTTCCTTTTCAGAAGAGTAAAATTCGCCTTCAGGTCTAAGATTATCCTCGGGTCGTTTTTGAACTGGCCTTTCAGCAGGCTTGAACGAAGGTTTGTCTGGAGCATAAAATTCTCCTTCGGGATGTAAATTATCTTCTGGCTTCTTTTGCTTCGGCCTTTCAGCTGGTTGGAATTTGGCCTTATCGGGAGTGTAAAACTCGCCCTCTGGACGCAAATTATCCTCGGGTTTCTTTTGTGTTGGCCTTTCCGCTGGACGGAACTTCTCCTTTTCGGGAGAGTAAAAGTCGCCTTCAGGTTTCAGATTGTCAAGGGGCCTCACTTGGTCTGGTCGTGTGACGAACTGATATATATGTTTTTCTTCAAACGTCATTTCACCTTCTGTTTTCAAATTATCTTCGCGAATAATTCTAACAGTCTTTTCAGCAGGTCGGAATGTTTCTTTTGATGGAACTGTAAAATCTCCTTCGGGATACAAGTTATCTTCAGGCCTTTTTTGTTTTGGCCTTTCTGCTGGTTGAAACTTAGCTTTATCAGGAGTGTAGAAATCGCCCTCTGGACGCAAATTGTCCTCAGGTTTCTTTTGAGTTGGCCTTTCCGCTGGGCGGAACTTCTCCTTTTCAGGAGAGTAAAAGTCGCCTTCAGGTCTAAGATTATCCTCGGGTCGTTTTTGAACTGGCCTTTCAGCAGGCTTGAACGAAGGTTTATCTGGAGCATAAAATTCTCCTTCGGGATGCAAATTATCTTCTGGCTTCTTTTGCTTTGGCCTTTCGGCTGGTTGGAATTTGGCCTTATCGGGAGTGTAGAAATCACCCTCTGGGCGTAAGTTATCCTCAGATTTCTTTTGTATTGGTCTCTCAGCTGGCCGGAAGTGCTCTTTTTCTGGAGAATAAAATTCTCCTTCCGATTTCAGATTATCAAGGGGCCTCACTTGGTCTGGTCGTGTGACGAACTGATATATATGTTTTTCTTCAAATGTCATGTCACCCTCTGTTCTCAAATTATCTTCGCGAATAATTCTAACAGTCTTTTCAGCAGGTCGGAATTGTTCTTTTGATGGAACTGTAAATTCTCCTTCTGGATGCAAGTTATCTTCTGGCCTTTTTTGTGTTGGCCTTTCTGCTGGTTGATACTTAGCTTTATCAGGAGTGTAGAAATCGCCCTCTGGACGCAAATTGTCCTCAGGTTTCTTTTGAGTTGGCCTTTCCGCTGGGCGGAATTTTTCCTTTTCGGGGGAGTAAAAGTCGCCTTCAGGTCTTAGATTATCTTCGGGTCGCTTTTGAACTGGCCTTTCAGCAGGTTTAAATAAAAGTTTATCTTGAACATAAAATTCTCCTTCAGGATGCAAGTTATCTTGGGGCTTCTTTTGCTTCGGCCTTTCAGCTGGTTGGAATTCGGTCTTATCGGGTGTGTAGAAATCACCCTCTGGATGCAAATTGTCCTGAGGTTTCTTTTGCGTTGGTCTCTCAGCTGGCCGGAAGTGATCTTTTTCTGGAGAATAAAATTCGCCTTCAGGTTTCAGATTGTCAAGGGGTCTCACTTGATTTGGTCGTTTGACGAACTGATATTCCCGTTTTTCTTCAAATGTCATTTCTCCTTCTGTCTTTAAATTGTCTTCACGAATAATTCTAACAATTTTTTCTGCAGGGTGAAATGCGTCCTTCGATGGTAATGTAAATTCTCCCTCTGGATATAAATTATTTTCAGGCCTTATTGTCTGGCTTGTTTCACCTGGTTTATAATTGTTCTTTGCGGGAGTATAAAAATCACCTTCTGGACGCAGATTATCTTCGGGCCGCTTCTGTATTGGTCTTTCTGCTGGCTGGAACTTTATTTTATCTGGAGTATAAAATTCGCCTTCTGACTTCAGATTGTCCAAAGGCCTTATTAGTTGCGGCCTGGCAAAAAATTGATACTCTTGTTTCTCTGTCAATTTAATTTGCTCTTCTGTGTTCATATTATCTTCACGAATAATTCGAATCGTTCTTTCGTTAGGTATAAATGTTGATGATTCATTGGTAACAGGGCTGTCATTAGGTTCCGTTACTTGGTATGTATTTTCGTTGCTGTAATATGACTTTCCCTCGTTTTCTTCATTTCCTCGTTGAAATGCTCTTTCTTCTTCGTTTTGCAAGAAATCTGATCTTATGATCTGAACGCTTTTATCTGTTGAATGATATGGTTCCTGTATAAGGGAACCATTTTCTATATCCGATTTCAAACTGTCTCCTGGTCTTACTACGGTTGGTAGGTCGATAGAGTTAATAACTTTCGTAACATTTTGTGTTTCGGATTGAGATTCTATTTCGTTTTTATTGCTTCTTATTCCGAGTTTGGCATTTTCAATGTCTGATTTGGTCCATGTGTTTCTACGTATAGTGGATTTTTCTTCCGATGCGTCTGGAATTAACATACAAATTGTTTTTTTTTTTGAACAATTACTTTAAAAAATGTATTTAAATGAAAAGATAAATACAAAAAAATAAATTTGTTCAATAACCTTTTGTTAACAATATCATAATATGTAATTAGTTTCTAAATTATATAATTGATAAATTTTATTCTTACCATGTTGTTCGCTATGTGTGATGTTTAGTTCTTCCCTTGTAGTGTTTTTATTGATATCAGAAAAGGTGGAACTCGTCTGACTGCAGTGGTGGCGACTGGAAAATAACATAAACCAAATTAAATATATTAAATTATTCAAGTTTTGTTATGGCTTTATATACTTTAAAATATTACTTTTGAAAATTCGAAAACAGACATATGTACGTACATATGTTTATAAGGCTTTTTGAGACTATATAGTCAAGGTTTTCTAAATCTAAAAATAAGTAAATTAGGTGGTGCAACAGTCCTTTGAGAACTAGGGCCTAGTGACTTACAACTCTCAACCATTCCTGTGTGCGAGTACTGTTGTCAGGGATGGAGAGGACCTACAGTTTTAAGCCGAATCCGAACGGCAAATTTGAGAAAACACTTTTCATGACAAGAATTACTCTTGGAGAATTTGTCAATTTCTCGCAAGAGGCAGTACCCGTGAAAAAAAACTTTAGATGGCATAGGCAGGGATCGAACCCAAGACCTCTGGCATGACAGTCCAACGCACTAACCATCATGCCACGGGTACTACCAAATCTAACTATCTAATATTTTTTTTGTTTTTAATTTTTAATTTTTTTCTAAAAAATAAAAACTAAATTAGGTGGCGCAACAGTTCGTATAGAACCAGGTCCTAGTGACTTACAACTCTCAACCATTCCTGTCTGCGAGTACTGTTTCTTATTTTATGTTTTTTTATATATAATGTATATATGTATATATTTTTTTTAAACATGTTTTTTTAAAATTATTATTAATTTTTTTTTGTGCCACCACGCCTATTCTTCTTAAAACTAAACCCCAAAACTATAAAACAAATATGTAAGCCGGCCAAGGTTTACATACCGTTCGGGCACAGCCCTACTTAACCGAAGGAGCTCTGCTAGGCCTTGTGCCATAACGTCCCGATTGTACAGGAGCCGCATATCCACGGTTCGTCATCTGACGTGGTAGATTATCAGAACCGCCAATCTATCCTGTATCAGACCGCATCTATCTAAAAAGAGGAATGCCTCTGCAGGAATGAAGCCGCTCAAGCGTGCAATTCAAAATACTCGTCGTTCGGATAGAACGTCCCGAAAATTAAATTGTTTATCACGAAATTGTCAATTCTGTTGATTTGAGCCCCGTTGAATAGGTCCTCGTTGGAATAGTAATGCACGAAAGAAGATTCGGATGTTCGAAATTCTGTATTTCAAAATGCTGTAAATAAGGTAAAAAAATAAAAATCGTTTTGGCAATGTAAAATAGTGCGCACTTTTTTACATTATCAAAACGAATTTTATTTTTTAGCCTTATTTACATCATTTTGAAAAACAGAATTTTGAAATTTTAAGAAAACATCATCATAATTTTTCATTAGCATAATGTTCTAATATACTCCCTTGAACAATAACATTATGTACCTATGATAATTTATAAGTCTCTGAAATAATAAAAACAAAAATAACAAAAACACTATATGAAGATATAAATCCTTCATACGTATCACCCTCCAAAATCCATTTGTTTACATTGTTGTATTTGTAATGTGGACGAATTCAACGAGAAAAATTGACGTGTTTTCACGCATCCATAGAATCAACTACGAAGTTTTTAGGGGAAATTTCATAAAATTAGAGGAGAAATCACACGCATACTTAAATAAGTTTATGAGTTCGACTTCCGGTTTAGCTTGTAGGCAAACCAATATGGCTACCGAGGATTTATATCTTTACTAGAGTGTTTTTGACAAATAATATAAATGGTACCTGCTTTTTATTTTCTCTTTCTCATTTTCTTCTTCTTAGTTATTTGTATTTCTCTCACATTTGTACATGAATTGATTCTATCATAATCAACAATTGCATAAAAGATTGCACCAAACTAATTGATCTGTCAAAACTTCCAGTATTATACAGTATTATGAGATACAGTATTTTGTCAATACAGCATTTTGAGACACAGTATTTTAAATGTACAGTATTTTGAAATACAGAATATTAACCATACAGTATTATGACCATACAGTATCGTACAGTATCATACAGAATTTCGACCATACAGACCCGCTCCCACATTGAACATGACACTTATTATTCATTACTGGACTGAGGCACCTCGTGGACGGACTACAGAAATACTACATTTTGGCGACGAGGTAAAAATAACTTGAAAAATGAATTACATTAAATTTTGCTAAAAGGTATTTCAGTTCACCAGTTATTTGCATTAAATTGCGATTAGGTACTCTATTAACCTATCCTGTGTGAATGGTCTCAGGCATGCAATTGCGGGGGAGGGACAAAAACAAAAGAAGGAACAGGCATTCAATTGCAAAAGGTTACGTCGCATTAAATTGCGGTTTGTTAATAAAAAGGTAGTCTACGAGTATTTTATTTTGTCCTGTTAATGTTAATGTTACTGTAATTACAGAACGTTACCTGTGAACTACGAATTAAAGGCCATCGATCAGTTAGTCAATAAAAAATAAAAGGGTGGTTGCTATGGCGCAACAGTACACTCTTGACAAATTTGATTGCGAAGGAGATGGAAGTTCAGTTGTAATCAGATGGGAATGATGGAAAAGGGGTTTAGGTATTTACTTAGAAGCTGCAAGTATTGTAACTGAAGTAAAAAAGAGAGCAAGTTTACTACATTTTGGTGGGCCAGAACTGCAAGAAATTTTGTATAACCTTGTTGACGCGAATGTAGAACCCAACAAAGAAAATGAGGGAAACGCTTTAGGATAGCAATTGAAAAGTTAGACGAGTATTTTGCTCCGAAACAATGTCTTGCATTCGAGCGTCACATATTCAAGAACCAAATAAAAAATTTCAGAAATTTTTAGTTCGTCTCAGACAACAGGCAGAAAAATGTTCTTTTGCGGGCATTAACGAAAACCCAATCAGCCAGGTGGTAGAAAAATGTTCTTCAGTTGCCTTGCGCAAGAAAATATTAAAATCTGGGGACTCTATGACATTAGATGAAATAAAAGTGGAAGCAAACATTATTGAAGCTGTTGAGCGGCAATTAGAAGAGTTTGGAACAAAAACTCTTAAAAAAAACTAAAACTATTAAAAATATAATTGGTACTGTTTTCTTGGACTCTATCCATATCTACAACTCCCATGCTCCCACTGGGGAGCATTTTAGTAAGCCAAAAAGATTTAAGGCAATAAAAATAACGTTGTAGATATGGATAGAGTCCAAGAAAACAGTACCAATTATATTTTTAATATTGATGGCATTGCAACAGTAACATGCAGAGAAGGGAACATCGAAATACATGTGTTCATAGATTCAGGCTGTAACCAGAATTTAATCACGGACAAAACATGGGAACTTTTGAAACGAAAACAAGTACATGTTACAAGCCAGAATACAAAACCAAACAAAAACTTTTTAGCGTATGGAAGTAAACAACCTTTGAAACTAGGGTCTTTTGACGCTGCAATCGAATTTGCTGGTAAATCCTTAAGTACAACATTCTACGTGGTTGCGAATGGAACAAGAGACTTGTTGGGAAGAATTACGGCGACATCCTTGGGTATCCTTAGAATCAATATTGGGATAAACCAACTGAAAGAGAAAGGGTTTCCGAAATTCAAAGATGTTTTAGTTGAAATTCTTATAGACGACTCTGTTAAACCCATTTCTCAACCATATCGCAGGATTCCTATTCCTTTAGAGGACAAAGTTGACGCTAAAATGAAAAATCTTCTCAATAAGGACATCATAGAGGAAGTACTCGAACCTTGAACCTTCGAACTGGGTTTCACCGATTGTACCTGTGCTCAAAGACAACGGAGATGTTAGGATTTGTGTGGACATGCGGCGAGCGAACACAGCAAACGTGAGAACCATCCTTTGCCAACGATGAATGAACTTTTGCCAAAAGTTTGTGATGCTAAAGTTTTCAGTAAACTTGACATAAAAGATGCTTTCCATCAAATAGAGTTACATCCAAATTCAAGACACATCACCACTTTCATCACTTCAAAAAAGCTATTTAGGTACAAACGAATGATGTTTGGCATTAGCTGTGCGGCAGAGATTTTTCAAAGATTATTGGAGAGAATACTTTTGAAATGTGATGGCGTTATGAACTTCATCGATGACATTTTGGTGTATGGCAAGAACGAAACAGAGCATCACGAAAGATTAAACAATGTAAAGGAAGTCTTGCAACAAAACAATGTTGTCCTATGCGAAGAAAAATGCGTTTACGAGTTGAAAAAGGCCCAGTTCCTTGGCCATGAATTATCTGGAGAAGGTGTGAGGCCATTAGAAAAGTATATTTCAGCTGTCAAGGAATTTACAACCATTGCAGAGCTACATAGTTTTCTGGGACTTATCAATTTCATTGGAAAGTGGATTCCTCATCTGGCAACTTTATCCGAGCCATTGAAAATGTTGTTGCGACAGAAATGTAAGAGGAATTCAGATATTTCAGAAAACTGGGGAAAAAGTCAACAAACAGCTTTTGATAACTTAAAAGATGCACTTGTTGACGTTCCCCAATTAGGCTACTACAACCCTCATGACAAGACTTTGGTAATAGCGGATGCAAGTCCAGTGGGGCTTGGAAGAGTTCTTGTCAAAATCAAAGAAAAAGGACCACGGATAATTGCTTTTGGTAACAAAACTCTCAGTGATTGTGAACGTCGATACTGTCAGATAGAAAAGGAGGCTTTGGCGTTGGTGTGGGCATGTGAACATTTTGATATGTTCCTCTACGGTAAAGACTTTGTTTTAATAACTGATAACAAGCCCCTAGAAACCATAATTGGACTGAAGACTAAATCTTGTGCCCGTATAGAGCGATGGGTTCTGAGGCTACAGTCGTATAGGAATAAGGTAAAATACAGTCCGGGTAAAGATAATGTGTCAGACCCACTGTTTAAACCATGTAGGCTAGCAACAAATCCATCCGCAATTTAAGAGAGTTATTTTGCGTTGTAAAACTCGCAAGACCAACTGCTGTATCACTCCCAGAAATTGAAGAATATTCCAAACAAGATTCGGAGATACAAAAAGTTAAAGAAGGCCTCTATAGTGAAAGTTGGGATGAAGCAGTTAAAAGTTATAAAATCTTCCAGAACGAACTATGCTTTTAAGGTGACATTTTACTGCGTGAAACAAAAAATTGTGATACCAAATAAACTAAGAGATAGGGTTCTCAAAGCTGCATATGAGGGCCATCGTGGCTATGAAAAGCAGATTAAGAACAAAAATTTGGTGACAGAAATGCAAAAAGGACTCTGAAAATCTTTGTAAAGCCTGCAAGGGATGTACCCTAGTTTCTGCACCCAACCCACCTAATCCACTAAAGCGCCGTCAACTACGAACAGAAAAGAAATCGATTTGATGGGACCACTGGGACCAAGAATAAAAGAAAAATGTAAATTTTCCACTTTTGTACCATGTGCAGGGCACTCATTAAACTTGGTAGGAGTGCATGCCGCTGGGTGTGTTTTAGAAGCAACCAAATTCTTTGACATTATTCAAAAATTGTATAACTTTTTTTCGGTATCTTCTTATCGATGGAGTGTGTTGACTGCTCATTTAAGTCCAAAAAAAGTTTTAAAAAGTCTTTCTCAAACAAGATGGTCGGCGCGAGCTGATGCACTTCAAGAAATTGAAGAAGAATTGATGTCTATCGCGAACGATTTAGGACAGGCACGAGAGGCCAGAGAGGAAGCATTTAGTCTTTGCAAAAAAATGTCCAAGCTTGAATTTACCATACTTACAGAACTTTGGAACTATGTATTGCAAAGAATTAATAAAACAAGTAATTTACTTCGAAAACAAAATATTACCCTGGATGTTGCAATAAATTTGCTGAGTGCAATAGATGAATTTATAATTGGGCTCAGGGAAAATTTTGATAACTTTGATTCATCAGCCAGACAAAAAAACCCGGATTCCGAATATAAGGACCTTTCTGAAAGGATGAGGTGTAGAAGCTCACGCCAGACTTTTTTTTGACGGTTTTTCAGTAATTTTGACTGGGAAAGAAAGATTTAAAATTGAAACCTTTCTTCCCATTGTCGACACACTAAGCGTTCATTTGAAAAAGCGACTAGGTTCGTATACGAAGATTGGCCAACGTTTTGACTTTATTTTTTCGATTAAAAAATCTGAATTCAGAAGAATTAAAAGAAAACTGCAAATCTTTTGCTAAATTTTACACCAAAGATGTGAACGGAGATGAACTACATGCTGAATTTAAAAGACTACTGAAAAAACTGACAACATTCTAGAGCTTTATAATTTTTTAAAAACTAATAAAATTGAAGATGAATTTCCAAATGTTGAGATTGCACTAAGAATTTTCTTAAGTATGATGGTGACCAACTGCAGTGGGAACGTTCCTTCTCTAAGTTAAAAAGAATCAAAAACGAACTCAGAACTACAATGATTCAAGAAAGATTGACATGTTTGTCGCTGATGTCAATCGAAAGCGACATACTCAGAGGCATCGATTTTGAAGATGTGATCAATGATTTTACTAATCTCAAATCAAGAAAAAGCCCCTTCAATAAATATTCCTTTCTTTTACCTGAATGTTATTTAAATTTTGTTTATTTTTGAATTTTATGACATATTTATTTTTTGTTTTTATTTTAACATTGTTTATGTGTATGTTTTAAATGCTGCTATTTATTTTTTTAATGAATTAAAAAAATGTATTTATTTAAAAAATTAAAAGAATAAATATCAATTCAAAGTTATGTGATTTTTTCTGTATACCTTTATAACACAACATAACATTTTTATATTATAATCATACAGAGGCCCCATTTTCGAAAAGTGCCCAGGGCCCCCAAAAGGGTAAAGACGGCCCTGATGATAATGTATAACAGTACCCCCATACGGTAACAGGTAAAACACCATCTGACAGTTCCGAGATAAACTACCAATGATGAGAGACATAACTTACAATCCAAGAGACGAGGACATAAGGGACAGGGATAGAGAATGTAAGGAAAATGGTAAAGAGTATGCGGATCGGAAAAGGCGAGCTCAAGATTGTGATCTGCAAGTCGGTGATAAGGTGTGTATTAAAAACATGAACAAAAGTAATAAACTAAGTTTAAACTACGAGCCAACTTCACATACAATCGAGTCAAATAATAATGGAGATATCGAAATAAGAAATGATGAGACGGGAAATAAAATAAGACGAAATGTGGTCCACCTAAAGAAGGTAGAAGGAAAATGGAAAACTTTGGATACAGACAGCACAGAAGACGAAGATGCTGTAAGTCAAAAACACTCTATATGAAGATATAAATCCTTCGTACGTATCACCCTTCAAAACCCATTTGTTTACATTGTTGCATTTTGTAATGTGGAAGAATTCAACGAGTAAAATTGACGTGTTTTCACGCATACATAGACGCATTTACTGAGTTTTTAGGGGAAATTTCATAAATTAGAGGAGAAATTACACGCACACTAAGAAATACTTTATGAGGCCAGTTTCCGGTTTAGCTTGTAGGCAAACCAATATGGCTACCGAGGATTTATATCTTTACTAGAGTGTTTTTGCTGTAAGTGAACACTCAGAATCATCAGACAAATCTAATTCAAACTATGACCTAAAAGTTGAGATGGTATGAACAAAAAAAGTTTTTTAATTGATTAATTGAATTAAAACGTTTATTTGGAAAAAATTGTTCGAATTATTTCGTATAACCTAGGCTAATAGAAACAAATAAAATATTAACAAGGAAGGGATGTAGTGTATAGATCCTATAAACGATTGACTATATTGTGTTAAATTCACAAAACGATATCTTACTTTTTAGAATTAGAACATAAATATATTTCTCCGTGTAAACTAGGGCAGAATAGTACGTGTAAATTGATCATCGGTGGTGTTGCTGAACGCACTCCAGAAGAAGTTTGACATATATGTAGACCAAAAACACTATAAGATATAAATCCTCGGTAGACATCTTGGTTTGACTACAAGCTAGTGATGTGAAAAGTAGTTACTTCTAGGTAATCGTTACTTTAGTTACTTTTTCCAAAGTAATCGTTACTTTTGAATGATTACTTTGTGATTACTTGAAACACGAAGAGCACTCAATTTCACAATTTTTTTTTTGAGATATTGCAAGGTCATAGGGAGATTTTGATAAAACCTGAAACAGGAATCTAAATCAATGGTTTTTTGGGTGTGTGTAAGTATGTTTGTATGTTTGCACGTACGTTTGGGACACATTTTGTCATCGGCCATTTCTCAACAACCTCAATTATAAATCGGATATTTAAAACTATTACAATATCATTCCTTTTTGATTTATTTACTTTAAGTTACTTTTGAATTTAATTACTTTTAGTTACTTTTGGATTTAAATTTTTAAGATATTTCTGGATTTGATTATTCTTGTTTTTGTTTGTAGAATACCTCTAAATGATATTGAAACTGATTACGATTACGAAATAATTTTATAAAAATGAAATATTGGAAAAGACAGTGGTTGAAGTAGAGTTTCTGGATTTTTGCATACTGTTAATATTTTTTATATTTATATATACAAAGATACAATTTATTAATAATAATACGTCGTCTTTCGTCTTTGGTATGACAATTCACAATACATATAATTTAAGTGTGGCCTACAATCTTAGGTCCAAGTGATCAATATTCACAAGTCTACTTATTCACCAAAAACATCATTGCAAAATCTAAACCCGTTAGGTGCCGCTTTAGTCTATCTTCTACATTTTTAAATCAAACTGATCAATATTCGCAAAATATATTGCTGTGATGCCAAAAATAAAATGGATCTAGTCTCAAATTCTAAAATAAATTAATTTCATAAGAAATCCGAAAATTCTATTTAATACATTTCAGCTGAATTGAATAAAGTATTGACAACAAGCTCAAATCTTGAAAAAACTTTAGTTTAGTTTTGGAAAGTAATACCAGATCATTGCCCGATATGTCTTTAAAACTTTATATATCAAATTGAGTTGAAAAGTAATACAAAACCCAATACAAGTTTTTTCTTCTGATCGTTACAACTGGTTCGTAACTATTTTAATTCCACTTTTTGAATTCCTGGTTTAATTACGCAGCGCTCATTAATCATATCTCCTATGGAGTTTTCCATGGGTAAATTCAAATGACCGTCAAAACGTGTCGGGATTGGAACACGATTGGAACTATTTTTTTTTTAATGTATTAGTGCAACTTCGTGTATAGGTATTAACGAGTGCGGTGGAGCAAGAGCTGTCAAATTTCCAGCTTAACGTTTTTTTATAGCTGCATTAGTATTAGTGCAAAAAGGGGTAAATTTGCCTTAAAATCTAAATCTTAAATCAAAAATAAATCAATTTATATTTCTCCATAGAATTCAAAAACGGTAAATTTCTGTTTGATAAATCTAGATCAATAATAAATTGAATTATTTTACGTATAATAATTGCTTGATTAACCGAGCTAGTAGTTTATTTAAACTTCCATTGGGAATATATTATTATCGTTACTTTGTAACGATTACTTGGGATTTCTCACACCACTACTACAAGCTAAACAGGAAATCAGCCTCATAAACTTATTTTTAGTGTGCGTGTCATTTCTCCTTTAATTTATGAAATTTCCCTAAAAAACTTAGTAGTTGATTCTATGTATGCGTGAAAACACGTCAATTTTTCTCTAAATGGGTTTTGTAGGGTAATACGTACGAAGGATTTATATCTTCATTAGAGTGTTTTTGATATAGACCAAAAACACTCTATATAAAGATATAAATCCTCGGTAGACATCTTGGTTTGCCTACAAGTTAAACCGGAAATCAGACTCATACAATTATTCTTAGTGTGCGTGTAATTTCTCCTCTAATTTATGAAATTTCCCTAAAAACTCAGTAAATGTGTCAATGTATGCGTGAAAACACGTCAATTTTACTCGTTGAATTCTTCCACATTACAAATACAACAATGTAAACAAATGGGTTTTGAAGGGTGATACGTACGAAGGATTTATATCTTCATATAGAGTGTTTTTGCTTATTATTCATTACTGGACTGAAGCACCTCGTGGACGAACTACAGAAAAGAAATACTTCAAGGACTAAGAACTAATGAGAATTTCCAGAAACTAAGTAGGATACTAAAATGATTTAATCTGTATCTAAAAGACAAAGTATCGTGCTTTGCAAAATCATCATACAATTTCAATGGTAAAGGATAATGTTATGCTTAAATTTAGCGTTTAAAACCCTATTTTTGTTCGTCCTTAACATTTATAAAGTTGCTTACGTCAAGAACCTGATGTGATAGAAAAATTTTAAGGCCAGATTCTGATTCGAACAACTTAATCCTTTAAAAGAGTATTGTCTTGTTTGTCTGACAGAAAAACATAATTTTTCTGACCGGTGTAATTTTTAACATTGCTTCAAAAATTATAAGTTGTAGATATTTTAATTTTATTACTATATTATTATTTTTAAATTAAATTATTTGTTAATTTGATTAAAATTTCCCATGTCACGGTTTAATTTGGGCTGGTTTAATGTTCAAATATTTTTTTTTCTAACAGTATTAATGTAAAGTATACCAACTTACCCACAGGTACAAATTTCACAAATGCACTTGTCATTCTGCTGATGATATGTTGATTTATTCTTCTTAGTGTTAGCGACTCCAGTCTGAAAAATTAAAATTTCGGTTATTTAAAATTTTGAGCAAAAACGATTTATTACAATTAAATTGAAGGAAAGTTTTTCTTATCAAACTTCGTACTAGGTTAATAACAGTATGTCAACTGCTGCATTTTTAAGCGTTTGTCGGACGGACTATAATGTGTATCCTAAAGTGAACAAAATGTGTATGTTGCCATTTAAAGTAATTGTAATCCGTTCAATTTTTCATGTAAACATTTCTTGACGATTTACGGTGCTTAGAATATAAATTAATTTTTTGGTAGAAAGCGTATCTATGTGCGACCGTACGGTTGGGATACTCTTTTTTTAACTTTCATATCTCGACTTTAAAATAATTTTGCTTTTTAGATAATAATCACATGGAGATGTGCAATAACAATTTTTAAAAAATTATTAATTTTGTATAATAGTCTCAAGAATTTATATCAATTACAAAACTCGTCTAACAACTTTTTTTTGAAGAACTAAAAAAAATATAATTTTTTTAATCTTGAATATTTTAAAAATGATAAATGACTTTTACAGTTTTTGTTGAAAAATTAAAAAAATATTTAAAAATATTACATGAAAACAACAATGCAATAAATGCATATATGTATAGAAACAATATATTCATATTTGTATAAAATGTACGTTATTGAGAACAAAAATAAATGAAAGAACAAACGAAAAATCTTTATTTTCAGAAAAAGAATTAACATTCTGACACCTATATGGAAGAGGCCAAAGGTAAATATGTAATATATACATACCTATGTAATTTGAAACATTTTATAGAAATCTCTGGTCAGGTAAGTTTTCACCAGAAACGGCGCGCGGCTATAAAGTTTTGTGACGTAAAAGTTCCCACCATTAATTTAACTAACTTCAATTTTTCTCTATTAATTTAAACTAGGAAAATTATGTGCCTGACAATATTTTTATCCATAACTTACGACGCACGCAGACAAAAGGTCTTATGAAACTTTTTTCGAAATACCAACAAAAAGTTATAAACAAATTTCTGGCTTAGTATCTTTCATTTCGAGGTTGATATCTTTTTTCGCCTTAATTTACTTGATTATAGTCAGAATTATGTAGGTACTATGTCAAAATCATGGTTTGGACAAAATTCTGTTCTGTTATAGGACGAAAATAAAATGGCCGTTTAAAAGTTCACTGCAATTTCTGCCGCTTTGTTATTCTTTTAGGTACTCAGTCTTATTGTGTTATTTAAGTGTTTTGAACAATCAAATGTAACATTTGGTCCGACAAAATCGATCTGTCTAGTTTTAGTATTAACAAGATAAAAGTTTACCAGCTTGCGTTTATGTTTTTTTTTATAATTAATGTACAAACAACTTTGGGACTTTAATGTTTTATTTATCTACCCTCATAATTTAAGTACACTTTTTATGAAAGTAGTTGATAGTTGTATTAAAAAAAGCCGTCTTATAGGAAAATGGCTGAACAAAATATGTCAGCAATTTGATTGATTTGTTTATAAAATTTGAATGTGCTTTTTTATTTTATAAAAAGAAGCTTAAAGATGTAAAGTACGAGTATTATTTGTGTTTTATAGGAACAAATGTAAGCATAAATTCGGTTCAGTTGTAGAAACCAAATTGTACCATAATGTCCATTCGAAATATTAAAAACCAGTCCATTTCAGTTCATTTTATGAACCCTTTTTTGATAGTGCAGAACTTTCGCAAACATACTTACTGAATTTTGTCTTCATTTTTGAACTTATTCAGAGATACCGTGTTTTATTAACATAGCATTTTAAGTTTCAGTATGTTGAATCGAGTTTTCCTATAATTATCAAACTGCTATTGTCAATTCAACATTTGTATCATGTTAAAGTACACGAATAAACAATCTCTGCAAATTATAGAAAATGTCTACCTCAGTTCGGAGTCGGAGACCGCAACTTAAAGTAGCATTCACATGAGCGCGACCAACGAACGACGAATGAATTACAAAATGTGAGTTTATATACGTTTGAAGACATATTTCCACACAAATTCTTAACAAAACGATAGCAATATAGTTTCTATTTGATTTATGATGCATACTTTTACTTTTCAATATCATATATTAATAAATTTTAGAAAACAAATTTATTCGTCGCGAAAAAATTTGTAGTTGATACGCAATGTCAAACTTTATTCGCGTTCCACATTATACACACTCGCAACGAATAAAATAATCGCGCGTACTTAACCTAAAAAAATCATTCTTGTTTTGGTTTCGGTGGTGAATGGTGTTTGGCCGTCAAACTTCATTCGCGACGAATTAAAAACTCTCATGTGAAAGAAATGTCAAAATCGACGAATATTCGTTTATTCGTTGGTCGTTGGTCGTGCTCATGTGAATATTGCTTAAAAGGCTTTAGCTCCAATTGTCGGTCGTAATTCTCGCCTTTGTTGACAGGCAATAACAAGTTTATAGCGACAATTTGAGTTTAAATATTCGTTGTGTGATATCGCCGTGTCAATGAGACAATGGGTTGGTCGAAGTGCCTAAAATGTCGCAGGCATTATCAAGAATTAGGCATCACACAAACCACATTATAGCGTAAGGATCTTGGTTTACAACCAAAAACAATCTGACTGGAGAATTGAAGCCGTTGGACCATTTGAAACAACGAGACGTACGTTCTCCGATTGGACTCTGGAGAAGATGTACAAAGATAATGAGTTTCATTGCAAAATCACCTTCAGTAACTAAGCTTTTTTTTGGCACATTGGGTTCGTCAATAAGCAAAATATTCGTTACTGGTCGGACGAAAATCCACATTTGCTTCCTAAATCATTGCCGGTGGCGATATGTGACGATAACGATCAACACGTTACTGTGAATGGACAGCGTTATCGCGCCAAGACTATTGATTATTTTGGATCCAAATTGGAAGACAGGAATTTGGACGCCACACAGCACACAGTTTGATGAGCATATTATCTTAAGAAATGGGCCAAAATAAAATGCTTGGCTGGGTCCCACTGTTTAAAAATATTTCCTGTATTTTAATATTTAAAAATGTTATTGCAAAATAAGTTTTTCTCCAAAAATAAAATATATGTAAATGCCATTTAATTAAACAAAAAACCTTGATTTACTATTTTTTTTTTTCGAAAATCGTTAAGCGGTTTTTATTAAATTAATTTTTAAAATATACAATTTTTAAATTGTGTCTTACAAATATTTTTGGTATGCAGTTATTTAGTGCTTATAAATATACATATGTTACAATTGTTGACCTCTTTGTGAGATATCGAATTAAAAAAAAAAAAAAATAGAGTAAAATATATTTTTAAAAATCCAAAAAAAATAATGACATTTTTGATCATCAAATACTATTTAGACAGTTTAAGAGCTTATGCAGAAATTTTGTATAAAATCGGTTCAATAGTTCTTGAAAAAACTTAAAAATAAAATAACGCTTCTATGGGGGGTACCCTTCTGTAGCAATTAAATTTAAGCAAAACAAATTCAGAGAAAATTTAATAAAAATCTATCGGTTCGTTTTTGAGAAAATTCGATTTTCGGCCAAAAAAAATTGTTACTGTTATTTTTCGACTTAAAAAATGAAAAAACGCCTAACCCCAATTGGGTAATGGTTTGGGCTCTAAGTAGGGGTTTTTTTCGACTTCTCCACCATTGTAATACCATGTTTGATTAAAAACTCGAGTTAGAATTTTTGAACGAATGCAATACTCGCCATATAGTTCCTATATGTTGCAAGTAAAAAAAGTGGCCAAGGCCTTATTGAAAAAAACCGTTACTATACGCTTTATGTCAAAGTAGAATTGAAATTTTGTACTATTCACAATAAATTAAAGTATTTTTTCGATAGGGTATGACTTTTGTGCTAATTGCAAAGTTTTAAGCAACCCTACATGTTCATTATAATTACATAGTTATGTACATAATATCCGATAAAAGTCTAGACGTCTCGCTTTATGAAATCAGACAATTTTTATTGTTTTTTTTTTATTAAACTTTGTAAAATTCTTTCACTGATGGTGAGAATGAATAAAATAATTGTCTGCCAATACGTGCATAACATTACTAAAGGTTGGGCAACACTTGCATTGCATATTCAAGTTTCAGGAAATAGCAGAGTAGGCACCTAAGCTCGTATGTACCTACATGTGTTTTCAAAGTCTTAGTTCAAAATACATTGATTTGATACTGAAAATCAAATAAATATTAATTTCCTTCATTAATTATGTTAATTAGCATTTATTCTCACTTTATAGTGCTTTACATACCATAAAACAGAGTTATTGTTGTACACGACTCGATACTTTATAGCTTTATTTGTACTAAAAGTATTTTTTTGGATTAAAAATTTTCTTTTTGTAATTGTAGGTAATATTTAAAAACCGTCCAAAGTGTTTGACACAGATATTTGTCTATATGTAAATTTATTTCTTCCCAGTGTAGAATATTCGAGTGGTTTGGAAAAGATATCAAACGCGAAGAGCCAAATTGTTACAACTCGTTGTTATGTTTTTTTCTATGCTATTTTCCTCAAAGGGGTTACTCTTTAAATAAATAAATAAATTAGATGGCCCAACAGTCCGTTGAGAACTAGGGCCTAGTGACTTACAACTCTCAACCAATACTGAGTAATGTTGTCAGGGATGAAGGGGACCTACAATTTTAAGCCAAATCCGAACGGCTAATTTGAGAAAGCACTTTTCGTGACAAGAATTACTCATGAAGGCTTTGTCAATTGAACCCAAGACCGCTGGCATAACAGGCCTACGCACTTTACTACTAACCACGCTACTACGCCACGGGTACTACTATATTTAGCCTAGTCATATTATATTTATTTATGTTTTCTTCATCTTTTCGCTAAAGGCTGAATGAATTTAAATCATGTATTATGAACTTTTGATTCTACTGGTAAGGCGTTTATAAGGTTTAAACTTTAAACGAGTATGGATATGGTACCAAATTTTGTAATGTGTGTTATTTTTTAAACGTGTGGTTTTCAATCTGGAAATACTATTTTCGGAGTTGGTCTTTTTGACAGCTGTCACTTGACTTATGCTCAGTTTGGTTTTTTCTTTAATAATGAATAGTCTTACTCCACGTTTACAACGTTTGCAAATCGTGAAAGTACCATACATCCAAAGAAACAAACATTTTATTGAAGGAAACTTTTGCGACATGGGCCTACGGCGGCGGTGTGGTCTCCAAAATCGTGTGATTTAACAATGGTGGACTAATTTTTGTAGTATAGTATACAGCCACACGTCTTATAAAACACATCCTCTGCATTCATGTAATGATCAAAGAGGTTTTTTTTAATGAAACAGTAATGCAAGCTAAAACACTCTTGAGCTTTTTAAATATTAATTATTTTGTTTGTCAATATAATTAAAACTTACGTTTCGTGAATCGAGATTTATTGAAGTATTTCTAGTGTCACGGGCAACATGATCCACTTCATCGTATATATTTTTCGAAATGTGCTTGTGTTCTGAGTATTTGTTAGATATGTCAGTCACATTTTTAATATTTTCGAGATATTGAGTATCTTTCTCGATATTAGTAAATTCGTCAATAAAAACAATTTTCTTCGGTGGATCCACAATTTTTTCAATAACGTCCGTATGAGTTCGTTCATCGACAACACGCCAATCGTTGATGCTGGCGTCAAATATCTGAAAAAAAAAATTTAATAATTATTTTAAAAACTAACGATATAATTAAATGCATTCATTTTTTGTAAGATTGCATGTATGCAAGTATGTTTTGAAGAAACCCTATTTTACACTTCGTTCAATGAGAAAATACGTGGCTTAGAAATGTTCGACGAGTGCATATTTTTAATGAGAATTCTATAAGTTGTGTTAAAAAGACCAATTTTAAATAAATAAATAAATTTGTTGATATGGAGGGCTTCTACAGATTTAATTGGAACGACTAATTCGAGAAAGCACTTTTCATGACAAGAATTACTCTTAGAGGATTTATCAATTCCTCACAAGAGGCAGTACATTTTTAAAAAAAATATATTTAAAAAACTTACCAACCTTAGGTTTAAAATACTTACAAGTGTTATTTAATAAATGTCTTAAAATTGGCTATTTTCCGCAAGCAATTGGAAAACTGCCAAGATAATACCGATTTTAAAACCTGGTAAAAATGCTTATCTACCTAGTAGTTACAGACCCATTAGTTTGTTGAGTTCAATTAGTAAATGTTTTGAATAAGTTATTAAAGCTAGAATAAATTCACACTTAACCAATAATAACATTTTACCAAACGAGCAGTTCGGCTTCAGATTGCATCACAGTACAATCCATCAAGTACATAGGATTACTAAACACATAAAAAGTAACTTAAGGTCTGGTAAAAGTACAGGTTTGGTACTTCTTGATGTCGAAAAAGCATTCGACACGGTCTGGCATAATCCACTTTAACACAAGTTGTTGATACTCAGCTTCCCAGTGTTTTTAATAAAAATAATTCAATCCTTTTTACTTCAGAGGAAATTTAAGGTTTCAGTCAATAACTAGTTTTCTGAAAAATATGGTATAACGGCCGGTATGCCACAAGGATCAGTTTTAGGCCCTATTCTATACTCAATATTTACTTCCGATTTTCCATTACTTCCTCTTTGTAAAACAGCAATTTTCGCTGATGATACTTGCATTTTCTCTTCGGGTTCAGTTGGTTTCATAATCGAAACTAATCTGCAATCTAGTCTAAATGTTATAAAAAGCTACTTCCATGACTGGAAAATAAGAATCAATGCTTCAAAAACGCAGGCAATCTTTTTCACTCGAAAAAGAAAAGCCTGCTTTTTACCAAGTAATAATCTTCTTATGGATGGCACAAGTATAGAATGGAAATCTGATGCAAAATATCTCGGAGTGCAATTGGATAAAACATTAACATTTGGCTTACATATACAAAAAACGATTCAGAAAATAAATCATACAGTTAAAATTTGTTATCCTTTCATTAATCGCAAATCAATGCTTAGCACCGATAATAAGCTTCTAATATACAAAGATTGTTTTCCAAGCTATCATGTACTATGGTTCACCAGTATGGGGTAATTGTGCAGTCTCTAATATACGACGGCTGCAGATAGCTCAAAATAAGATGCTGAAAATGATTCTGAAGCTTCCATGGTCATTTTTAACTAATGAACTTCATTCCATTTTAGCTATGGATATGGTATCAGGAAGAATTGCCAAACTTAATGAGCGATACCTTGCACCATGTACTGTGTCTGCTAATACCTTGATTTCAAACCTAGATTCACAATGACTTTTTACTATATTTATTTATTTATTTCTTTATTATTATTTATTTAATTTACTTGTCTATTTGTTTATTTATTTACCTATTTGTTTATTTAAATATATAATTATTTGTTTGTCTATTTATTTATTTATTGATGTATTTATTTAAAATTATTTTATTTTATTTATTCTTTTCTGTTCTATTGTTATTCTGTTGTTATTGTTATTATTTATTTAATTACTTACTTACTTTCTTTATTTATTTATCTTCTTATTTATTTATTTATTTATTTATTGATGTATTTATTTTAATTATTTTAATTAATTTATTCTTTTTAGTTCTATATATATATTCTATATATTTTTACCTACTTGCTGTAAGACTCAAAGCTTAGTTTGAATCTTTTTTTTTCACCGCCCACCCTTCTTTCATTCTATTTTCTTATTGTTTTATATGAAGGTTTTTATGTAGCTTTTCCTTCAATATTATTTCTTTTTGTATTCTTGGTTGATTGATGTAATAATTATAATATTGACAGTAGTAAGGTAGCCTAAGAAAAAATATTATAATATTGATGCTACAATAAAGATAAAGATACAAAAAAAACTTTAGATATTAGATGGCATAGGCAGGGATTTTGGGTTCTGACTTTTAAAGGCAAAAATGTTTGTTTATAAATAAGGTAACTGAAATACAACTTGAAATGGGTTTTGATTCCCTGCCTACTTAGTGTTTATAACACCCAAAAATCCAGTTATTTTACCTAGAAACAAAGTTAGCCCACATGAAATGTAGACTTACTGCATAATAATTCCAAGTGAAAGTTTTTCAAATGCAACTGTCCCTATTTTGGGCTTATATACATATGACTTAAAATACTGAAAAGTATACATTAATAAATATACACGTGATGAGTTATTCAAAGTGAAATACATAAGTTTTTATTTTTCACATACATAAGTCTGTATAACTTTCCAACTTTTAATAATGAGTGACATCTACTTCAATATAATATAATTCTCGAACCTTCGCTTAAAAAATATCATCAATTTTAAAACGTCGTTTTTTCGTGTTACACTGTTGAACTTACATGAACGTAATCGAAAAGAAATAAAATGAGGGTACCAATATTTCAAGAAGTGTACATACCAAAATTAATTGTAACAATTTAAATAATTGTGCGTTGGATTACAGAATGGCTGCGGTCTTAATGTTCGTGGACCTTAAGGGGCCAGATATGCCTATCATTGTTTTTCATCATTGAAAGAAACCAATGATTGCAAATTTTTTGAAAGGTTGGTTTTAGCTTTCATTGAAAATGTCTTAAAGTTAGAGTTGATCATTGAAAGGAAAACTGACAGCTGGGAATACAAAGAAAATGGAACGCTTTCAGTGGAACTATTATGTTCTGAAATGTGAAATCAATAATCAACCCATGGTTGAAAATGATTTCATCAAAAATTAAAAATTAACTAAAAGCAAAGTTCTGGGTTACATAATGTATTTTTTTGTAGATAAAATGTACAATTGGTCAACTTCATTTTGACACCAACAATTGCAAATTTGATTCTCTTAATCGCATTTAATTCTCAAAAAAAACTTAACAACGATTAAATCCAATGATAGCTATAATTGTCCCCTAAGTCTGCCCAAACGATCATGAGGGCGATGAACGTTTTGTCAAAAAATAACGTCCAATCTCAAATGGTAAATATGATCATAGGGACATTGTGACCAGGTCGAAGTGCAAATAGATATAATGTTTATCCGAAGAAGTCGGCAAATTTGTTTGAACGTTCTTTAAAATAGGTTCATAGTTCATTTGGCATTAGGTAATATACTTGTTACATACATACATATTTCAAAAGGAATTACCTAACATGGAAGGTCATTAGACTCTTTATTTTGTGTGTGGCTTAGTCTTGGAAGCTTAAGGGTTTTTTTTTTGTATCCCGCAAGTAGTTAATAAAATTTTAAGTAAAATTAAATTAAAAAACAAAAATTATCTGATACAAAATCACAAGCTTAGTAATTGTTTTAAAAGAATCGTTTTTACGGTGAAGACACATTACAATTATTACATGTTTTCAACATTCTTATTACAGACTTGCATGTTTTTTTACTTTAAAATATACCTACATACATACATTAATCAATAATTCGTTAGTGTCCAGGTAGAAAGAGCTTAAGTCAAATATAGAAAATCAAAAAAAAAAATACCCTTTAGGTGTTGATTTAACTTCGTATGTTTGTAAACTGTAAAAATTAAAGGAAATGGCTCACTTTTCTATGAATCCTGGGCGCAGAGATCTTTAAAGCTAGAAGTTGAAACTGAAATTTGTGTCTATACACATTCATAACTTTTTTGCATATAGCAAATTATTTTGGTAACAAAAGAAGAGTCACAAAAATATCTTTTAGGAAAAAACTTTAATTTAAAAAAAAATTATTTGAAAATCGTTAGGGCGTTTTTTTATTAATTTAATTTATTCATTTTATATACAGTCGTGGTCATACAATTAAGCCACAAAACGAATGTACCCTATTCTCTTCAATAAAGCTTTCCTGTATCACTTTGTGTCTGTTTTTTAACGGTTAACAACTAACATTATCTCAATATGAAAACCGTATGTCACCTAAGGTTCAAAGATGTTTTGCTTTTAAACAAAGCGCCATTAAGCCATTACATTTAAAACAGGTAGGTACTTTTATATTATTCCATGTAGATATTTTATCAAATGTATTAAAACTGTTTTATCATTAAGGAAATGTATTATTAAAAATTAAATTATTTAATTAATAACAGTTATGGGAAAAAATAAAACCTCTACTCCATGTGAAAGAAAAAATTATTGTCAAATGCTTCAAAAAGTACAAAAATGTTATGAAAGTAAACAAATTACTAGGTTTTACTAGAGGTAAAGTTAGGAACGCAGTTCAATATTTTAAAAAACACCAAACCTTTGAGAACCTACCTCGAAAAAATCCACGAAAAACGACTCCGGCTGAGGACAGAACATTTAGTTAGGCTTTCTAAAGTGGATCCATTTTTAACATCCGTTCAATTAAGAGCCCAAATGGAGGAGAACTATGATGTACAATTGTCAGCAAGAACCATACGAAGGCGACTTCAAGAAAAAAATTTGAATGGACGAATCGCTAGACGTAAGTCCAACCTGTCAAAAAAAAAATATTGCTCGAAGAATGAGGTTTGCTAAAGAACATCTTTATAAAAGTCCAAATTTTTTAATTTGGTCGTGTGGAGCGACGAATCCAACTGCCTCCATTGAAAGAATTGGACCCGAAATACACAAAAAAAAAAACTGTAAAACATGGAGGGTTTTCCGTGATGGTTTGGGGATGTTTTACATCATCAGGAATTGGTCCTTTGGTGCAAATTCATGGAAATATGACAGGAGAAATGTACAAGGACATTTTGACAGTCATTTTAATAGGGATTATGCTGACAATTTACTGTTAGCCTGGATATTTCAACAATTTCGTTAAATCCTGGTTTGAATCAAATTCAATCCAAGTCCTGGAGTGGCCTGCTCAAAGCCCGGATCTGAACCCCATAGAAAATCAAGGGGGTATCATAAAAAAAGCAGTTGCAGCTAGAAAACCTACGAATAAGGCTTCTCTTTGGAACATTGTTAAAGAAGAGTGGTCAAAAATAACTCCTGCCCAGTGTTCATTGCTTGTAGGTACAATGCAAAAAAGATGCGCAGAAGTAATAAAACAGAAAGGATATTCAACTAAATACTAGCTGCACAGAAGGTAAAAAAGTTGCAGATGGCTTAATTACATGTATACTTCCAAAATCGATTAAAACAACATATCATTAGTAATAAGTTTTTCAAAGATGTTTTTTTTTAAATAAAATATCATCTGAACTTCTAGTTCCTAAATGTATATTTTGCATAAATAAATTAATTTATCATTGTGTTAAGTTTCTTCATTTTTAACGAAATCTTTTGCTATATACAATTTTTCAACTGTAGTTTTTATTTTTACATTTAAGATTTTGAAAAAAATGATAACCCATTTTCAAGATATAGAATTTGTAAAAAAAAATTAATAAGGGTATTCATGCAAACACAGAAAACCCACAGAAACCTTAAAAACTGTAGAATTTTCTATCGGTAGAAATCAACTGTCAAAATTTGTATGGGAAAAATATTCTGCAAAATATAGACTTTTATCTCTCAAATTTGAAGCAGAAATCGTAGAAAAAAAACAGATAAATTTTGTTTGTTTCTAACGTTTCCGCAAATATTTTTAATGGGGTGTTCATGTAAACCCTTTGCGGAAATTTATATTTTTCTACAAAGTAGAAAATTATATCGTTACATGAATACTCTTAATAGGTATTTTTTTTAAATAAAAAATAAAAACAATGACATTTTTGATCATCAAATATCATACCTACATGTTGTGTACAAAACGCATTATTGAAATACGTTGATCAATTCGTGAGAAAACTTAAATGTAGGGGCGTGAACAGGCAGACAGACATACTGAATGCAATAATATTTGCCATATATGGTTCCTATATGTCGCAAGTAAAAAGTGGTACCAAAGAGAGGTAAATAAATATATCTTTTTTGTTTAAGGACAACGAAATATGATTTTAAAATAATTTCTCTTTCTGAATCCAATGAGACCGAATTTGGCATGATACGACTTTCCTTAAGTCCTTTTTAAACAATATTACTTCAACGTTGCAATTAAAGGTCATAATAGTCAAATGTGCTTTTTAAGTGTTTATCTCAAGGGTTGGTGCTGATAATTTGTTCCTAATGAACAGTTTTCAGTCTGTCTGCTACCACAATTAAGCATCTGTTAATGAAGTTGTTTTTTGTTTCGTATTTAATCAAAGAATGACATCAAGCATCAAGATACCAGCACTTTGAAGTCGCCCTAAATAACACTACATTTTAAAAATTTGTAGGTACATATATCTTCGAGAATGTGATGATTGTATGATATGGTGTTACTTTCTGAAATGTATTTTTTTCACCTTTCATTTGATAACAAACAGTTTTAGTATACCTATTTTATAGACCGAAAATAATTAATTTGTATTTGAAATGAATTACATTTTCCATCATTCAACTTCTACCCCAAATATCACGAAATCTACCCAACGGATTTTTATAACTTTTCTTTGATACAATGTAGATACATACATATGTGTTCACACTCCGGACGCAAAAAGGTCATCTGCTTTGCGGAATAATCCGATTATTTCTTAATTATTTTATGTTTTTGAGTCATTAAATTGGAATTTTTAAAAATCTTAACATAGTTTTCAGATCTATTAGTGTGAATGTATTTCAAATATTTGTGGAAAAGCAAATCGAAAAATAACTTTGAACACATGCCAAATCCAACCCCACTTAATAACAACTGATTTTGCATGAGCCATCCTAAGCTAAATAACTGAATTCCTGGACCGTTGTCTCATACGACATAGTCATTAAACTATGCCTTTATGGAACGAACTTTTCAATATAGGTACCTACTATATGCACGTAACTATGTATGTACATATGGATGTACATACATACCTACGAAGTTAAATAATTATTTAATTTCAACGCAAAATGGGAGATTTCAAAATCTTAAATTCATATTGAATGATTTATTGTTCTTCCTATCAATGTATATATTTAAAAATATAATTAATAGACCTTCAATGAAAATGATGTGTTTTTTATTAGAAATAAAAATACAGTAGGTCTAGGTACCTAATTGTTATTTGCGAATTGCGAGGCAATAACATATGTACATTGTTAGACGCCGAATGTATTTGAATGTTCGCCTAATAATACATAAGTTTCTAAAAACAGTTGTTTTGTGTGGAATATATTTACATATGTGATTTTGTTTTGTAATGGGTGATTTTTTAAGAGCTTGAGAACTTTTTAAAAAAAAAAACGCATAAAATTTGTAAAATCTCATCGATTCTTTATTTGAAACGTTAGATTGGTTTATGACATTTACTTTTTGAAGATAATTTCATTTAAATGTTGACCGCGGCTGCGTCTTAGGTGGTCCATTCGGAAAGTCCAATTTTGGGTAACTTTTTCGAGCATTTCGGCCGGAATAGCCCGAATTTCTTCGGAAATGTTGTCTTCCAAAGCTGGAATAGTTGCTGGCTTATTTGTGTAGACTTTAGACTTGACGTAGCCCCACAAAAAATAGTCTAAAGGCGTCAAATCGCATGATCTTGGTGGCCAACTTACCGGTCCATTCCTTGAGATGAATTGTTCTCCGAAGTTTTCCCTCAAAATGGCCATAGAATAGCGAGCTGTGTGGCATGTAGCGCCATCTTGTTGAAACCACATGTCAACCAAGTTCAGTTCTTCCATTTTTGGCAACAAAAAGTTTGTTAGCATTGAACGATAGCGATCGCCATTCACCGTAACGTTGCGTCCAACAGCATCTTTGAAAAAATACGGTCCAATGATTCCACCAGCGTACAAACCACACCAAACAGTGCATTTTTCGGGATGCATGGGCAGTTCTTGAACGGCTTCTGGTTGCTCTTCACTCCAAATGCGGCAATTTTGCTTATTTACGTAGCCATTCAACCAGAAATGAGCCTCATCACTGAACAAAATTTGTCGATAAAAAAGCGCGCAACACATTTCGAGTCGAACACTGATTTTGGTAATAAAATTCAATGATTTGCAAGCGTTGCTCGTTAGTAAGTCTATTCATGATGAAATGTCAAAGCATACTGAGCATCTTTCTCTTTGACACCATGTCTGAAATCCCGCGTGATCTGTCAAATACTAATGCATGAAAATCCTAACCTCAAAAAAATCACCCGATATTAATCATCCGAAGTTGCGGTATTTGTATAATATGACACATTAGTCTATTCATTCTATTTCTAAAGAAAAAAAAAGCTTAATAATGACTATAACGTATAACTACGAGTACTATGACACTTAAACAAAATTGTCTACTAAAACTAATACAAAATAATTAACGAATACCTTCCTATACACTTTTCAATAGCTTTATTAAAAAGAGAAGTGTGTATTTCTGAAAATATAAAAACACAATTTCCAATGTTTTTGAAAAAAATTATAAAATATGTGCCTAGGAAAATCCTATTTTATCTTATTTTGAATTTTACGCAATGCTAAATAACTGAAAAGCTAAAAACTTAGCGTTGTATATTGTATCTGCATCTGCAACCCTAACATAGATACGTACATTAGTGATGGGTGCAAGGATATTAAATAACATTTAGCACCTTTAAGTAGATATTACAAGTGTCAAACTTTCTCACAACATTCTCATGTAGATTATGTTCGTACGAGTATTCAAAGTGTCAAACTTTCTCAAAACAATAAATTCTCATTACAAAGCGACCTAACCTAAGTAAATTATAAGTATGTATATGTTGTTAATCTTTAATCATCGAATCAGCTGGAATGCGGCTAAACTTTTCGACATTGATTTTCTTGTTGATAAAAGTATCAATACAAAAACATAATTTAATAAAATGTCTATAGGTGCATCATTGAGAGTAATATACATACATCAAATAATAATAATTTAAATGTTTAGGTGTGTAAAGAAGGTACTAATAAATGAGAGGAACCAAGAGAAGAGAAAAAATAGAGAGAAACCAAAGCTTACCTTTGTGACTTCTGTTGTAGTGGTTATGTTGGCGACATCGGTGTTATCTTTTTCTATCTCTCGAGCAATATCAGTGGGGACGAAAGCTTTTGGGTCTACATATGATTTTTCGTCGACGATTTTCCACTTGCCAAGCTTGGTGTCGTAAACTTTTGTGGTGTACGTTGTCGTTGTGCTATTGGTGACATCATCGACTATTTCAGGGTAGCCTACATCATGTGCACCGTCAACTACCTTCTGTTCGACTACTTTCCATTTGTTGTTCCTGCGGTCGAATATTTTTTTCTTGTAAGTAACTTTATAGGATCCATCTGAGTCCTGGCTGACGTAACGTAGCAGCGATGGTTGATTCTTCACGATGGTCTTTTCATTAAAGTCAGTCCAGGTTTTAGTTTTGTGGTCGAAAATTTGTTCCTTTGCAATCGATTCTGATGATTCGATTCTTGAAGTTAGTTGATTATTATTATTCGACTTGCGCTGTTGCTGTTGCTGTAAAGTATTTTTTTCATTTGAAATCAAAGTCGATGATGCAGAGGACCTCTTGGAAATGGAGGTGCTGCTGGAAGAGGAGGCAAGTATATTTGCTGATGATGTCGATTGTTGAACAGTAGATGATGATGATGAATGAGCTTTTGAGTTAGTGTAGGTTGCATCGGTAGTAGCAAGCTGATCGAATGTACTTGTATTAGATTCGCTGTGCGAGTGTGAAGATTGTTCTTCGGTACTCATAAAATTCATAGATTTTGAACTTTCCTCTTTTATGTTTGAAAGGACACTGCCCGATGTATCAGTCGTTGAAGTGGCACCTTCGCTAAGTAAAACTTTCTCACTCATGATTGTATTAGAGCTCTTCGACGACGACGATTTGTGTTGTTCTGATTTTGTTGAAAAAGTGGAAAACTCCTTGCCAGTTATGGATTGTTCGTTATTTTTGCCCGAAATTATTGTCGTTGGCCCTGTGCTCTCTGATTTAAAACTCGATTCATGTGATTTTTGAAATTTTGAATCGGATGAAGAAATAGTCTTCATTCCTTGATTTTCTATTTCTACTAGTTTAGACGCTGATTGTGATGTGTTTTCTTTTGATTTGGATGAAATTACTGTGAGTCCTTCTTTATTATTGCCAGTATTCGAAATGGACTTAAAACTTTGATTATCTGGTGTCAAGGACATTCCCGAACCTGAGGTTGATGGTAAATTAATAACATCTCCACTCAAGGATTTGCCACTAGTTAAAATTTCTCCGGAAATCATTTGTGGATCTGAGAAACCAGTAGATACTGATTTCGAAATTTCAGTCGAAGTCGATGATTTTTGTTGTTGATGCATAAATTTTGTAGTTCGACTGCTGCTTTTGCTTTTAGTTAATGCTGATAAATTTTGGTCGGAATGTTTATTTTTATCGATTGTGGATTTTAAGGTTTCGTTAGCAGATTGTCCCGACATTTTCGATATCTCAGTTGGTGCTTGCTCACCGATATTACTACCGGTTTTTTTCTTAGTGCTTTTCGACACCATCTTTTTTTTTAATTAGTTTAAAATGTAATAATATATATATATTTAAATAAATATGTATATTTATCTTTCTGCGTATAGGTATTTAATAAAATTAAAACTTAAAATTTAGTAGGTATAATTATATTTTATTGCTTCACTTAACTAAAAATCACCATGTATGTATGTACATATGAATGTAAAACATGAACTTGTTTTATTCACTCGAACTTAATTTCACAACGTCACATAAAAATCTACCATCACAAGAACCGCAGACTCAACAATTAGTCTTAATTGGAGGAATGTATATGTATTTATGTATTGTATATGTCTATCTGTATAATAATTAGAAATCGGGTTAAAAGACAAAAATGCTTAATCGAACTAAAAGATGACCGACACACAACTCGGTTGGAAAC
Organism: Eupeodes latifasciatus; assembly: GCA_920104205.1. NCBI lineage: Eukaryota > Metazoa > Arthropoda > Insecta > Diptera > Syrphidae > Eupeodes > Eupeodes latifasciatus. The sequence goes on from OV049925.1 coordinate 65,936,022, forward strand.
GTACTGAAATTCAGTCGGGCTCGAGAATCTGAATCAAGTGGCATATAACCATAGCTGGAAGAGACCTGCGTAGGCCATCAGCGCCTACCTGCCTTCCTACACAGCAAACCCAACGACGACGATCTGTGCTTTTTCAGTATCTATCTATACCGATATTCGTTTGATCATTATACACAAAACAAAACAAAAACAAACAAAAAGCTTGAATAAATTTAACAAATAAATAAAATAAAGTCTATTTTTTTGAACAAGTAACATCGACGGATGTATAGATACAACTTTTTTTGGACAAAAGCTTAGTTGTTTTCAATTTTGTGAGTTTCAATGTATGTATGTATGTATGTACATTTTTGCAAAAATGAACATCACAAAAAAGATACTTAACCTGTCTGACACCTTTTCCTGAAGATCTTATGAATTGTTAACCTTTTTTTAAACCAAAAAATAGAAGTTGAAGATTGAAAGCTGCATGGGAAGATATATCTAAATATATAAAAAATGACCCAGACGACTTTTAGCTAAGGTGGCTAATGCTATTGCCTATACTTAAATCACTGTGTTCTATTAAGTCTTGAGCTTTAGATAGGTACCTATCTACTAGAATAAAAAGGTATATGTATTTAGTTGCAGTTAGGTTTACTATAATAGGAACACTTTTTGAAGTAGTGGCGTAAAGAATACCATCAGATCAAATTCTTTAAACAGACCGCAAGACTATATATGTAACTAGAGATATAATGCCCAGATTTATAGTTAATCAAAATGAATACGGCCTTGTATTATGCATTAACAAAGCAAAAACATTTTCATTCGAATTAGTTCGTTGAAAACAAAGCTTGGCCTGATGTGATTTCAGATTGAAGTATGATGTCAGTTTTGTATACAAATAAAAATAAGTAGGTATAAAAAGTATCTCAATCCCAATCTCAACACTGATTAGTTCATTGAAAAAAGACGTACTTACGACCCAAGTTTTGTATGTATGTATGTACATATGCATATAGTTTTTTTTTTCCAGTTTTGAAAAATAAAATAAATATTTGCTTTACCTATATACGCAACCTCAAACTTGCGATGTAATTTAAAGGCTTGAAATTGGAATAAGACTCTCCAGAAGTATCTATACATGTTAGGTATGTAGGTGGGTACTGATACTTACTTACTACGCTTATAAGAATAGGAGTGGGCACATTATATGTGATACAAATTCAGACGTCTGTAACAAACAAGACTCCTTCCTTAAAAAGCCAACGAATGGTTTTCAGCCAGACTGCAGTAAACTGGTTTATGAATAATAAATAGATTGGTATTGTTTTTGTTTTTGTTTTTTATTTAGTTGAGAGGCGTCATATGCTGAAAGATATTCATATATGAGCCATATGAAAGTTATTGCAATCTGTCATATGGTTTTCTGTATACTAAAATTAAGTTTGAATCATCTGGCGGCCGGTTGCGGTGGCGGCGCCAAGGAACACGATCAACTTACATACTCGTACTTCACTTTTAAATAGCCCACGCAAAAGTACCTACTTGGCCTGAGCAAGAGCTTACTTATATTGTTGTTTTTCGTCTTGCATTTAACTTGTCATACCGAAAGACCGGTCATTTGTATTTTGTTTTTGGTTATATCGAAGTAGTATAGTTTTTGATGAACTTAAAGTCAACATTTTTGACCATGAGTCTAATGTTCATACACTTGATTGAACATTGAATTGTGACGTAAGTCTTGAAGGCATACCCACAAAGTCCGAGACTAGGTAGGATTTAATTTATACATGCATATATCTACATATGTAAATACAGTGAATACATGATAGAAAACTTTTAACGATTGACCTGTACAACAGAGAAATGACAAATAATGCACAATTAATTTAATTTTAGGTGGGTATAACACTTGGAATATGTTTCCTTATTTCAGTTAAGAGAGAATGATGGACGCGCACATTTTCCTCTTTAATATGCCAGTGCTGTCGATGAAGTCGAAGAATGAATGAAAAAAATGTAAATTGTGCTTTATTCAATTTATACTTAACTTCATTCTTCGAAATGCTAATTGTATTTATAGTTTTATTTTTAATTTATATTAATTAATGTAATTAATATTAAATTTTGTTTTTCATACATATCTTTCTTGATTCCCCTGAAGAAGGCAGCAACCCCCTGCCGAAACGTTGGGAAAGTTAATGTAACGTAATTGTTTCCTTGCAAAAACTATAGTGACCAAAAAAGCCGACGGAAAACTACATATATTTCCACTAATCACGATGAAGTTTAACTTCCCATGGGAAGGTTTTCTATTTCGATTTGTTGAATTGAAAATTTTATTGACATGTCAAAATCCCTATAATCTAAACAAAATGTTGCTTCGTCTTGTTGAGTGGACGTAACTTTATAAAACTAAGAGAATTTGTCTATAACTATAATGAACTATAATAAACAAAATTAATAAAAAAAACTGTGTAGCCTGACCAATTTCGAATTTATACATATAAATAAGAATAATAAGTTTAAAAAAAACAAAAGGTTGTCTTTTTAGTACTTTACACTTTAGTACTTTCTTGATACTTTTTTTCGTCGACCATGTTTTAAGAACCTTCAACAGATGCAAAAAAGACTGAATTAGTGTGTGTTTTTTTTCACCACATTAATTTAAAAATGGTGAAGAATTTGGTAGACACAAAATATATTTCGAACCAATAATACTAGCGGCTTCAGTTAAATTTTAGATCATACATTGTAATGATATAAAAATTATAGTATAAATTCTTAAAAATCAACAATAAACAAATTTGGTACAAAATAAGAAAAATCGAAGTGACATTTTTTTTACAAAAAATAAAAACCTAAAAATTACTAAAAATTTATAAAAAAATATTTTGGACTCAAATATCTTGGCAACAATTAAAGATATTGCCTTCAAACTAATTTGATCTTGTAAAAATATTGTTTTTAATATTAGTTGTTAACGCAAGACAATCGGTACTTTTTGTATAATAAATAAAAACTTTCCAAAAATGTTACTAAAATTGGTAAAAATCGGTTTCGACCAAAAATATCGGGAAGAAAATATTGTTGTTAACGTCAAGTTCATTTTTTTTTTTAGAAAAGTCCAGTTCACAACTTTTTTTACAAAACACAAAAACCTACAAAAGCAACAAAAAACTGTAAGAGATTAGTATTTTAGACTAATGAATTTTGAGAACAAAGCGCGCTCTAAAGGGGTCGTGAATACCCTTGTAATGATTAAACACAGTGCGAGCAATTAGCAAAGGGGGATAGGATTAGAAAGGAGAAATCGATGCACATTGATTTTTAATGAAGAGTGGAAAATATTGAACCTGGTAAAGCATTCCACATTCGTGTAGTGCAGCTAAAGAAAGAATCGCTGTACTTAACATTACGTCCGAAATTAGGCTCAAACTGATGGGCATTCCTAGTAGTACGGGTATTACGTTTGAATTTTTTAAGGGAAGGAATTCAAAGTAAAAAACCTCTTTGCACCATTTTTGGCAATGTCAAATATATGATCACTCCACAACAAGTGGTTAGTGATACACAAAGCTAGTATTGAAATCTATTCAGTCTTCTCGATGCAAGTACCACCCATGGATCGTGGCATTTGGAGAGGGCTGCGTAGACAGCATTGAGTTTTGGAAGCATTGAATTCAACACGGTTTTTTATTCCTCATTGGACAATGCTAAGTCATAAGCTGCCGTTGGTAGTCCACATTCGAAGAACAACAAAAGCTGAAAGTACTGTCATCAGCGAAATAATTAAGTGAGTTAGAAGTTTCAGACAAAAGATCATTTATAAAAATAAGGAAGAGCGTCGAGAACAAAACGGAGCCCTGGGGCACACCAGCGTTTATTTTGTGGATATCAGATTTGAACCCGTCCAATACTACTTGAATTGAACGGTCCGAAAGGTAATTTCTAACCCAACAAAGAGGAAATTCATCAATACGCACGCATTTTCGATAAGAGAGCTTGATGCCAAACTCTATCAAATACCTTTGATAGAGTTTGCAAACTTTTCTTATTCTTACATGAAATGCTTTATTAATATTTTGTTAAACTCTTAAAAATATCGAAAGACAGGCACGGTTGGGAAATTATCAATGAGGGTCGCATCCCAACTTTTTTTTTTTTAAATTTAAAATTAAGCCTAAGTTTTGAAAGGACTACAAATTAAAGAGCGTTGTTGAAATTAGAATTTGCTGATTCTCAAACATTGTTATAAAATGAAGCATCTTGTCGAGGCATGACAAGTTCTGGTCAAAAATTGTCATTTTTATTTTGATAATGAATCTAATTCAAAATTAAGGCAGGAACCCTCCCTGTTTAGAGCTTTTTATATTGATATGTATTTAAATGTTACACATTTTGTTTTTCATTATGAACCATTTATTAACATTAATAAGGTAAAATAATGCGAAGTGCGCAACGACATGTGCGAAATGGGAAATATACAGTTTGAAGTGCAAAATGCGAAGTGTAAGGCGTGAAGTATGAAGGGAAAAGAAAAATACGAAGCGTAAATTGAGAAATGTGAAATGTGAAACTAAGACATGATAGAATTTGAGCTATTTGTCCTTACTCAAGGATAAGGTTTATACGAAAATTGATTGACAGATTTGGACAATTGTAATTTTGTATATGATTTTTTTACTTGGAATCACTATGATGGTTATGATATATCGGGTTTTCTAATAAAGACTTTACAAATTTGAATTTAATTTGTGAACGCAGCCTGTCACTAGTCATCGAACTGTCATTGTCAATTTATTCAGTAAACTCAACATTTTCATCATAGTAAAGTACACGAAGGAGCAACGTGTTCGAATTATAAAAATTTTCTACCAAAATTTGGCAACTTTAAGGGCGTTAACTTCAATTTCTAGTAGTAATTCTCGCTCTAATAGACAGGTAATAACAAGTGTTATTAAAGTGTCAAAAGTATCACTGCTCTATCTATCACTGCTGACGTCTATAGCAAGCGAACTACATCAGTGAATTCCACGGTGTTCTCAAGAATTGGCCATCGCTCAAACGACATTATGGCGTATTTTGCAAGGATCTTGGGTTACACCCATACAAAATTAAGCTGACTCATGAATTGAAGCCGGATGGACCATTTAAATTAACTTAGGTTATTTTATTTCAAATAAAAATAGCGTTGGACCTGAGTGAACCGCAATTATAGCATTGCTTTTAGAGATAGAATTTTATTATTTTAATTATTTTTATAAAACATAAAACCTAAGGTACAATTTTAATTCTGTGGTGTTAACCTGCCAAAGATGTTTCGATAACAATATCGTAATTATGAATTGTATTTATGAACTTGTCCCTTAAAATAGGTACACACATTTGTATTCCTTTTACATATATTTCAATGTGAGAATATAATATGATGTCCTTATCTTTACCAAAAAAGGATATTGACATGCGCAAGAACGAACCATGTTACATTTTTCATTTCTTTTCGACAATTTCATTTACATTTTCTGCTGTGTGTTAGAACATAGTTAATTTTTTAGTTTAAGTAAGAAAATGTCAAGTTGAAATACAATTTTTAATTCAATTTATTAATAATATATTTAACGCTTCGAAAACATTTATTATATTCTTTAAAATGTATTTTGAATAACAAAAAAAACAACCATTTACCATTACGTGCTTTTTAGAGCAAAAGTGCATTATCCTTTAATTTTTTGTTTTTGTTGAATTTACATTTATGTAACACTCCATTTTCGAAAAAGTGCATTTATATAAGGAAAACATATTAAAATTGATGTAATTTTTCATTGAATCATAAGTACTTACGAAAATTTTGATAGCAATTTTCTCATTATATATATATGTATGTAGTACATGCCTACATAGTTTGGAAATTCATCAGTATACATATACATAAATCGATATTCACTACTGCAGCATCATGTCTTCTTTTATTGCAAAATTAAAATCAACACCATTGCCACCCTTAAAAAATGTTCTCAATGTAGCTCTGCAGACAGCCAGGCAACAAATGCCTGATAAAGATAAACGTGAGTATGAACAGCCAGGCCAGAACGATTCGCAATCGCAACAATTTCCACAATCAGCCAGTACATTCCCGGAAGAAAGTTACAATGGTAAAATATTTTTTTTTAAATTATTTATTTCAATTAAATCCATACATTCAGAATATACATAATAATAATGTTGATAATTAATTGCGAATTTATTTTTACTTTTATGTATAGACAATATCGAAACGAATACACTTAATCCCTTTCGAAATCCCAATGGATATTTCAGTACGGAGGATAATGAACCCAAAGGTGAAGTCCAGCAAACTTCATTTATAAATGATGAATATGATGGAAGATATCAGCAATCCGATGGGTACAGGTGTGTATAAAGTATTTTGGTATATCTATTTTATAATGATATAAATTTACATATTCCCGTAAAAGAAGAGATAATCTATGTAAACTATTACATAATCCCTTTGTGCATAACCTGAAATAGTATAATCTTACTTATAAAGTTACGAGTAATAAATTTTAAAAATAAGTAATCAGGATGTTCAATGACCTATGATCAATACACCGTCCTTTGAGTTTTTAATTGTTTGTTGGCAATTTTAATATTCTATCAGAAAGATATCAGCGATGTTTTAAGTATGACTTGCAATGCGATGTTCATTTGCAACAACTCACCTCATGAGGCTAAAGACAAATATTACCTTTTTTTCCTGTCAAAAAATTTCAAAACAATTTTTTAAAGGAATTAGTAATCCTAAATACAAATCTCGCCTTGAAATCTTTGTATCACATCAGTTTTTTAAAATATGACCAGCCAAAGACGGGATTTTTGATTCTAGTTTAAACACACAAAATATAAACATTCCTTAACAATAAATTGTATGATGATTTTGTAAAGTAGTAGTAAGTAAAGTTTGTTTTACTTAGTTTTTAAAAATTCTCATAAGTTGTGAGTCTTCATCAATCTGCAATTTAAATCTTAACAAATAAATTCAGTAAACGTTAATTTTAAGTCCACTACAACATAAGAAAAATTAAACATACTCGTATAGTCGTAATTTATTATATTACGTTGTCTTAAATTTGTCAATATTTAAAATTAAAATTAAAAAAACGATTGTTGTTGCACCATTCCCAAAATTGATTTAGATCTCCTTGCAGCTCTTTCCTTGATAAAGTTAATAATTGGAAAATTTTAAACATCATCTACATAGGTAAAGAATTATTTAAAACCGATAAAAAACCTTTAATAAAACAGTAATGGACCAAGGTGACTCCCTTGAGGTACACCAGGTTACTCCTTAACATTACGTTATAATATCTTTCTTTAAGATATGACGAAATCCACATTACGAAATGGTCGTTAAGTCCAATTTTACTTAGTTTGTCAAATGCCTTCCTAAAGTCTGTAAAGATGTAGTTGACTTGAGGGTGTTTTTCGATTGCATCCAAATAAAAAGTAGAGAATTGTAATAAATTAGTAATTACAGATTTTTTTTCACAAACCCATGTTGATTTTTACATATAACAGAAGAACAATTAAAAGAAATTATGTCACAGACAAGGGATTCAAACAATTTAGGAATAGCAGACAATTTCGCTAAAGGAAGATAATGCGTAATCAAATTTTTAGAACCCTTTTAATCTACTGGCGTAAGGTATGAAGTAGAGCTAAGCGGAATAAAGCACGCAACCACATACACGAAACCAGGAGTGAACAAATAAAAGAACCAACATTGAGTGTAAGGCGATCATGTCAAAGAATGTAATAGATGTTGTCAAATAACTCAGTGTCATTTAAAGATGGGTTCAACTATGTTTCAGTTCCACAAGCGCGTCATAAGGGTTTGTATCTATATTTTTATAAACCTTGTTGGTTTTTGTCCTAAGTTCGTTGACATTTTGGTAACAAATAAATACTTTTATTTTTAAACTTGACGTAGTAGCCCTGTTTAGAGGACATATTCGTTACAAAAACAAAAATTACTTTGAAACCGTTTTGTTTTTTTGGCGGTCAAAAATTGTTTTAGCATAAATGGTTCAGCGTTTCTTTGAAAATTAGGTGGAAATAAAATAAATACAGGTGAAATCTAAGGCATATGAAGATTTTTTCGAAAATTTTATAAAACACCATAAATATTTCATATTACATACATACATACATACATATGTATGTGTTTTTTTTTTCCAAATTTTAAAAAGTAATATCTCAAAAATCTGACGTGATAAGAGTAATTTTTTACTTTTTTTTATTTAAATTAAGGCCATCAAAACTGATAGGAAAAGAGTCATTTGGCTGCCAATAACAACACCTTGTCAACGAGTGATATCACTCAATCCATAGTTCTGTTAAAGAGATGCATACAACTCATGGTTGTAGTCCGTCTATAAAATTCCGGTCGATAGAGTAATTTCTGTATTTTGACCACCACTTAGCAAAAGGTTAAAATGCATGCAAGATGTGAAAGAAAAAATTGTACTGAACAAAATAATGCAGGGTTATCATCAGTAAAATGTTCGCATGGACTTTGGTTGCCAAACCGAATAGATACATATATATTATGTATGTAGGAATGTATTTGAAGATGTTATTTTAGAAATCGTTCCACTCAGTAAGTAGAACAAACCTCATTTTGACATTATATGCACTGCTGTCACCTATAAGCAGGGAAGTTTATTTTGTTTAGATATAGAAAAAAACCTAAATATCGGGTGATTTTTTTGAGGTTAGGATTTTCATGCATTAGTATTTGACATATCACGCGGGATTTCAGACATGGTGTCAAAGAGAAAGATGCTCAGTATGCTTTGACATTTCATCATGAATAGACTTACTAACGAGCAACGCTTGCAAATCATTGAATTTTATTACCAAAATCAGTGTTCGGTTCGAAATGTGTTTCGCGCTTTACGCAAATTTTATGCGTTTTTTTTTTTTAAAAAGTTCTCAAGCTCTTAAAAAATCACCCATTATATTAAACAATGTCCTCTTTTCAATGGAGGACAATAAATACATAATGGGTGATTTTTTAAGAGCTTGAGAACTTTTTTTTAAAAAAAAACGCATAAAATTTGCGTAAAGCGCGAAACACATTTCGAACCGAACACTGATTTTGGTAATAAAATTCAATGATTTGCAAGCGTTGCTCGTTAGTAAGTCTATTCATGATGAAATGTCAAAGCATACATATTAACATTTCATGCATATTACCTATGTGAAAAGTGCATTTTTTTGTATATAGTTTGGCTTTATTGTTGCAACGAAAACAATGTTCTTTTATTTATTTCAATCTACCGAGGTTTGAATTTTAAAAAATAAAAAAAGTCATCGCCCTATGACATACTTTTTTATGTCTTGATGTTTTATCGAGCTAATGGAATCGACTTGTTTTTCACTTTTGACCCTGATAAATACACAATCAGTGTATTGACGCCTCTAGGCACATCGGACCGTAGTGTCATATCTGCTTATTTCTTGTGTCAAACAAACCCAGTTAGAGCAAGAGCTCCAAAGAGAACTGTTTGGCAGCACGGACGGTCTCAACAATTTTGTTCAGGATCTTTAACTGGTCACTATGCTACCTCGGTAGTGGGGTAGACTCCAGTGCAGATATGGCTAAGTCATGGTTTGATTTAATGTCGCAGCAGCAGTAAGAATTTTTGGTCATTCGTAAAATTCATTCCTGGGTCCCTACGCTTGTTGTCAATGAAACTCCTTTAGTTAGCTCTATTGAGAAAGCTGATTTGTTTGCAAGGCATTTCCCCCCAAATTCCACCTTACCTGATAGTGTCATGGCTCCCCCAATTCTTGACCAGTGATTTTTTTGTACTCATACTTTAGGGATAGTCCTAAAAGATCTCAACATACATAAATCCGCTGGTCCGGATCGAATCCCCGCTATTATTTTGAAAAAATATTTATCCCTGCGTAAGTTTTCCCATTTATCCTGTTCTTCGAGGCTCGTTCCGAGTAGTTGGAAAACAGCATTTGTTCAGCCAATCCCAAAAAAAAGTGAATCTTCTTCTCCCTCAATCGGTCGACCGAAAGCACTAACTTCCCTTATTTCCAATTGCATGGAAACCCGACCAAAGAAGCTAAAGAATTATCTTAAGGAACGAAAGCTTCTTAATTACCGGCAATACGGCTTTCGTAGCTATAAGTCGACTGGTGATCTCATAATTCATCTCACCGAACAGTGAAACAAATCTTAACACCGTTTTTGAGAAACAAAGGTATTAAAGTCTGGCATCTTGCTCTCTTATCGAAAATATCTGCTATTGGTATGGTATCCCTTGGATTAGACATTTTCTTTCGAACCATTCAATACAAGTTGTTTAGACGTATTCAAGTCTGAAACCCATACCATCAATGCTGGTGTGACCTAAGGCTCCATTTGTCTCCGACCCTCTTCCTCATTTTTTTTCTGATCTAATTAACTGCTTCGCTGATGATAGTTTTCTTAGTTTTTTTTTTCATTTTCAGACTAACATCCCTCGTCTTAGGATGTAGAACTGCAGTGACATTATATGAGGGTCATTAAAGTATGTCCTACATCATCATTGTACACTTGTACAGTTGGAAATAAGAAACCGCATGGAATTAATTGCGTAAAAATTAAAATATATATTCCCTCCTTGGTACTATCTATGAGTGACACTTGAATTAATGACATTATTATTCTCAGTATGTGCACCACGAAACACATCTTGTGAAACAAAGCAGCAAGTGGATTGGGTTGCTTAAGGTGCAATAAATTTGTCTCCCCTTTGATCAGGCTATTATCAATACAATTTGTATACTTACGTCCAAGACTTTCGTACTATTATTTTAACGAATTAGCGATTTAGCAATAACACAAGCTCCTACAGGAATGCTCGAGTATAGCTTCAATTGTAGCGTTAAGAGATTCGTTCCTTGGCCGTACTATACGAATGTAGATAGTTGTTCTTTTCATTGTAATATTAAGGAATTTAAAACTAGTGCGCACTGATATTCCTAATGCTTGCACTGTGTCTTTGGCATGAAAGGGTTCTAATTTTTAAAAAATGGTTGCATTCATTATTATTAAAAAAAAAAAGCAACAAGATATTGTACTGTTACTTGTACTATACTGTTACTTGTGCAAAACTGGAATTAAAGGAGTTATTAGTGAAAACTTGAAACCTTTATTGGTTTTGAAGCAAGTCAATATGACTGTTAGTTATTTTGTAAGCCCCAAGAAACATTTCCTAGACATTTCTTTTATAAATGATAGCAAAACTGCAGACATTTCTTAAATTAACTAAATTCAGTTTTTTTTATTAGTTTTGTTTAAAATTACGTTTTATTCCTGGTGCACAAACAGAACAACACTTTTTCAAAGGATTAATTCAAATCAAATCGTTCCAGATTTTGAAAACGTGCCATTTTAAAAATGCTCAAGACAACCAAAAAAGGGGATTTAAGAATTAGTTAAAACAAAAAATATCCCATAAATTGTACGATGATTTTGTAAAGAACAAATCTTGAAAATTCTAGATACATTTTAAATCACTTTAGTATCTCAATTAAAAAAAAATAAATTGGGTGGCGCAACAGTCTGTTGAGAACTAGAGCCTAGTGACTTACAACTCTCAACCATTCCTGAGTACTGTTGGAGGGGACCTACAGTTTTTTATGACAAGAAATACACTTGGAGAATTTATCAATTCCTCGAAAGAGGCAGTACCCGTGAAAAAAACTTTAGATTGAATAGGCAGGGATAGAACCCAAAACCTCTGGCATGACAGTCCAACGCATGATATCTCACTTAGTTTTTATTATTTCTCATAAATAATTTATGAGATGACTAATGAGTCTTCATTTGACTTTTTCTGAAATTTGAAAAACTTTTAGAGGTAATTTTTAGTGCTGACTCCGAATCCAAACTCCGATTTTAGCTATATGTGATCAAACTCAAAAAATACCCGTTTTCAACATTATTCTTATATTTTTTTCAATATACTTACATATGTATTCCAAAAATTTGGTTTTATAACCTAATAAAACTACAAATGCGTAATAAGATCAAAAATTTCTTTTATAGTGTTTATGAAATGAAGTGAAATTCATGGAAGGAAAAGACTCACAAATAATGAGGATTTAAAAAAAAATCATGATACTGAACATTTTTAAACGGAATATCGAAGTCAGGGATTGTAGACTTTGAAAAAAAAAACTACTTCATAAAGCCTAATTTAGGTTTTTTTCGAATTATAAAAGGTTGAATCTCAAAAATCTGATGTGATGGATTGATTTTGAAGTCGAATTCGAGCTAAAGCAATCAAAAACCTTAGAAAAGGTATAATTTGATTGCCATCTTTATTACCTTCACGACCAGGGTCATCAATATATGTACATACATACATACGAGTATTGTTAAGCAATATTCACATGATAACGACCAACGAATGAACGAATATTCGTCGATTTTGACATTTCTTTCACATGATAGTTTTTAATTCGTCGCGAATAAAGTTTGCCAGCCGAACACCATTCACCACCGAAACCAAAACAAGAATGATTTTTTAGGTTAAGTACGCGCGATTATTTTATTCGTTGCGAGTGTGGATAATGTGGAAGTTTGACAGTTCGTAAATAGAAACTATATTGCTACCGTTTAGACATGTATTGGACCATGATTATAAATATGCAACAAAATAAATACAAAATCCAATAAACAGCTACAAGTATGCAACATAATGTGACTATGGATAACAGAATAACTATACGATATTAGGGGGTCATTCGATATTAGAAGAAATTTGTTTTGTGTTAATTACGATCTTAAGAGCATCATAAAATATGCAACACGATTCAAAACAAATTAAGAATTTGTGAAAGTATGCACTTTAAATACACTGCCTATTTCATTATCAACTTTTGGGAAATAAACTTCTTGGAGGTGTGGACTGTGGAATACCATTCATTTTTTTTATTGTTAACCCTAATAAGGCTACGTTCAGACGGCGCTATTCGATTCGATTTCTTCACGTATGCGGTTTTATCGAAAACGAGACGGGCGGCGGCGTTTCTCACGAGAAATATTCGATTCGATTTTTTCACGTAGGTACGGGTTTTGAGGCGTGGCAGGGGACACAGCACTGACGGCCGCAGTCAACCGACCATCGTCATCATGGATCCACGTATTCCACTTATTTTTTATTGGTATAGAAATGTTAATAAGAATGGTCCACAACGTGAAAAACGTTTTGAAAAATTTTACCTAAGCCTGAGAAATGACGAACAGAAATTTTATAATTATTTTCGTATGTCGATGGCTAGTTTTGACAATCTATTATTGAGACTAGAAAAGGATTCTACTCTTCAAAGTATGACTACTAATATGAGGCTATGCATCGGTACAAAAATAAAACTCGCCATTTGTTTAAGGTTAAAAAAAAAGCTTAAAAATAATAACAATTCGAAAATCGAAAACACGACGTAATGAACGTTGAACGTAATGAACGTAATGAACGAATTCGATGAAATTTTGTTCGTGTGAACGACACAATATAAAGATAAGCGCTACTAATCATGTATACGATAAAAATACATTCGAGATTTATCGAATCGTAGTGACAAGTTCGTACGGTATACGGAAAAAATTATTTCCCGCGTGGGCTTCGTGTTAACCAAAAACACTCCATTACCAAGACCGGAATCTCAGACTGACATTTCGGTTTGCCTACAAGCTACTGAGGACTAAATGTGAGAAAGTGTGCGTGAAATGATGCAAAAAACCAAACACATTCTTACATTTAGTGTTTCGGTCCATCAAAACGCTTCATTATAGTAATCAGCCCCTTCTAAATGCTCCATTTTGAATGTTTCATGGCCTCGTTCAAAAACTAAACAATCCTAACCAACAGAATCTGAAGTGCTGACATGGTCTTAAATTGGAAGATTTGTATAGCTTTTTAATTTCCATCCAAATAAATGTTGTAAATGTATATTAAATAAAATAAAATTGACCAAATACATATTATTTAATGATTTATTAGTTTATTATTATTTATTTTGTTTACTTAAATAATTTGCGAACGCAACATGCGCTGCAACCGTTTAAGTATAGTTATTGCAAATGGACAAAAGTGTAACTCAATACTTTGTAAAACAACAAAACAGACAATTTTTTCAGCTGTAGTTTGCTTAGAGCATTTTTTTGGCGACGTTAGAAGTTCAGGTGGAAACAATAGGCGGGTGCCTCCGTATTTTTTTGTACAGACAATGCTACGAGAAGCATACTTGTGAAGTTCCATTGCCAACTTTAGCTAGTTCAGATTCCTCAATTAGATTAGTATTTTCATCATTTAAGCAGTTCGATAATTGCAAGACCAAATTTTAGTTCTGTTTGTTGCAGAAATATTCCTGACAATTTTTTTTGAGGGACTATGTTACAGTTAAAATTTTGTTTGTAGTTAGATTTTGGAATAAAAATTTGAGGGAACCATGTTTTAAAAATAAGTTGCTTTGTGTAAAGCATCTTTAAGGAATAGAAAAAGGCAATATTTTTACACACAATACCAACTAAATGAGTGCAAGTAAGTAACTTTTTTTTATTCCAGTATGGGGAAACCGAACACCCAATAGAAAAAAACCGATATACGCGCCAAAATCCATACTTCTTGACTAGATAATGTTATCTTCTATGTTTACGCATAAAATTACGAATTTTGTAGCGTATGAAAATTTCTAGACATTTTACAATCTGAAAAATTAATTATGCTATGAAATAATTGGCTGCTATTAATGCTAATTTTTTTTTTAAAAAGTTGATGAAGGTTAGCCGAAGCGGAAATTTCTTTAATGAACATATTTAAAATATTATTGGCTTTCTCAAAAATATTTTTCTACGCTAACCTCTGCTTTATATCTGAAAACTATTGTTTATGTATATTTTCTTCTATGTTCTGCATTTATAAAATGTAATCTACGGTAGTATTTATTATATTACGAAAAACAAAGACATATACGTAAAACTCATTAATTTTTTTTTTTATTATTAGCAGCATTTTTACTAAACATGCTTTTCAAACAATAATAAGTAAACTTGAACTTTGGTAACTAAACATTTTTAAGGAATGAATGAAAATTATATTTTGCGTTAAACTGTGGAAATTCACTAAAAAAAAACTTCTGTACGTCAACAATAAACATTTATGACGATTACATGTTCTATTGAATTAGTTGTGCATGAATTCAGAACGATTTTAAGACGTTTTCATTTTGTGATATGTGATCAAGAATGTTATGGATAAGATATTTTTCGATTATAACTTTTTTTTAAATATACAAACTATAAATATACTTGGATTAATTAAATTGATACAGATTTTAATTACTTGCAAACAAAATATTTGGGCCGTTCGTTAACGAAAATTTATTAGAATTCAATACAAAAATTGCACTCGCACCCTTAAATTGATGGTTCTTCGAACGCATCTTTGATACAAAAATCCGGGGATTATTATGAAATTTAAAGAATTTCGTAGTGATTACTGTAAATTAGTGAATTAATTATAATAAACTGATGTTGAACATGCTTTTTTCAAGACAAAAAGGTACATTGGTTCACTATCCACAAAATGCCTGCAAAATTAAAGCTTAAAACTGACTTTTTCATCGAAAAAAGTAAAAAGAAAAACCTGAAAAAAACTTATTAACCCCTCCATTTTGTTTTTGCTTTGCAAAGTGCCGCTAGCCCACGGCATCGTTTTTTTTTTTGTTTGTGCTCACATCTATTCATGGACTAATTGTCAAAATTACAAATACAACAATGTAAACAAACGGGTTTTGGAGAGTGAAACGTACGAACGCACTATTACCAAGACCGGATCTTGGTAATAGTGTTTTTGGTGTTAACGTACAAATATAACACTTGCTGCCACTGCTCTATTCGATAAAATCCCGTATACGGTATACGAGAAAAATATGGTCGTCTGAACGTAGCCTAAGATGTCCTTGTTTTTTGCGCTGGTGTTTCTTTTAAGTTTACCCGACTGATGTTGTATTAATTTAAAATCAAATAACTTAAGATTATTGTATTGCGGAGATGATATTCTTTATAACTTTATTAATTTAATTGGCACGTCCTCCTGGGAAAAAGTCTCCATTTCGATGCTTAGATTTCGGATTTAGTCCACAGCACCATATTTTGCCTTTAAGTCAAACAATTAACCCAGTAACTAATGCTAAACAAAGTCATAGTGCTTTCACTAAAATCAATCCAAAACATACCCAAACAAATTCATCTTTTTTTTTTCTAAACATAATTGTATTGTAATTACTAAAAGTGTCTTCTTTAAAATTTAAAAATCATTTAAAGTCGCACTACACTTTTTTCCAAGCAAGATTCGCATATTGCTCACTAATTTTACTAAGTTAAATTGTAAAACCTGCAGGGAAAAAATTAAATTTTGAATGTAGTTATTGTTTGTGCAATAAAATGAAAGCCTTTATTAATCCAACTTTTACGATATAAGTGCTTATAAAAATGTAATTACTTACAATATTTATTTTGTCTGTATACATTTTAATAAGAAAGTATTTAAAGTAGGGTGCATATTTCAAGTTTTTTTACTTCAGACATATAGAAACTTTATGGCAAGTTTTGCTTTCGTAAAAAAATTCGCACTCGAGATTTTAATCAAACATTACGATGGTAGAGAAGTCTGCCGTCTGTCCTCGATTGGGTCGATTCAGTTCAAACTTGGAATTAAAGCTTTTAATCAGACTCACGTTAAGCGTTTTTTTCTAAGATCAAATATATGTATGTAACAATAGTTCCCATACAAATTTGTTGGTCAAAAATCGAAAATTCAAAATTTCTCAAAAAGATAGATAGATTTTTATTAAATTTTCTCTATTTTTTTTCCTTACTCGGCATTTTTTCAATAAAAAAATATTTTTGTATGTATTGCTTTAGAATGATACCCTCATAGAATCGTTTTTTTTTTTTTTTTGTTTTAAACTTTCTCAGGAATTCATGAACCGATTTCGTTATTTTTTTTAAGCACAAGCTCTCGAATTGTCTTAATAATATTTAACTATCAAAAATGTCAACATTTTTGTTTTGTTTAAAGTATATATTAATATATTCTAAATAAATTTTATACTTACAAAATAAATTTAAAAAAGCCGGTCAACCGATTTAAAAAAAAAAATCTGGAATAAGTTTTTTTTTGAGAAATCAAAGTTCGTTTAAATTTTTGAGGAAAAACTTATTTTGAAGGTATATTTTTAAATTTTAAATTATAGGTACTATTTTAAAACAGACGCTTTGGATACCGGAGCAAGTTCATGCGATCCAGTCGTGCATATTATTTTCTATCTAAAGTCAAAGCTGCAGTATTTATACATCAAACATGGTTTAAGAGTTAATTAATAGAACACATCAAGAGCTATTATTGCTTTTTGACGTACTTATAAATATTCCAAATGGACTTTAAAGCGATAAGTTTTTTGAAGCTTTTAGAGTTAGAGTTAACCACTCTGTACTTTGTCTTTAATTCTAAAGATATAGTTTTGCACAAATAAAGGCATTATGTCCAAAATTATTAATGTCCTAGTTTTTGAACGAAGTCATATTGGAGCTCTATTTTTTGTATCTTGTTTATATGTATATGACAAGGTTATTACGTACACAAAAATCTTTTGCATTTCCAAGTTATTTAGTGATCTTTAAATTTAAAATGAAATTCCCCACTGGGCTCTTGTTCGTCTGATCTTGCAATTATTACATAAACAAAATTGAAAACGTCCAAAAACAACTTCTAGCTAAAACTTGCTCTTCGTAACCTTTTATGGAATTCAAATCAGTATATTAAATGTTGACTGAATCAACTGAGTGTATTAAAGATGAGGAAAAGGAGGGAAGTGAATAATTATTTCCTTTTTCCATTTTTGTCTAGATCAATTTGTTCTATCCAATCCGAAGCTCTAAGTTAAAGTATATTGGGACTGCATTATTTTCTAAGTAACTAGTTCGAAGTGGCCGGTAAGTGGTAGTTGAAAATGTACACAATAGGTGGCGTTGAAGTCTAAATCTTATGGTAATTGGCCAAAGTGGTTCATACTTACTACAAAATGTTTGTTTGGCAATACAAATACAAATTGATCGTTAGGTGCCGTTGAATTATAAATTCTACAATTATTGATAAAACTGCGGTATATTCACATAAGCACTCGCATTAAAATTCCATGAAGTTTCACAAACTTCATTTGGGTTTGTCAAAGTTGCCATAACCCAAATATAGAAATGTCAATTAACTATTCTGTTAAAAAAATTACATTTCTAACAACGCTTACAGTGCCACGCTTAATTCTTTGACGTAGGGCAAAAATGACTTAAGTCAGTTCACGGAGACTTAATGAACTTATGACATTAATATCAAAACACATTTTTGTATGATTTTGTATGTCTTATTGCCTAAACACTAAATTATTACGATATTTAGCACTTGTTCATGTTCAAGTTGTTAATATTTAACGAAAGAGACAAAAGTAAGGTCGTTACACCAAATCAAAAACCTAAAATGCATTTTTTTTTACTGAAGACCTTTTTATCTAACGACAAGGAATCATATAATTGGCACAGCAATTATAGAATTTTTGTCAAAAAATTGAATAAATTCATTTTGTTCATATTTATTTTTAATTTTATTTTCAGACAAAGCAGTATTGCTTCTGGAGACAGTTCATTTGTGTGCGAAGGCGAGGGAGGTTCCAGTGCTAAAATAAACGAATTTCAAGCAGCGTGGAATGTTACAAACGCGATTCAGGGCATGTTCATTGTGTCACTGCCTTTTGCTGTTTTACATGGTGGATATTGGGCCATTGTTGCCATGGTAGGCATAGCTCACATATGCTGCTACACCGGAAAAATTCTCGTGCAATGCCTTTACGAACCGGACCCAAACACAGGACAACTTGTTCGAGTGCGCGACAGTTATGTTTCCATTGCAAAAGTATGTTTCGGTCCAAAATACGGCGCCAAGGCTGTTAGTGTTGCTCAGATAATTGAACTTCTCATGACATGTATCTTGTATGTCGTTGTCTGTGGTGATCTTTTGGCGGGTACATATCCACAAGGATCCTTAGATTCGAGGTCATGGATGATGTTGACTGGCATCTTTCTCCTGCCATTGGGATTTCTCAAATCTCTAAAGATGGTGTCACTTTTATCTTTCTGGTGCACAATGTCACATTTAGTCATAAACGCCGTTATACTTGGATATTGCTTATTGCAAATCGGAGATTGGGGTTGGTCCAAGGTCAGGTGGAGTATTGATATGGAAAAGTTTCCAATTTCTTTGGGTGTAATTGTTTTCTCCTACACTTCACAAATCTTCCTGCCAACCTTGGAGGGAAACATGGTTGACCGATCGAAATTCAACTGGATGTTAGACTGGTCCCACATTGCAGCAGCAATATTTAAGGCCACTTTTGGTTACTTATGTTTTTTGACATTTCAAAATGATACTCAACAAGTTATAACAAATAACTTACATTCGCAGGGCTTCAAAGGAATGGTTAATTTCTTCTTAGTTATCAAGGCTATTCTAAGCTATCCCTTACCATACTATGCAGCATGTGAACTATTGGAAAGAACATTCTTTCGTGGACCTCCAAAGACGAAATTCCCTTCCATTTGGCATTTAGACGGAGAACTTAAAGTATGGGGCCTTGGATTTAGAGTTGGAGTGATATTTGCCACTATTATGATGGCTATATTTATTCCACACTTCTCAATTTTAATGGGATTTATTGGAAGTTTCACAGGAACTATGTTGAGTTTTATTTGGCCTTGCTATTTCCATCTGAAGATCAAAGGACATTTATTAGACCAGAAAACCGTAGCTTATGACTACCTCATAATATTTTTAGGAGTTCTATTTGGTGTAATTGGGGTCTATGATTCTGGAAATGCACTAATTGAAGCTTTTGAAATTGGCTTGCCGTTTTAAAAATATTATCCATTAGTATAAATTTATTTTACATGCCTCATCTTACATGGCGAAAATTGAAAACTTGTACACTAATCCATTCCAAATTGTTTAATTTAACTTTTATAATAGATTGTAACACCAAAAAATATTCCATTACCTATATAGCCTGGTTAGTGTGGAGTTTGTAAAAGATTTAATCATTAAAAACCTATTTTGATAGTTTGATTTGTTAAGTCAATATTTTAGAGGCTATTTGGCCACGAAAACGATATTTCCTAAAACTGTAAATTTAATACAAATTTATTTAGTATTACTTTTTAAAACGCCCTTATATTTGTATATTTACTTTAGTTTAAGGTGTAGGCAAAATCAGAGGGCTGGATTGGACAGTTCCTTCCCTCTGTATTTGTTCATGCATCAATATTTTTACAATGACTTATGTATGTTTAATTCGAGAACTGTTTATGTGAAAATAATTTTGTTTTATTTTTAAACAATTTAGAAGCTATACAAGTTTAGAAAATGTAGCTGGTTTTATAATTTTTAAAACAGATTTTTAATGACTAGATGATACACTATTGATCATCTAACTGGGCTACTTTGTTTTTAGTCCATTTAATAAACTCATACTAAGCATTTAAATAATATATGTATATAGTTAAAATTAAAGTAATTATATGTTTTCAGTTTTTTCGAACTGCGTTAAAATTTAAAAAATGTTCGATTTTTTTGTCGATGTTATTCAAAATATGAATGTAAAGTTACTGCAAGTTCAAATTATTATATACAGATACAGAGTTTTAAATTGTATGTCGTTGAATTAATAGTTAAATATTGTTTTTGTTTTTTTGACAGCCAATTTTTTATTTAGAATAATATTTTGAAATAATGTTAATTATATCTATATAAAGAAAAAGAAACATTTTTATTTTGGCTTTAAATTCTAAAATTTTAAATAATATACATACATAATTATAGTTAATTTCAAAAAAAAATCAAAAAGCCAAAATTACATAATATATTATATTACGTAGCAAACAATTAATATTAATGTTAAAAATTAACTTAAGATCAATAAGTGATATATTGATATCGATGTCTTCCAAAAAAGAAACAAGTCTTCCAATGTTTTTCTTCGAAACATATTATATCATAAAAAAAATAAATAATTAAAAGAAAAACAACTATAGTAACTTATGTCTTCCAACATATATTTAAATATAAACATTATATAAGCTTAAGATATACAACAGAATTAAATAATTAATATATAGTTAGATAAACTATATAAATAATAACATGTTTAGTTAAATATTATAATTTTAAATAAAGAAAAACATATAAAATTTATTCTTTGTGTTTGCCTCTCCAATATTGAATTTTTTTAAAAACTACATTTATATGGTTTAGTTTTTGGTTGTGTTTTGAAAATTTATCATTCTAAAATGAAACAACAGTTTTGATTTTTGTTTGAAACAAGAAAAAGAAAAAAAAGTAAGATGTGTAGTAAGAAGTATCGTAGGTGATACTCTGGGTTTCAATAATCTCTTGAGTCTTAGCATGAAAATCATTAAAACATTTTCGAATTGTATACATACTTTTAAAAAAATGGGACATTTATTACATTTCATTAAGTTTAACTGTCTATAACCTCTAATTTCGCAGTTTGACCTATTTGTTTGGTCATGCTTAACACAAATTTATAAGTCATCATCATGTGAGGGGTGGGTTCTATTGATCTTCACTTGGTGGAAAAATATTTTCCTAAGTGCATAAACGTTCACTGCGTGAGGCACTTACCAAACGACAATTTGAATCTGGCATTAGACATTCATGAATATCAAATGGTTATCCATGCCCATTTTAAAATCTAAATTGCATTTGTATCCTTCCGATACGAAAGGAAAACGTATAAATAAATTATTATTTATTATCAATCCCTTATTTATATGAATCAAAGAAAAACCTAACAAAAAACTATTTAAAAATAAATATTTAAAAACATTTCTTGTTGGCTGACATGCTTTCAATTGAAAAAAAACTTACAATAATTGAAAATGGAATTGAATTTTCATTCAAATTATTGGTATCCATTTTTGTTGCTAGCTGTATATTAAGTTTAGACATAATTCAACAGATGACGCAGAAATAAAATCATTGAAAAAAGTATCATAGGTCGACAAAATTATACGTTTTTCTGTTTCACAAACAAAAAATAATGCTTATTTAAAGTTGACTTAAATTCAAATCTTGTGTGTGAATTCGAATAGAAGTGTGTGCACAATAGATTCCTTACAGGAACAAACTTAATTTCAAACCGTTTTGCTTTTTCTGTTGAAAACCTTTTTATCATAAATGGTTTAGCGTTTCTTTCAGATTTCTGCAAGACAGGTGAACTCAAACAACTTATGAAGATTTTTTGAATATTATGTACATATGTATGTATATGAAATAACATAAATATTTGAACTGAAGAAAAGGATTATAGATTTGGAAAACCATTACGGATTTTATTTAAAAAGAAAATTACGTCTTAAATTTAAATAGCCTCGAAAAGCCTTATCTCCGTGTTTTTTGAGTTTTAAAAAGTAATATCTGAAAAACTTGACGTGAAAGATTAATGACTGAAACACAAACACGCTTCAGCTTCGGCTTCGCCTGACGTTTTCGAGTTCAGCCATAGGACTTCAATGCATGCTATCACAATGAAGCTTTGACCTCACGTTTCGTTTGACAATTGACAATAAGGAAAACAACGTAATGTTACGTAATGTGACTCTAAACGGAAGCTCTAGTTCAAATTTGCTGAACATTTGCTTTGTCTGACAGCTCAACAGCTGTAAAAAAAGTCAACAAACAAAATTCTTTTTCTTTTGGAGGTATTTATATTGGTTATTATAGGCTGTACAAGCTATTTCCGCGATAAATTTATTTTTTTTTTCGATTTCAAAATTCATATTTTTTACTGCACGAAAAATCAAGACAAACTTTTGAGAAAAAATAACAGTTGCTAATGACAGAAGTGCCATTTTAGAAATGTCATATTAGAAATATCATTCAAAGCAGGCCCATCGTAACGCAGACGAAGCCGAAGCTGAAGCGTGTTTGTGTTTCAGCCATATATGTATGTAGGTTCGAATTCAGATTTGAATCAAGTTAAAAAAAACCCATTGGCAAAGTGCAATTTTATTGCCAGTAAGAAAACTTTGTCGACGAGTGTAATGTGACTTCTGGGAGGTTATACCAAATTGTTGTGAAAAGTTGCACAAAATTCTTAATAAAAACTGCCATTTCAGTATATATGTACATATGTAGATAAAACAATAATGTTGACCGATTGTTAATCATTTTGTTCTTTTGATGTCTATAATAAAACTTCTCAGACCATCGTCGACTTTGTTATTTTGCCGTCAGCATCTCCTTTCAAAGTAAAAAATTGCTCTTGTTGACAGCTGTCACTTGATTTGTTCGCAGTTTTGTTTGCCATTATATCAAATAGACTTGCTGCTGAACAACGTCAGCAAATCGTGCACAAAATAATGATTTCCTCAACGCAACGAAACAATCAATTTATTGAAGGACATTTTTGGTGAGTGCATTAATATATGAATGAAAATCAAACAATAATATATTATTTACACAGAATAATTAAACTGGATTCAATCTTTTGCTTTTATAATCCAATCAGTATCGATGTCAAAGTTCCTCTTTCTTTTTTCCTTGTCTCATTTTCTTTCCATTCCTTGAATCACCCACAACAGACATTTTGTATCGTTTATACTCGTTTATACCTACACAGCATAAATGTATGTACGTATGTATGTAAATATACAGGATGGGACATCTAGTAGTAGTAGTAATAGTTCATTTTTTAATCAAACAAAAATTGAGTCGACTTACGCTTGAACAACGTTTTTAAATATTGAAAAGTAATTTGCAAAGTAAGTGCTCTCAAACCAAAACAGTACATTTTTGTTTGAAACAAAAATGTTTGACGAAATAAAACACCCACCGTTCCTGCTGTACATATGTATGTAAGTTAGGGAGAATGTTATGCTATTAGTAGACATCGATCTCAGAAGCCCTAACTCAGTTCGTTTTCGCTTCACATTTTTATGCACACAACGATTTTGGGCGAAAAGTCAACTTTTCTGATATAGCACACCGAGTGCACCATTTTCTTCGTCTTCTACAATAAAACTTGGAACAACGTTACGGTCCACGGTGGGCGGTACAGAGCATTTTTACTGAAATTGAAAACTGATTTGACCAACATCTGGCTTATGCAGAGTGGTGCGTCATTACACAGTTCATGCCACTGTCGATCTTCAGCGCACCAAATACCCAAATCGTATGTTATCACATATAATGTTCCAGGTTCGACTACTTAAAAGCGTTTTACACCCAGCCTGGAAAAAAAAACAAAGCATTCGAATTATAAACAATAACATATGTATATTACGGTTTGATAGTCTATATTATAAAGGGTGTTTTTTAGACTTGTGGTTTTTATGAAAAAATAAAACGCATATAATTTAATGTTATGGCCAAGAATTTAGCTTTACTATAAAATTATGTTTTAAAAACTATTTCAGGAAAGTGGCTTTCGTCACTAGCTCAAATAAATTCCAGTCAAAAAGTCCAATTTTCGAATAATTTTTAAGGGGTCACTTTCGGGCCGTATAACAGCAATATCGCGCCGAATATTCTCTTCTAAAGTGTCAATCCTCTCGGGCTTATCTGCCTAGGCAAGCGACTTCAGGTAACCACTGTTGCCATTTTGAATTGTTTCCAGTCAGATTTGACTGGATTTTTTCTTCGTTAGCTGAAAATAAAATACAAATCCAGTCAACATTTATTTTTGACTGGAATCAAGTCAAAAATTCGAAACACTTTCTTTATTTATTTGCTCATAGTGAACCAAGTGTAAGCGAGTTATTATAATTTCTAACTGCAATCAACGAACACATCCATTTTGAAATTTTTTTGACAAGCTTCTTTCAATTGGCAGCATTATATTTAGACAAAACTGTAAACATTTTATTATAAAGCTAGTAAAAGAGTAGCAGCAGATAATGCCAAAAAATCTTAACATTTTAAAACAGATAAGAATGCTTTCGGTAAGCGAATGCCTTTGCCCTACAACTGCAACCTGTTTTGAATGCAATGAATGTCGAAGCGATTTTAGCTGACAAAATTTCTAGTCAATGGGACAATTTAAACTTTGTAAGATGGAACAACATAGAGGAAACACTACCTTTTTGGTGTGAAGTTTCATCTTATAAAGAAGCTAGTGGAGAAAATCCTTTTAAAGAATTGGCAAAGTTCGCTCTTTCGATATTGGTATTGCCAATATCAAACGCTGAGGTAGAACGAATTGTTAGCCAATTAAACTTGGTCAAAACCAAGCAAAGAAACAGGTTGCATTTAATTTCTACAAATGCTATTTTAATTATAAGAAACAATTGGCGAGGGGTAAAATGTTGCCATAATTTCATCATTCCAAATGAAGTTACGAAAAAAATTGGAAAAAATGTAATTTACCAAAATACGGAATACGGATATGGAAAACAATACCTCGAGTTCCAATTCGGAATAAGTATATTCGTATATTTTAATTACCTGAAAAGAATTATTCTTATTATCATAAATTTAGTAGCATGAGTACATTATACGCTGTGAATTATAGAAAATAAGTTATTTTTTGTTAATTTTTCTATTATAGTTTTTGTTATAAAACAGAATAAAATATGTTATTTGTTTGTTAAAATGTTTTTATTATTTGACTGGATTTTTGACTGTTTTTTTTGTTTTTAATTACATATATTTTTAACTGTTTTTTTTGACTGGATTTAAATAATCAAAATCCAGTCAACAAGTCAGATCTGACTAGATTCCCAATTTCGAGCTGGCAACACTGCAGGTAACCCCACAAAAAAAACAGCGTTGTTAAATCGAACGATCTTGGAACCCACGCCACGCGCATAAAGTGACAGCTGTTAAAAAGACCAACTCTGAAAAAAACATTTGCAAATTGAAAACCATACGTCTAAAAAAACACCCGTTATTTCCTTTAAAGCTTATTTTAAATGAAGTTAATTTACATCTTGGCGTTGATACTTACGGATGACTTTCTCTTTAGCTCATGAGTTTTGATCACATGTACTTTTGTTGGTATAATACATTTTGAAACTCAGGAAAACAAATTGTTCTATTCTTTGTTTTAATTGTTATTCATTATTGGTTTAAAATTTATCTATCTGTCAAAAGTATTTATTATCAGCCTAGCCTATTTACTATGATTCATTGTTTCTTTAAAAAAAGTAACTATCCGGGTAACAGATTATGAAAACGTTACTTTTTTTCAAAATTAACACTCAAATTTTAAATATTTACATACTTAAAAAAAATATTTTTATTTTATATCCGCGTTAAAAGTCATAATTAGCGAGTTAAATTCAACAAGAATCCCTTAATATAACGAAGATACACAATTCTGCTTATTTTATTATAGTTGGCGTAAGCGGATATGACGCTTCTTTGTGTATTCGTAAAAAAAAACATAATTTTTTCGACAAAAATACCTTTTTTAACAGACATTTTTATACTTAAACCCAAATAAAACCAAGATGAGGTTTTCGAAATGTTTGAATGTTTTTGTTTTTATTATTATTTCTGTACATTTTTACATAACCTTAAAGTACATTGGCTTAGTTACTGTAGCAGGTTTTTCTTACACCTGCCAAAATATTGCTTATTTCATCGTCCTTTCGCACCTCGAATGTTTCACCTGTTGTGGCGCTAGGGTACACTAACGATGCGATTGCTTGGGGCGCTATATTTGCCGGTGGAGGTTCCCCATTACTGCTCATAAAATAGTTCGATGGCAATCCGTTGAGGCAAATTTGTTCTGGCTGATGATAAGGAAAATAGTTGCACTCTACATTGTTCTGATAAGATGGTGGCGTATGATTTAACGGTGAGCAGTTATTGGATGGAATGTAGGTGACTTGCGGGTAATAATTACCGCCGGGACTGGAATAAACTTCATAGTTATCGTAATTGTGATTTGTGTCGGGATATTTTGAAAATTTGTTGTCGGAATTCTGGTCTTGAATTTCCTCAGGGCTGCATTGACCATGAGAATTGATGTAGCGGGAATAGTTCTTTTCATGCTGAGTTATTTGCGGATGGAATCCAGTGGCTGAATCGTGCATAGGGCTGGCATTAACGGAGTACGGACTCGTTAACATTTCATTAATATTATTTTTGGTTTGTGTCCGAGTATTTGGCGAGCTATAATGCGGGGAAGAGCTAGCTTGTGTGGTGCAATGTACACTTGCGTTAATGTTGCATGTCTGAGTCTGAGAAAGATCCGTGGGATCGCTTCTTTGGTTTTCTTCCAAAGCTGACATCGGTGGAAAATATGTTCCCTTAACTGTATGCGGTTGATCCAACATTCCTCGATTACTACAAGTCACATATATTCCCTTACTGGTAAGCAAAGTGGAGGACGACAACGCTAGTGATGTATTCTGATGAAATGGAGACTTTTTACCAGTCAAAGAGTTATCGTCTTCGAGATTATTGCAGACCCGGGATTTAGTTTTTGATTTATACATAAGTTGTTTCGTCGGTTTCTGTTTATCGCAATGGTTGCTAGTAATGTTACTCTGGACTTGTTGCTGGAATGATTGATGCTTTTTCTCATAGTTGGGAACATTGCCATCTGCTGTGGAGCGAAAGTTACCATCATCGGAACTCCGGCTTGGATTGGAGTTTGGCGAGAAGGACATTTTTGATGGCCGATAAAAGTTCTGGGATTTCGATTGACATTGGTTTGGAATTTCAACTTGAGGCATGTTATAGCTTGGTATCTGTGATGACTTAAGTTTTGGAAGTGGTTTGCCACTTGCCTGCATTGGAGCATGATCTTTGGCACTGCTTTGAATTGCCCTTGGTTTTGAATGCTTTCGACGTCGAGGACGATACTTGTAGTTGGGATGCTCGGTCATGTGGATAACTCTTAAGCGTTCAGCTTCTTCAACAAAGGGTCTTCTATCCAAAGGCGTTAATGATCTCCACTTTTTGCCTGTAAATACAGAAAACATTTTATTTTTTGAACCGCTTCATTTTTCTATCTAATTAAAAACGATTATATTTATAATGGTTATCAACATGAAGATCAAGAATCTTATAGAGTTGATTAGAGCGGAAATCTTACGGCTACATATATAAAAATAAAATGCAAGTTACGCTCCGTGGAGGCAAATTTTTTTCTGTTTAAAATTCTCCATTAAAATATCTAGAAGCATTTTTCCTTCTATACAAAAGTAATTGATGTAATTTTCATGAATTTATATTTGTAGGTATTAGACTTTAATAAAAATCTGACCCTACATAAAAATAATATTATTTAAAGGTTAAAAGTTCTCCCAAACATTGGATGTGGATTGTGGAACATATTGAACGGCAACCGTAAACTGTCATCCGTCAAAATAAAATTAAAAATGGCGATGGCTAATTGAGAGATTTATACGGAGAATAATAAAATTTAATTTTTGCTTTTCATTGGGGTTGTTAATTTATTTATATTTTATTAATCCATGCTTACCTAACATTTTGCTAAGATCCGCATTGTGTAAATCTGGGTTTTCATCAGCTAGTTTCTTCCTTTCTATCTTGGCCCATACCATAAAAGCATTCATTGGTCGTCGAATTCTTGTCTCTTTGGCACATTTGGCAGAGTTGTTAACAGGTCGGAACTTAACGTCATTTCCAAGTACATGTCGCTCCAAAAAAGCACAGTTCGAAGCACAAACATCGTTTTGATACTCATATCCCCACAATGAAGCTTCTAAATGTGATGATTCTTCAACATCTGGTGACAATGACATTGGCAACATATTTGGATGTGATAAGAACTTTGTTGCCAAAAGTGGAAGATTTGAATTTAGCAATGATGAATGAGACGTTAGAAAAGGATTTCCCAACATTGAATTATGCGTTAGAATCTGCCCACCACTGCAACGCATCGAATCGCTTTCATAGCAAGACGAGTGCACTATTGGTGAATGTATTCTAGATGTCAAATTATCGTTAGGTTGTTGTCTAATGTGAGAAATAGTCGTATGAGTTTGATGAACATTGTTGTTTAGAGATGATGGTGCGTATGCTTGATTTTCTGAGGTGCTATAATCGTCGGTATTTAATGTGTGGTTTTGTTGGATCTGTTGCTTCTGTGAACTAAAATTGAAACAAAAAACAAGTCATTAGTGTTTTAAAATGAAATCTACGAAGATTTTATTTATTTAATTACAATTATAGTAGTATTAAGAGATTAAAAATTGTAGGTATTTAAGCTTAACCAAAAAAAGGAATAAGTTAAAGAAAATGTAATGAGAAAACAAAGTGCGTCTTGAATATCGTTAAAAGTTTGAGGCATTAATTGTGAGTGAACTTATCAGCCGGTTTCGATTGATTAGCACGAGAAGCAGAATCTTTGAAAGTTTCGTCCTTAAAAAAAAGTTATTTAATAAAAAGTACCTAATGTAGGTACAAGACCACCAATATTATAAATTTAATATTTAGAAGAATTTGTTTCCACCTAGATATACGAGTACATATGTACATAGGTACACTCATACAATTTGTAAGACCTAATTTAGCTTTGGCATTTGAATAACGCGTATTATGTTTGGACACAGGTACGATACTTTTTTCAAAAATTACTGAATCCCAAGTTCAAGAGTTCCGGCGGAAGTAGAGTCAATTTTGTTGTAGTAGACTAAAGCCGTGCACATTCTTCAGTATTACCTCACAATAGAGATGGTTTAAGCTGTTCGCAATTCCTGAAAAAGCTTTTGACTTGCTATGCCACAACATACTGCTCCGTAAAATAAAAAGTAATTTTTTAACGGTTAGGTTACAAAAGGGTCCAAAACTAGACAGTCAAACCTGAAGATTTAATAAATGCACTTCAGGAGTTCCTCAGGAACTTACTGAACTTTAATGATGATATTTTTAAAAACATAAGGTTCAGCCAATGTCTCAGATAGTCAGATATATATACTTATGGTCCTAAATTATTTTTGAAACTGAATTTCATTTATGACTTCTTAAACCTCTAAATAGATCTCAATCATTTATCTTGCTGGTACATGGTTAACTGTCTAAAACTTAACATTATGAAATACTTCCCTATCTCTGTCTCTAGAAAGCTCAAACTTAAGAATGTGCATATTCTCTTGATAGTACCTCCTAAAGAGAACTGATGTTATAGTAATAGATTTGGTTGTCTTATTTGATTCCAAGTTTTAATTCGTTCCGCACATTGTTGCAAGAACCAACACAATGATTGGTTTCATTCAAAGGAACTCAACTGACTTCTCGGATCCCTATACGCTTGTGTTTCTATATAATTCATTAGTAAGATCATCTCTTGAGTAATATGAAACCCTTTGCAAGAAACGGATTTCAGGTCAATTAAGAAAGTTCAGAATCTTTGTACATCTTTTTTGAAATGTGATAGAATTTTTCTCCACATTCTCCAGCTCGACATAGTCTTCTGGGTTTAAAAATAACATATAAAGTGTCCTAACCAATTGAGAGAAAGATACCTTGTTTTTCAGCCTTAAGATAGGGCTAATTATGGTATGAACGGACCAATTTCAGGGTTAATTACGGACTTTAATGAAGTAATTAGTCATACTGACATAGCTTACGGAATTAAGCATTAATTGTAAATTATTTATTATTTATATACGAGTATAATTATGTGTTGATCTTATTGGCATCTATTAAGGCTGAAGGTCTTAAATAATAACTATGTTCATTAGGATAGAAAATTAGCTAAACGCACAAAACTATTTATTGCCATTTCGAATTCAAAATTAGAAAATTTTAAATAAAGCATAATTTCTTTATACTCTTAATTTCTATTCATTTAAGCTTTTGTAATGATAAAATAAAATATGAATGAATGTGTAAAAACAAGAGCCAATCCAAAAAATTTATATTTAAAATTTTGTTTTAATTATTGTTATGAGGGTTTCGTCAGCAATTGAAATTTTATTGGTTTTAAAATTTTACTGAAATCTCAATAAAATACTTTTCATTAAATTTGCTTATACATCGTTAATATTGAAGTGACTCAGAATTTTCTGAATTTATTTTTTTAATAAAATATGGAAATATTGAGTCGGGTAATGAATCCGAGTAAATTGCCACTAAAAGAAGGATTTCTGCACTTGACAGTAAGTTCGAAATTGGGTTTAAGGGTAAATTGAAGATCAATCATAGAAGTAAGGGTTAATACCCGTACCGTTATCAGTTGAATTGTTATTGCAGCGGAAATTCTATTTTGAATTCTGTTTAAGAGACTTAAGTGGGTTATTAAAGCATTTCTCAAATATAAGAATTGTACTCTAAACACATAGCAGGGTTTTTGGCAGTATCAAATATGTGATCACTCCACAAAAGATAGTCTGTGATGAACAAACCACAAACTCAAAGTTGTTCAGTGTCTCCGATGTAAGTATAATCAATGAAAAGTGGCATTGGGAAGGTTTAAAGTAGAAGTGGATAGCAGCTTAGGCTTCCTATTGTACTGAATTCAGTACAATTTGATTTCCTTAGTAAGTACATGTTTTTAAATATTGTACCACGCTATGGCATTACCATCAGATTCTTGAATAAATGTTTGCTAAAATATTTTACATAACATTTCTGGAAGATATAAGATACAAATTAAACATCGATGTCGTTTTCTAGAACACATTTTAATGTTCAAATTTATTCTTAATTTTCAGATGTTTGGAAGACAACAAATCTGATAACAATCTGAAAATTTAAATACATACATTTACAAATGGCTCCTTACAGTGATCATTGTAATATATCATTACATTGAAATATATATACAATGCAGTGATATGGATTCCATTCGTTATTTTCTTTAGAAATGTTTAGAAATAATAATGAAGTTCTTTTAGTATGTTATCTTAACAAATACATTTTTTTCCTGACATTAAATACATTTTATTTTTGAATTTGTGTTTTTGCTAATTTTTATCAATTTAACACTTTGACTGCGGCATGGTTTGACCTGAGCGATCCCTCTATGCGGGAATTTTTTTTCGTCAAAAAGGTTTCTTTTACTCTACTTATATCAGTGCTTAATTTTACTTATATTTTGTTTTTTGACTATAAAAAACGATTGTCGACGTCAGCATCATAGTATGGCGTTTTTCCCGGATGCTGGGTGTGCGGAGGCATTAAGAGAGGTCAGAAAGTAATAAACATATTGTCGACGATGCATCGACGTCCGACGCATAGAACAAATACGATTTGTCGACGACGACGCGTCGACGTCAGCAGTCAAAGTGTTAAAAGACCCCAGTAATATTTGATCTTTTTCAGTACTATATTTTTTTCAGCTTAAGTGATTTCCATCACTGGTAGATAGCATTGGGTTGTCGAAGCATTCGTGTAGACTTTATAAGGTTTATGATTCCATATTGATAATGCTGTTAAGATCTGAATTTAATGAGCTTATAATACACTGCTTTTGGAAATCTACATCCTAAGGAAAAGCATGTGAAGATAAAAACGGATTAGAAGTTTCAGACAAAGGATCTTTATGAAAATTTCGAAAACAAAGCGGACTTCTGATGAGCACACAAGCGTTTGTATATAAGATTTTAAATCATCTAATATCTAACCCAACGAAGAAGAGGTTCATCGATATCAAATGCACACATTTTCGAAATTTGTAATTACAAGAACAATAGTTTACTTCCTCTGAAACGATGTTTCCTTTGTTCAGGGACAGGCTGGACAATAGGAGCGATACCTACTACCCCAGCCAGCGGATTTATGAATGAAATAAAGCAATATAAATATCTCACTTCTGCGTAACTTCAAATGAGAACACTTCCGTATTATTAATATGAATAATTATTTCGCTTATGAGATTATTCTTATTTAAAAACTTAAAATAAGCTCGATGACGTAAACGAGCAGATAAAGTCTTGATGATTACCTATAAACTTTTAATCAGACCTTTAAATGCACATATAGAAACAAAAACCAAACAAACGTTAACAAAGTCCATATGGTGAAGTCCTTTCTTTCTAACTTAGATTTCGCAGCAGTAAGATATTTTTTGAAATTTTAGATAGATAATCATTTTTCTAAAACACTTCAACAGAGAGATATAAAAGGTATCACAATCCTTTTTGGTGGGTGGACTTATAGCTGCATCAGAGACTCCTGCATGAGAAAGCTGAATTATTACTTATACAGATTCTGAACATTTATTTTCAGCCAAAATATATTAAGATTTATAATATGTAACCGACTTTTAAGACTTTTCCACGAAATACTGTGTAGCATATAGCTAAAGCGCGCATTTGATTATTATAATATTTTTATTTTCATTTTGCTCTACGAAACTGGTGCATAGCAAAGATCGGACGCTCTTTTTAGTTGTTAAACAACAGTTTTGATACAGTGACTACCGCCATTGGTTTGGCGACCGAAACCGAAACCGAAACCGAAACCGAAGTCGAACATTTATCGATTTATAAGTCTGCACAATTTATTCAGACATATTGACAGTTTCTTCTTATTCCCTTTGAAAGTTTCAAGCAACAGCTATTCACATAAAGTAGCATATGTGAAGTAAGGAGTTTGCGAATATCGATAGACATAAATGTAAATTGGGCGCGTGCAGCTATTTCGATATCAAAGCACACCGCATTCAAGGATACGACATGCACAAGTTTATGCTTATGCCACCACATTTCAAAGCAATGTGCTACCTCGTATGTCCGCGCGAAAAAAATGCTTAAAAAGGTTCGCCGAGGATGCCATACGTAAAAATAAACGTTAAATATATCTATACAAGAGATAGACGGACAAAATGTGAAATAACTCTCAATATTCAAATTCCTTACAGTTTATAGATGAAAGGTAGCGAATGCGAATGAAACTCTATTACCTATACTATCTTGAGCTAAAAAACATGATTTTAATAAGTTGAATTTAGCTTGGGAAGGATTTAGATTTAGATTTACTAAAGCTAAAGCCTCATCCTCGCACCTTATAGTCGGTCTTATATGCTTATGGTAATATCGTCTTAAATGTGTTCTCACATCCCTGCTGCGGATCTGAAAGTGATCGTTTTCTTTTCTTTTATCTTTTTTTGTTAAAGTTTGTCGCAAACGGGAACGGTGGACCTTACCTTGTTCTCTGTTCGGTGGTGCATTGAGAAGAGCCGAGAACTTGATAATTTATTGGGGAACCTATATGACATTTTGTTTTCCTTTACTACGTTAAATGGGGGCCCTTTGGCAGATAAAATTTTTTCGGAGTTTGCTTGCTACACAATCGCTTTACTTTTTGATTATAAAATAGGTAGGTAAGGTCGGTATGATCGCGTAGCTAGCGTTGTTATTTTTATTTATTTATATTTGCAACACATAACGTCCAAAAGTTTATAGAGCAGAGCCCAGACACAAACGGTTCGGTGTGTCGCTACCTTTTACATAAAATATGTACATTTAAATATGTGCACTGTGCACTACCAAACTCGAGCATCATCAGAGCGCAGGAAATTCGAGTGTTATTTTACTGTATTGTACCTACCTACTGTAAACTGAGGGAAATTCGAAGAATTGATGCTTTCCATTTGTTAAGGAATTATTTTCAGTAGATAGAAATTAGCTTTAAGCTACCTCAAAACATTTAATATAAAATTATATTTTTCAAAAAAATGTTTGACGTGATACCAAACTAGTATAGTTGTGAAAAAATAAATCGATTAACGGTTTTCTTATAAATCAAAATAACTTAAAAAGATTATTTGTCAACTTGAACATTTTACGACCAAAAATTATTTTAGCTCCAAAATAATTGTATGCAACGACGAATAACGTTTTTCATATTTGGTCATTTTTTGAGAACAATCAAAGTAATGTTTTTTTTTACAAAAAATAAAAACATTATTAAAAGTTGCTACAAATTGATTTTCGACACGAATATGGCAAAAATTGGCAAAAAATTAAAGATAATTAAAAACTAATTTCATAATACAAAAAATATTGTTTTCAACATTCAGTAAAATTTTAATAAAAATCCAACTGTTAGTTTTTTTTTTCATAAAAATTAAAATCTACACAAAATTGGTAAACATTGATGTTCGATTCTTGATAACTGATTAAATTAAGGTATTTGACTTCAAAATTCATTCAAATTCAACAGTTTTCGAAAAATCTAATCTGTATTTTTTGTTTTGTATAAGAATTAAAAACTTTCAAAAAATGCTACTAATATTTGTAAAAATAGGTTTTCGAATGAAAATCTTGAACACAAACTTATTTTATCATATCCATAATATTGTTGGTAACTTTTAGTTAATTTTTTAGAAAAAATAAATTGACAACTTTTTTTACAAAACACGAAAATCTACAAAAACAACAAAAAAACAAAAAGAGCATAGAAAGATATTGACTTCAAATTTCTCCTCTCACACAAAATATTGTTATCAACATTTTGTCAAGGTTTTGGACAAATCGACAGACGGACACGGATGGGAAGTTATCAGTGTGGATTGTTGTATCCCAGACTCTTATTCTAATTTAAAATCAATAGAAAAGATCATATGTTCTTTGGCGAACGTCAAACTTATTATTTGCAAAAATCAAAAGTTTTAAATGGTTTATCCATGTGACATTTATTTTTTCAATTGAAAGACATTTTTACTTATTTTTATGATTTTTTTGGTAAGTGTTTTTTGGTAAGTGAATATGCTACATCGCAAAATTATAGGTGGAAAACAGCAACAACGAATTGTGAACAAAAATAAGTCAGTAGTCAGTGAAGATATACTCGTATAGTTTTGAATTGTGAAATGTAGGAATCAGTTAAAAGAAATAATATTAATAGTGTGTTTGTTGATATTAATTCAGTTTTGTGCTAAGGGTCGCTCTCAACCTTACTATACCTATACGGTTAAATGAATATTTAAATTCGACAGATAAACGAAACTTTCATTATCATGCTGAAATAAAATTAGTGAAATAAAATTAAATCCTTTTTTAAGAATGTTACAGAATATACATATGTAACTCAAAAGTTTGTAACTAAAGAAAAACAAAGAATTTTTTAAACCGAATAAAGTCAAGCAGTAGAGAAAAAAGTAAAAGACCCATTTTTAATTTTGAGTATTATTAATTTTTTACTAACTTCTCGCAGGAAGCTATCGGTATGGAATACCCTTTACGTTGGCTATTTTCAATATTAAATTTAAATTTGTATATATATAATATATACATATATATATATCCAATATATATATATATATATAATATATACATATATATATATCCAATAAACAAAAATAAAAACCTGCAAGAAGTAGTATTAGTCTGGGAAAGATAGGGTGAAAGTTCCAAATAATAATTTCATGAAATTTTATCATTTGAATCGACGCAGGGTGTCATATTAAAAGGCCACAAAATTTTCCCTATTCGTGTTTTGTAAAATAACATTTCAAGGGGGATAGATAAGGAGGAGTGTAGATAAAACAAACTGAAAAATTCACTTTGAAACATGCATGATTTCAGGGCAGTTTTAAATGTCAAGCATAATAAAAAACTAAAACCAAAGAAATTGAATTGAAAATTACTAATCGGCCTGGATTGTCCACCACTTTTCAGCCATTCTAACATCTCTAGTCCTCACTCTTCCTTTTAAAGTTTCATTAAGTTAGGCATTAAAAACTACCCTGAAATCATTTATCATATATTTTAGTTGTTTTAAAGTTTGTTTTATCTACACAATCCCCATCAACCCCCTAAATACAATTTTACAAAAAAACAGTAGGGGGATTTTGGGAGACTTTTGACGTGTTGCTTAGGATACCACCCTGCGTCCATTGCAATCATAAAATTAATTAATTATTTGGAGGTTCCGGTTATAAAGGGATTTTCAATAAGGGTAGATGTTGAAATGGAATGGAATGGCGTTTGCTGTGTGGCATGTAGCGCCGCCGTCCTGCTGGAACCACATGTCGTCTGGGTCCATATGGTTCAGGAAATTAGTTATCATCGTTATGTAGCGCTCGCTTTTGACGGTGACCGCCTCACTTACGTCGTTTTCAAAAAAGTACGGACCAATTACACCGTTGGCCCATAATCCACACAAAACGGTAACTTTTTGAGGATGCATTATCACCTGGTGCACCTCGCGTGGGTTGGTGTCGTCCCATATACGGCAATTTTGCTTGTTAACACAGCCATTCATCCAAAAATGCGACTTGTCACTAACGATGATTTTTCGGCCAAAATTGGGATCCACTTCCAAACGATTCGAAGCCCAGTAAGCGAACAAACAGCGTTGTCTATGGTCATGAACTTTAAGCTCCTGGGTCAGTTGGATCTTGTACGGGTGTAGGCCCAAGTCCAGACGTAAAATTCGCCAAGTTGAAGTCTGCGAAAGGCCGAGTTCTTGTCCTGCTGTAAACTTTCACGGACCGCGGCAATGTTCTCGGCCGATCTTGCGTTCCTTGAAAGTACGGGTGTTGGCTGATTGTTTACTGAATCGGTCGTCTTAAATTTGGCCACCAAACGTTGAAGAGTCGACTGTGAAGGGCCAACACGTCTAGCTTAAAATGGGAGACATGCACGCATGTCGTTTGCGTTAACGAACATTCATTTTGATAATAAAGTTTTATCATTTGAACGTGCTGTTCAATCGTGTTACTTGCCATGATGATTTGGCATAAACAACTAAATAATAAACAAAAGATTTGACAGATGTCACCAAAACAAAATGGCCACCCCGGGGCGCCAAAATCTACCCGTTCCAATTGAAAAACCTTTTAGTTTAGCTGGAAATCCCAGACTATATTGAAAATTAGTCAAAAATGACTTCAACCTCAAATATCTTTAGAACAAAGAAAGATATTGAATTTATTTGTGTAAATAAAGGTTCTAATACAAATTTGGCTTTTGTTCAACTTTTTACATTTTGTGGACAGCTAACTTTTTACTCAACAACTATTAAATAATTGTTTGTTTAAAATTATAGTTAAGATCTAAAGAAATCATTTAAACGAACATTAAGATTATAAAAGGCAACTCAAAGATTGAAAGTAAAGGACGGTTTTTATTTTGTTTTCTAAGGTAATTCAGAGTTGATTTAAAACGTTTAATGTTTAAGTTTTATCCGATTTTTGTTTTCCTGGATTTTTCTAAAAATTGTAATGTTAAAATTGATGTGAAGAAGTCATTCTTTTTAGCGTAAAACTATTATGAAGATTATATCATGTTTGTTCGTAGTTCAGAAAATATTTGTGCTTTTTATTCAGATCTTACATTTGTTTTAAGGATATATGAACGTGTCTATCACATTTTTGATATAACCGAGATTTCCGTTGATTGAACAATTTTTGATTAGAATATTATCAAATTAAGTCGTTTGTGTAAGCCTCCGGTAGCGCTATTCAGAGACAAAATATTTGTTGCAAAATGACTATCACATTTTTGTTGTGACAGTCTTGTAACTAACAATTTGACTAGGGCCTTACACAGATTTAGTCGTCCGTTTTGATTGTCATTTATCAAAAATCACAGGCCTTATATGAGCTTTTGAATTATTTCCATTATGGTAATAACATATTTAAATGGTAAAGTTATCTGAAGATCAAACCCTTGCACCGTTAAATGGGTCGATGAACCAGATATATTTATTAATGTGGGCTTTTCAAAATCGGACATTCTTTGGTGAAAAACATTTTAAGAAAACATAACTTATCATATCTTATACAACATATCTTATCAATCCTATAGCGAAAAGGTGTTATACCTGAAAGTTCTTAATTCAGCAGTACACAAGTACAAATTTGGTTTGAAAATCATTTTGAATAAATGCAAATTATGTTTTTGATGGGAAACTAAAATTGCTCTAATAATTACATGAGATCGCCCCGCCGATTCGAAAGGATTTTACAATATAAGATCAAATGTTTCAAACAATTTTGTTCACCACCAATAATAATTTAAAGACTTTTTTTACCCAATCTGGATTTCTAGATTCACATATGAAAATGTTGAAATTCTAAAATTTGATGGGTAGGTACTGCTATTGGGCTAAAAATGTATGATAAAGATTTAAATCAATTCCAATTCCAATGAAATTCGAAATGCTTTATTTTTTAAACTTTCCCAACTTGGGGTGTCAATAAAATTCATCCAAATAATTCGTTGTTTGTACACAGATACTGATGTTGCAGTCTGGGATGGCAAAACATATTCAAAACCATTTAAATCACTTACTGGAGTAAAGCAGGGATGTCTACTCAGTGCTCTTCTATTTGCTCTTTTTATTAATGACTAGCGGCCCGTCCCGGCTTCGCACGGGTAGACATAAATAGGTACAGATATTTAAGTTATAAGCATGCTAATTAAAACGACCGACCATGAATCAATAAATTAGAAAACATTTTTTTGCCCTATCATTAATACTCTTTGCAGCGTATGCGGTGAAAGACAATTTTATGGCTAATTTTTTTACACCTTCGATTGGTTTTAATAGGAATTTCTAAAGATTTCTATAGTAATCTGGTACTAAAAATATAGCTTATGTTACTCAGTGATAATGTAACTTTCTAATGAAAAAAGAATTATAAAAATCGGTCCAGTACTTTTTGAGTTTATTCGTTACATACAAAAATACAAATCTTTCCTCTTTATAATATTAGTGTAGATATAGCTACGCACATTCCAGGAGGTGTCCGGATTGCGGGTATCGTAATAAATGCATTACTCTACGCTGATGACCTTCTTTTATTATCCGATATCCGAATCAGCAGAAACCCTCCAATTGATGGTAAATCGTCGTACGGACTATTGTGTCAAGTGGGGTCTAGTCATTAACACAGACAAAACGGAAGTAATGGTCTTTTCGCGTTCCAATCGGAGTGAAGTTAGGAACACATGGATACTTAATGCAATACTTTAGAAATATCAAAAGAATACAAGTATTTGGGAGTCTTACTAAATCCAACCTTGGATTATAGCAAGCACCTTGCAGAAAAAGCAAAAACTTCACAAAGCTTAATTAATGGTACTTGGAAGAAGATTTTCTCTAACGATCACATAAACCTTTCAACAAAATATAATATTTTCAATGCAGTCGTGAAATCTTCGCTTTGTTATGCGGCACAAATATGGGCTATGCAAGAATACGAAGAAATTGAAAAGTTTCAAAGAAATTTCTTAAAGAAAATATTCAATATTCCCTCAACCGCACCAAACTATTCTATTTATTTGGAAACAGGCCTGTTAAAACTTTAAACTTTAAGTCTAAAGTTACAAGCTGATTATTTAATTAAAGTGCTTGCAGGTCTATGGGAAACTCGGTTATGTAAGAATGATGCTCTACGAAATTCGGAATAAGGACTGGTGGATGAGGACATGGAAAAACATTGCTGCTTCGTGTGGAGAAGTTGTGCAGATCAATCTCAACAATATTGTTCAGATGAAAACGAAGTTCTACGAAATCATCCAAAAACTTGAAGAATCTAACCGAAATCAGATGATTGAAAATGCCCGTCAATCGGAGAGCAGATGACTCTATAGCCAGCTTAATTATAACTTGTGTGACAAGAACTACTTCCAACACTCTTTTTCCTATAGAGATATTTCCCTAATTTTTAAATCAAGATGCGAACTTCTACATTTAAATGGAAAACCATACAACGGAAACTTTGACCAATTTTGCAATTTATGTAACTTGAGAGCTAAAGAAGATTGCTTTCATTTAATCAGTGTGTGTCCAATTTTTAACCAGCAAAGAAGAGTATGCTTTGGCAAACCATCCCTTTCAGTACAGATCAGATTGGGCGAACCTTGTCAAATTTATCAAAGCTAGCTACCAATACAGAATGCTTATAATAACGGAATATACATAAATCATATAATGCAAATATTTATACAATAA
The DNA here is from genome assembly GCA_920104205.1 of Eupeodes latifasciatus. Classification (NCBI taxonomy): domain Eukaryota; kingdom Metazoa; phylum Arthropoda; class Insecta; order Diptera; family Syrphidae; genus Eupeodes; species Eupeodes latifasciatus. The sequence continues at coordinate 65,977,031 of OV049925.1, forward strand.
AATCATACCTTTTTTACTTTTTTTTAATTTTATACCTTTATACATATGTACTGTACTTGTTCAATTGTACACTTAAATATTTTAAAGTTACCAGTCGAGCTGACGGCTAAGCCAATGCTTAAAAAATTCATAAAAACTTTTGTAAAATTTATAATGATTACTTGCCATAAATGAATATTTGAATTTGAAAAAAAAAACACAATTCCAATTTGGCACTCCAATCTTTGAAGCAGCATTTTGTTACAAATTTGGCTGAATGTTGTTTATTTCATAAATTTTCTTTGTATATTAGCTTTCTAAGACCGAGAAGCTCAAATTGAAAGTTATATTAGAAATCGAAGCCAGAAAATAATCTAATTTTTATACACTCCACTCTTTACAGCACAATTAATAATATCTATTAAAAGATCCGTGTTCGGTATTTCTTTAGGTACAATAAGCTTATAACATTACTACCAAAAAACTTATCTTTAAATTCTTTATTTCTTCATTTGAATATACACTCCAAGGGTTGAAAAGTTCTCTATTTGGTAAAAAATACACTACGCCCTTACCCTTAATACTCTTTCTTCGTTTGTTTTGCATATAACAATATCAGTTATGCGAGTCAACAATTGTATAGAGCTGTTAGCCGTCGGCATATTTTTTTATGATCGATCATTAATTGACCGTAGTGAAACCAACAATCCGTAGAGAACTTAGGGCCTAGTGACTTACGGCTCCTAAGCATTCCTGAGTGCGAGTCACCTCAGGGATAAAGGGGACCTAAAGTTTTTATGCCGAATCCGAACGGCTAATTTAAGAAAACTCTTTTCATGAAAAAAATTACTCTTGGAGGATTTATCAATTCCCCGCAAGAGGCAGTACCCGTGAAAAAATGTTTTGATTTTCCTCTTCCTCTTTAGTTTTGTTTATTTTATTAAGTTAAAATTAGTTCTGGTATGAATTTTTATTTTGTTTTCATTCATTCGGACAAATGTTCAACATAAATACCGGAGTACTGCGGATAAACTTTTAGATAGATAGATAAATCTTAATTCATTAAAAACGATACATAATAATTTACAATAGAAAAAAAAACTTACAAGCATGGCATTAGAACCGTCTGCCGAATATTATCAAGACATTTACATTGAGAAAAAAGAGTATACAATTATGGAATTGTACAATAAAGAACATATGTATATAAATAATATTACAGAAATGTGATCATCTTTTTAAATGCTATTTTGTTAAAGTGGCAAATTAATTTAAAGAAGAAAAAGAATAGTTAACAATAAATATGTGTTACAATGAAAAAAGAAAACAATTAACAATTAGGTACTTTAAATGACTGTTCAAAATATTTAACTTTAATTTTTTTTTAAACTAAAAAACCGAAGATGGCGAAGAAGTGGAAAAGTTTCGGAGAATAAGGACCTTTAGTTTAGTTAAAACGGAAAAAGGCGAACTCTAAGAGGTTCAAGTTATGGAATATTGGGGCTTTTAGTTTAGCTAAAACAAAACTTTATTTTCTTTTTTTACTTAAGTAGATACTTCAAAACAGACTCAAATAAGAATTTCTGTAATTATTTGCATGGGAGACATAGCGTACCAGCAATTTCCAACCATTTTCCCCGTTCAAAACACGTAAACATTCTTCCGACGAAAAGAAGCTTTTATCAAAATGAAGTCTACGGATTTCTTGTAAAATAGGACAAGTTGCTAAAAAATGGTAAACATCTTCGTTTTGGTTTGAGTTGCAGAGTGAACAAATTACATCTAAGTCAGTTCTATGTGGCCTGTAGATATGTTCAAGAGTTTCAGTCCGTATTTTGAATATTAAACTTATATCAGAAGCAGAAAGATCCTCACAGAAATAATTATAATCGCCCAAAGTCAAATTAAGACGGCTATAGGTTGCTCTAGAAAGTGATTCCCTAGCCCTTTCGAGATTATTTTTGTACATTTCCTCATCAACCATCGAAATGCAGTTGTAAAAGGTATTTCTCTATTCTTCTTTTTTGTTTGCATTTAGATTCATTGCTTAATTATGTGCTGTGGCAAGAGCATGCCAATTTCTAAAAGGGGAAATATCCACAATGGAGTGATATAAGCAGGATTTGCTTGTGCAGATTACTATCGGGTCTATGCATAACTTTAATAAGATAGTCTGCGTTGGCCTTTAAATTTCTAACATATATTTGCGGAAGATTTGATTTTCTTTCCCAAGAAATTTGAAGGAATTATAATCATTGGTAAAGTATTTTTTAAACTCTCGTCGTTTTCTTTTAGGATTTCTCGAATTTTCAAATTCTACTCTGAATTAAAAATCATCACAAAAATGCACAGAAAATAACAGAAATTGTAGTAGTAGAGTAAAAAACAACCCTTATTAATAAATTATCCTCTTTAGAAGAGAGACAGTCATTCCGAACGCTAGAACTTTCAAATATTGAGTAATATGTTTCCATGAATGGGATAAAAAAGTAGACAAGAAATATATTAAGTCAATGATGTAATCTATATAAAATTACTTTTTGGAACCTGCCGGTTGATTAAAATGATACAATTTAAATACTTTATTCTACTTAAACAACTCTGGTTAATGTTTTTATACGTAAAATACAAGTTTAAAAATGCACTTGGTCCGAAATCAAAATAATGGGGTGCAAAATTGTATTTATGAACTTTGCTTTCAAACAATTTTTGCTTTTATTTAACATTTAAAAGAAATTTACTAATGAACTTATTTTACTCGGAATAAATTTTACTAGATTTAGAAAATAAACATTTCTCAATAGACTAAGTAAATCGAATTACTGATGTGGAGAAAAGGCACTTAAAGAAAATCAATTGTGATCGGCTATACAAGTGTTCATAGATATTGCCTTTAATAAGTTTGGCACTTGGGATTTGCGTGCTGTACAGGCACCTTTGCAGGTGCTCAAATCATATGTTACGAAGACGAACCGACTCTTTAGAGTACGGTACGGCAAAAATAGAAAATAGGAGCTAATGCACCGCAAGGGAGTATCCAAACACTACAATTTAGTGAAATTAATCCGTTTTTATCACTCAGGATGTCATTGCACACTTTCTTCTAAATTAATTGTCAAACATATTGCCATTAACGCAGTATAGTTTAATTAACTTTTGCCAACAAAAAAAAAAAGACGAAAGAACCTAACATTTCACCGCAACAAATGTCGTTGAGCCATCTCTTTCAAAAAAAAAAGATACTGTGGCTACCCGTTAACTGAAGCATTATTCAAAAATTAACCCACCAAAAGAATCCAATTATCAATCAGTAGCAGAACAAGCTGACATATCACAAATTAATTAACTTTTTTAATAATCAGCAGAATTCCCTACATAACTTAATTAGGTTGAAATCTCAATAAAACATTTTGTTCGATACGAAAATATCCTTGCATAGGTTTATAAATATGAGCTACAATTCAATATCTAAACGGTTTATAGCCTGATTCTTAAAATTATTAAAAAGCTTCTTACGAGCACATCTCAAGTTAAAAGGTGGAGAAATGTGGATTTGAGCGTTTTAGGTTCTGCAATATTCAAAGTGGATTACAAAATTTAAAAAGACATACACTGAAAAAAAAAACAAATCCAGAAAACAGAGTTCATCAAAAATATAGAAAACTTGGATATTTTTAATCCCAAATTGTGAACATTTTTTCCACAAATGGCCTACATTAAAAAAAAAGTACCACATACGTGTACAAATTTTAAAATTATTTTTGTATACATCAATAAATGCATGAGATCGAATAATGTTTAGTCATTAAAAAATATTTTTAATAACCTCTATGCAATTAATATGCTGCCTTCAGTTGTTGTATTCCGAAGCATAATGCAATCCATGAACGAAGATTAAATTGAACTACTCCTAAAGAATTTTTCATGAACGATTCAAGCTGCTATCGCTGAGTGGTGCTATTTACCAATGTGTTTTGAAATACCATTGTATTTTTGAAGAAGAAAGACGATTAAATGCCGCCGGCTCATATTCCAAACTGAAAAGTGACTTCTTTTAGTAAACTATATCTGTCGGACAGCTTTGTAACTTGCCTTTTACATTTGCGTTATATGCACATTATTTACTAAGCTAATCAACCTTATGTAGTAGTACCCGTGGCATGATGGTTAGTGCGTTGGACTGTCATGCGAGAGGTCTTGGGTTCAATCCCTGCCTGTGCCACCTTAATTAAAAAAAAAAAGAGTTTTCACGGGTACTGCCTCTTGCGAGGAATTGACAAATTCTCCAAGAGTAATTCTTGTCATGAAAAAGTGCTTTCTCAAAAATTAGCCGTTCGGATTCGGCATATAAATTGTAGGTCCCCTCCATCCCTGACAACATTACTCGCACACAGGAATGGTTGAGAGTTGTAAGTCACTAGGCCCTGGTTCTCTACGGACTGTTGCGCCACCTAATTTATTTATTTAATCAACCTTATGCATAATTTAATTATAATGCAACACTATGCACTCCTCTGCCTCTGAACCTTAAAACCTTATTTATATAATTTAATAAGTTAATAGCAATTTCAAATACATATATACTCGTACCACATTTTTTTTAGATTCCGTTCGCCGTTAGAACTTTTCATTGACAATTTCGAATCTTAATTAAGTGAAACTTTAGGGTTGAATTGAAATGTTATGATTATGGCCAATTCAAACTTGTGACTTGTGGTTAGTAATTTTATAAGAATGGCTGGACCAAATAATTTATTTTTCTAGCTTAATTTTATAACATAGTAATGAGCATTAATTTGACATCAAACATTTCAAAATTATAAATTAAAATTTTCAATAATAAATTGAGTTGAGATCTTCACTAAACAGTGGTGAGCCTTTATTTAATCAAACATTTTTCTTTTACGTATACTCAACTAGTGAATTTTTGAACGATTATGTCCTAAACAAAGGACATAATCGTTCAAAAATTCATCGTCAAGAAATATTTCTTTAAAGAATTTGAGAGATTTAAATGTAATACAAAAATTGGTTCGTGTTTGTCAGACTTCGTCCCCACTAAGAAAGGTGTTCGTCAAGGATGTGTGCTAAGCTCTCTTCTTTTCGTTCTGTTTTTAAATGATCTTCATGCGGAACTTCCAATCGGTATTGTTTTAGACGATCTTCAAATTAACGCCCTCTAATATGCGGACGATATTGTACTGTTGTCAGATAATCTTTCCAATTTGCAACAGCTAATTGAGGGTTTTAAGACTTACTACATTCAATGGAATCTTGAAATAAATCTTGATAATTCGGAAATAGTAATATTTCGCAATGGTGGAAGAAGAGCAGCGTGCGAAAAATGGTTTCACAATAATTCAGAAATAAAGGTGTCTAATCAATACAAATATCTTGGCGTAGTGTTTAATTACAACATGTCTTGGAATGAGCATCTAACAAACAGATTGGGAGCATCTAAAAATTCCATCAATGCAACGTGGTCGAGACTGCTGCGAGACAATACCGTCCAACACTTAACAAAGTTTAAAATATACAATGCCGCCTCAAAAGCTATTATGTTGTACTGTGCTCAAGTTTGGGGATACCGCGAATACAACCAAGTCGAAAAATTGCAGCGTTTCTTCATGGAAAGATGCTTTTTACTGCCCGATAATACGCCTAACTATGCTCTGCACATTGAAACGGGTTTACCGAAGGGTTTTCTAACGTCCCTCCAGCTACATTTTTCTTTCATAAGACGAAATCTAAATCTTCCTAATAATAGATTACCCAACATTTTATCGAAAGCCATTATAAACAAGAAAATCTTCTGGGCTAAGGAATGGTTGGATCTTTTTCATGGATGTTCGTACTTGAATTGCCCAGCTTACATACATAACATTATCTTACTGAAAATTAAAGAAAAACACTGGACTGAATTTACTGTTAGTGCGACACAGTCGCAATTTCACGATGAATATTGCAACTTGATGTACTCTGGCATACCGAACTACTTTGATGACTCCAATTCACGTGATATGATTTCCATAATTTTTAAAGCTCGCTGCGGGCTCCTTAATATCAATGGAAGAGCCTTCCAAGGAGATACAGATGGAATATGTACATTATGTAATATGGATGAATCGGAAAATACCATGCACTTCATTGGAACCTGCCCAGTGTTCAAAACGTACAGAGGAAAATTTCTTGGCAGCAGCGGCATGTTTTCTCATTCTCAACTTCTCAACGTTCTTAATGGCTACTGCTACTCAAACTTATATTACTTCTTAAAAGCGTCAATTAAATATCGCAATCTTATTATAAATGAATTTTCGTAACACATGTATGTAACTTAATCTACTTACTAAGCTTATATATTTTTAAATTTCCTTTTTAACCGGACAGACAACTTAAAGTTATTGTCAAAACTTATTTTAAACCAGCAATACTCATTTTTGTAAAATCTTTTTGAAAATAAAATTATATATCTGTCTATCGATATCTATCTATCTATGTAATAAAAAATTCGAAGAGATATGCAAATAAATAAGTTAAATATAAGTGCTTAAGTTTACCACTGATAATAAAATGTGGCAGAACTACTGGCTATATACATGTGTAGGCAGGTATATATATTTGCTATAAAGTACGAGATTGGTTGAAATGGATCTTCCTGGACAAATCCAAGCTGCTTAACAGAAGTTTGTTAATTTATACTTATAACAGATTAATTTCGTGTTTATTTATTTGCATTCACTTTTGTTAGCAAAAATATGATATTAATAAACTTTTTGTGTGTTGTATGAGAAATTTAATCGGACTTAACACAATTTAACACGTATCTATTATGTTCGTTTATATTTATAAATAGATCTTTAACTAAATAAAAAAAAATAAATTAGGTGGCGCAACAGTCCGTAGAGAACCAGGGCCTAGTGACTTACAACTCTCAACCATTCCGGTGTGCGAGTAATGTTGTCAGGGATGGAGGGGACCTACAATTTATATGCCGAATCCGAACGGCTAATTTGAGAATGCACTTTTTCATGACAAGAATTACTCTGGAGAATTTGTCAATTCCTCGCAAGAGGCAGTACCCGTGAAAACTCTTTTCTTTTAATTAAGGTGGCACAGGCAGGGATTGAACCCAAGACCTCTCGCATGACAGTCCAACGCACTAACCATCTTGCCACGGGCACTACTAGATCTTTAACTATAAGTTCAAATAATTTAGAGATTTAAGAGACTTTAGAAGTTACATAACTATCTAACTCCTTGATACGAGTATAAGTGAGACAATTACATGTACCCATTTTAATTGATTCAAAAACCAATCAGTAAAAAAAAGGATTTTCTAAAAATTATCAGAAGTGGGAGACACAACATGAACTGCCCTTGGACTCTAATTTTGAGATATCAATTAAAACATTCGATTCAAGGACAACTCGTAATCCAAAAAAGATGATGGCTGAATTCGTAGTTGTAAAATTTACGCAGTATTGCCAATATCGCGTTCATTTATCATAAAAGTAAAATGCCATACGGTGAAGTTGGCATTTATTTTTCGAGGAACAAAAGAAACAACGGTTATCAAGAGTAATTCTTTATTTGATCTCAGCGCTGTTTTCTGCATTCATAGCGGAGCCCAGGTAGACAAAGTCCTTAACTACCTCAAAGTATTTTAGGTTAGTACTCACAAAAGCCCCATTGACATCACGGAAAATTCTTCCGATTATGTCAATGTCATCAGCATATGCAAGAAATTGACTGACTTTTGAGAGATAGTGCCTCTATTGTTGACGCGGGAGCTCTTTACTATTCTTTCATGGAATATGTTAAAGAAACTGCACGACAGCTCATCACATTGTCTAAAGCGTTTTTTAACATCGAAAGGTTCTGTTAAGTTGTTTCAAATCTTTATAGAGCAGCGCGAATTCTTCATATTCACCCTGCTTGTCCCTGTAAATGCTGTCATACGCGGTCTTGAAATCAATGAAGAGATGGTGGGTGTCGATTTGATGTTCTTGGTGTTTTCCAGGATCTGCCGTAATGTGAATATTTGATCGACTGTATGTTTTCCTGGTGTAAAGTCATACTGATAAGAACTTATCAGGTTGTTGATGATGGGCTTTAGACGTTCACATATTATGGCAGAGAAGATTTTGTATGCGATGTTAAGGAGACTGATTCATCTATAAATGGTGCAGTTTAAAGGTGTTCTTTTTCAGTATCGGACAAACAACGCTGACGAACCTCAGTATTTATTTTACAAATAAGTTGGTGCATGCTCCAGGAAAGCTCGTCATTTAGACTTTTGTTCCAGCGGCTTTGTTAGACCTCAGCTTAGATATGACGGGATTGTTGACTTTCATTGTCTATTAAACGGATCATACTGCCTAACAGGGGAATTGGGTTCACCGTCGCCTTTATACAAACTGTACTTTGTATCTTCTACCAGCATCTCCTTGTTTTGCCTTAGTTCTGTATACTCGGAGTGAAAATGCTATTTCCTCAGGAAGTTCAGACATTCATTTCATGATGCTTGGAGCATATTACCTAGCGTCGATCGCAATATGGTCAATGTGGTTGACGGCAGATTGAGGTGTGGAAACGCATATTGGCTACCATGACGTTTCGCCCCGCAGAAAAGCCTGATTCCATTATCGGCAGTGCTTGGTACTTTTTGTACTCCTAAATCTTAGAGAGTATTAAACTGTTCGATAAAATTTGTTTGTAACCTTTAATCAACGAATCAGTTGAAAAACATTTTTGAAGAGGAGGTATCAAAACTGGCTTAAATTTTATTAATAATAATTTTTCTTACACAAAGCTCAATTCATAAAGTATAGCTCTTAAGATTTTTTCATAGGAAAATTCTCTATACTTTTTAAAAAAAGCACTGGTTGCATTATACAAATATGATTGATAAAGTCAAGGTGCTTTGGTTATGCCCATTTTTTAACATAACGTAAAGCGCCTTTTAACTGAAGCTAAATTCATTAAAATAATTCCTTTCTTATTAATCACCAACTAATTGCTAAAATGTTGATATTTTATAAAGTGCCTCTTATACCTTTCTAGGTAAAAAATGTACATTGTAACAATAATAAATTGTTATTTATTATCTCGGGAAAGTTAACAACTATCCGATAACTATCTGTACCGTTATAAGGTATAAAGTTCATGGAAAAAGAGAATCAAAATAAGTTCCTTGTGACTAAATTAATTTCATTTACATATAGCCCAGTGAGTTTTTTAAAGGACCCATTAAGGTTGGCGCACATATTATATGAGTATAAGATTACTTTACATTCTAAAAGAATTGATATTTTTGAACGTCTTTCTGTTCCTTAAGTTGCCCAACATAAATCAAACATATACTTAAATCTGTACTTAAATTGTATTTTCTATATAAAAATATAATTAAGGAACGAATATAAAAAAGTCTGATGAATAAATAATTTATAGAGAATCTTTGAATTTTGAAAAAAAAGAACTGAAGAGAAGTGGTATAAAGATTTATTCTCCTCCCGCTAGATGCTATTAACAAAATCATTTTTAACTAATTTGAAACAGTAGTTAACTTTTTCACTTTTCGAATTAAGATTCAATAGCATTTTTAATTTTATTGGACCTTATAGAAAATCTCTTGTTTTTATGCTTACACTGGGTTAGTTTTATAGTAAATATAATATACAATAAAATTAATATCATACCTTCAGAAAATTGCTTCAAGTTTAAAATAAATTAATTGAAAGAATAATTTAATAATTTATAATAAGACATTGACAACATCAAACAAAGCTATGCTGTAGCACTTTAACGCATCTGTGATATACATAAGTGTTTTTCTTTGTTTTTTTGTTTAATTAATAGTTTCTTTTTGCTTGTTGCTTTCACCATATTTTTTATTAACTTCCCATAGGAAGTTATTGTAATGGGTCCGATTTGTCAAATTGAAAATTTTGACATTTCTCGACGTTTCAAGGTCCCTACAGTCGAAATAAAATATTTCTAGAAAGATGTCTGTGCGTGCGTGTGTACGTACGTTCGTACGTCCGTATGTCCGTATGTCCGTACGTCCGTACGTTCGCGACGTTTTTTTCGTCGTCCATAGCTCAAGAACCAGAAGAGATATCGAGTTCAAATAAATTTTGTTATACAGATAATAAGACAGAAAGATGCAGAAAGGGCTCTCAAGAAAATTGCGTGGGTGTTTTTTTTACCATATCAGTTTAAAAAAAGGTGACAATTTTGGTTAACCCTAAATATCTCATGAACCAATGACGCTAGAGACTTGAATTAAATTTTATATTATATATTGTAACGTGATACAAAAGAAGTATATTTTTGGAAAAAAAATCCAATCAAAGTTTTTTTATAAATCAAAAAAAACTGAAAAAAAAAATTTGTCACCTCGAAAATTTTACGACTGAAATATGATTTCATCTCCAAAACAATTTTGTGTAACGAAGAATAATGTTTTTGACATCTGATAAAATTTTGAGAAAAATCTAATTGACAGTTTTTTTATAAAAAAATAAAAACCAAAAAAAAACATTACTCAAAGTTGGTAAAAATTGAATTTCGACTCAAATATCTTTTCAAAAACTTGAGATTAAGTCTTCAAACTTATTTTATTTTATAAGAAATATTGTTTTCAACATTCTGTAAAATGTTGAGAAAAATCGAATTGACAGTTTTTTTTACAAAAAATAAAAACCGAAAAAAAAAATGTTTTAAAAGTTGGTAAAAATTGATTTCCGACTCAAATATCTATTCAAAACTTTAAGATATTGGCTTTAAACTACTTTAATCTTTCAAAAAATATTGTTGTCAACATTCAGTAAAATTTTGAAAAAAATTGAATTGACATTTTTTTTTACAAAAAATTAAAAACCGAAAAAAAAATTAACAAAAATTGTTAAAAATTGATTTTTGACTCAAATATCTTTTCAAAAATTTGAGATAATGGTTTCTTACTACTTTAAACGTATAAGAAATATTGTTTTCAACAATAGAAACAATTTTGAGAAAAATCGAATTGACAGTTTTTTTACAAAATATAAAAACCTAAAAAAAATTTATAAAAGTTGGTAAAAATTGTTTTTCGACGTAAATATCTTTTCAAAAAATTGAGACATTTAATTTAATTTTATCTTTTAAGAAATATTATTTTAAACATTCTCTAAAATTTTAAGAAAAATCGAATTGACACTTTTTTACAAAAAATAAAAACCTAAAAAAAAAACAATACTAAAACTTGTAAAAATTTACTTTCGACTCAAATAGCTTTTCAAAAATTACAAATATTGTCTTCAAACTTATTTTATTTCACAGAAAATGTTGTTTTCGATATTCAGTAATTTTTTTATAAAAATCAAACAGTCCGTTTTTTCATAAAAAAAATAAAATCTACAAAAAATAGTACGCAAATTTGGTACAAAATTGATACATATAGACAAACTTTTAAGCAAGACAAATCGACAGACGGGATGGGAAGTTATCAGTGTGGGTCGCATCCCAGCCTCTTTTTTTCAATGATTTTGACATACAAAATATTTATTAAATTAAAAAAAAAAAAAACAAGTATACGCCTCAGTGCACCAAATAGTATTTATTATTTTATAATTACCAAGCTATTATAATGACCGGTTTTGAAACGATTATGACACTTTAAACGGTTGTATACCAAATTGATGAAACAATACTTAAGAAAATATAATTCATTGTTTAATTTAATTAATCAATAAACCCAAAGAATGTTTAAGTATTTGCTATAAGAACACTAAAAAAAACAGTATCTTGGGGACTAAATAACTCAATCATTCCATATGAAAACGTCAAAAATTCGTAAAAAATATTTGTCGGTATTTTGATTTTTCCAAACTTTGTGCAAATCATTTTAAGGATCTCCAAAGAAAATCCATACAAATTTGATTGAAGCATGCACCGTTCCCCCTCTACATCCCCTAAAATTATATAAATATTGTTTATATGTTCTTGGTTTTGTGTTTTTCTTAGAATTTTGTTTGTGAAATTTTTCCGATTCGAACTTTTATGAGTTTACTTTAAAGTTAATTTATTTAAACGTAAAAATGTACTTTTCTGAGTTTACAGCATCTTGGGTTTCCAAAACGTTCGCCTCAAATTCTTGATATGTTATTTATAATGAGAGCCTTAAGCTGTATTCGTTTTGAAAAATAACCCTCTGTTTTCAAACTTTCAACTTCATGTTTTTAAGATATCTATGTTGCCGGGCTTGAATCAATTAAAACAACAAAATTCCAACTTCACTCAAGGGCGGATCCAGACTATTTATCAAGGGGTGGGGGGGGGGGGGGGTTTAAAAATGTTCTTTAATGTTTTGTAAAGGAGGCTAACAAAATTTAAATAACATAATGTGTATGAGTATATTAACCTAATTTTTACACATTTCAATTGCTAAAATGAGTGACGGATTTAGGCTTGCTGCCGCCCTAGGCCCCGTTCGATGCGCCGCCCTTATTGTTAAATTTTATTTCATAAATTTGTAGGTACCTATCCAATATTTCTTTTTTCAAAATAACTTTATTTTATTGAAGTATAATTTATAAATATAATTAATTAACATGAAAGATTAATAAGTTATAATCCTTAGATAGACAAATAATAAATATTTTTTTTTATATTAATCAATTCAAAAATTTTCAAATTTGGATAAACATCTAGAAGACTCCGGGAATGCAATACATGGCATCTTCTATATTTTTGCTAAGGAATCTTTGAATTGATAATGGAAATTAATACATTCATTGTCTAACGTCTCTTCCAAATAGTCAGGATACTTATTGACTAATTTATTGGCAAGATTTTTCAACTCGTTTGTATCTATTTCACATTAATTGTCGAAAAAATTGAAGTGTTGGTAAAGTTTTTCAGATGCACTTTTACGCCAGGCTAATTGTAGACTAAGAGTGTCTAAAATAGAGTAATAAACATTTGTGCGAACATTTTCTGGTCCAGAAAAAGGTGGTCTTTCATTTACCCGTGAGTCATCTGGCTGCATTTTTTGCTGGTGGCGACGAGTATCATAACGATAATAATCCTGAACTGCAGACAGTGCTTTAGCTTTTTCTTCATATTCAGCAAATTGTCTGTCTCTCATGTCAATAGATCTGCACAACGGATGATAAATCAGCTTGAGATTCCTGAAGCTTCTTACTAGCAGCATTAAAACGACCTAAAATTACATGCCAGACAACGACTAGGATTGCTCTTTCTAAATGTTGTAATTTTCGCTGCAATCTCGTAGCTTCAGATCGCGTAGTCGGTTTCTCAGCTCTGCTTTCGGCAATAAATTCCAGTGCATCAATTATTGCAGACCACTCTTTTTCTAATGCGTAACATCCATCATGTCGAGCAGACCAACGAGTTTGAGAAAGACTCTTAATTCTTAAATTTGTACGCTGCACCAAGATTTCCCAACGATAAGCAGATATAGTAAAGAAATTGTATAGTTCTTGTAAAGTATTTTTAGAGATTTTAACAATACATCCTTAATATCTTTAGCTTTATGGCCGATATTTGGTAGAAATTCTAGAAACCTTTTAACAATTTCACCCTTATCACGTACATGCATATCGTATAATTATAGTAAGCTGATCGATATGTGCTAAATCAGGCGTAGAATCTACAATTATACCAAAATACTTAGCAGAAATTTGTTGTAGTACTTTATTTTGAATCAACAGTATAATTTCTTCATAGATTGTTTTAGATAAACACGATGTATTCCCACTACCAGGGTGTGCATGTGCATACAATTTTAAATGTTCAGATAAAAATGGAACAAATTTAGCAAGGAGTCATACTGTTCCTAAAAAATTCCCATTATGAGGATCTCCTATTCGTTCTGAATTTCCTCGAAATGGCAGGCCTCTTATTGCTAGCGATTTAATAATTGCAATTGCTCGGTAAAAAATTTGTTTCCATTATATCTTCATCGAGTTGTTTTATTAGATTTTGATCAACACGCCCGTGAACTACTGCTCAAGCTTTAAAATGACTAACTTTAGTTTTGTGAAAGTCAGAATTTTCATGTTCTTCGATGCGTGCTTTTGATTTTTTTCCAGTCACGGAATCCTTCGTCAGTAAAAGCATTCATTTCACCACTTCTACCAAATAATAAGCATGGAATACAAAATACAGAGCCTTTAGTTTCTAAATAAATCTACCACTCACGGCGTTGAATCTCTCCATTTTTGCGTACGTTGAAATAAAATTTTGAAACAATACCTTGTTTTATCACTATAAACATTTCTAGAATTTTTAAAGTCTGCATCATCAGTATTATATTATGATCCCTGCAGATACAAAAACAAAGAGATGAGGTGAGATTTCTCTATCTTACATTTCTGTTGTGTTTGTTTTCGCAATTTCAAATTTAATCTAGATTTTCTAGATTGAATTTTTAAATTGGCAAACAGAAGTTATGATTTTGAATGCGTTCCGAAACTTTAGACCGAAGATATATTTGTGCCTTTCATTAAGGTATGTTTCAATGTAGAAACGCTTTCAAGTGTTAAGCATTTCATAAATTTTGCCGCCCTTCAAATTATGCCGCCCTAGGCCTGGGCTTCACGGGCCTAGGCGTAAATCCATCACTGGCTAAAATGACAACTTTAATTATCAAATTATTTTAGAACACTGTTGTCCAGCAAGGTATGGTCTAACTATTTAGTTTGGATGACTCCCTACATATGAACGCATTCCTAGATTCCAAAAGTTGTCTAAATATGCCATATTTAAGAGCTAAAATACAATAGTTTAGAGGGTTTTTGCTGCATTTCAAGCAGAAATGTAAGAAATTGTTTTGAAACGTAGCTTTTTTTCCAAAAATAAAATATACTTTTCTTGTATCCATTTCTATTTACTAAAAATTCAAAAACCCAGAAAATGAGAGAGGGCTTTTTTGACGATTTTTTTTTCGAACTCAATTTTCGGGAGTCTATTATTACTATCGCTATCAGTCTGCTTACTCGTATTTTGATCTTAAAAGAGTCAACAAAACTTAAAAATTTTATAGAGAAAAATGTTTGGTTCTTGAATTAAAGGAAATAGGCGTATTTTAGTACATAATTTCTCCAAATAATTAAATTAAAACAAATTAAGGTAAACAAATAAGTTTCAGAATCTGTTTTCACTTCAAATCTCAAGACACTCAAGGCTGTATATCAATAGATATGACACGTTTATTATGTTTTTCAATTAGCCAATAATTTAACAAAAGTGTCACTTTTGCTGTTTTTGGGACATTTATATTATTGAAATTCGTGTTTAAATCTCAGTTCTTGAGCATCCAAAGCAAATTCACTTCAAAAGTAGATTTATTTAATTTTTTAAGATCTTTTGTATTCAACAGAAAACCAATTTTGAAATAAATGAAATGCACGACTAGAACTTGCTAATTTCTTCTGACCCCTACGACACCCCCCCCCCCTGGATCCGCCATCTTCACTTCGGAGTTGTGTAAACATAATTCTAGTCTATTTATATAAAAATAAACATGAAGAAATCAATATATCTATGTATCTATATGTCAATGCCCAAATTTGCTCTTCAACTTCAATTTTTTAGGAGTTACATACTTTTAACTTTGACTGAACAAAATCCGCAATATTATGCTTATATATAAAGTTTATATAGGGCAATTTCTTTCACTATTGCTTAACTTAAAGCCAGCTTTCAAGTTGATCAACTTTAGAGTTGATTACATCCCTAGAGTAAGAACTCAAATTGAATTCACTTATTTGTTTCTTAACTCTTTAGTTTAAAAACTAAAGTTGGCCTTATTTAGAATTTAAAAATATCATTGGGATACTCTTGAAAGTGAAGTAGGAACTGTCAGTTTTATATTTGAAAAATAACTTGTTATTATTTAGATTAACAACTTATCGAACAAAAATATTGTGTAGCAAAAGCCACGGGATCAAATTTTTTCGATTGAGAAATAATTAAAGATTATATGGACTATGTCGAGGATGTTCAAACAGACTAATTAAAAATTTAAGTGATTAGAGTGAGTTCGCGGGTGTTTTTCTAGGGGTATAGAACCATACATTAGCAACACTTTTTTAAACGGCGTGCAGCATTTCAACATGATTTGACTGATGCCTGAACAAACTTCCAAATTGTGCAAATTTAGTTTAAAAATCATGGTTCTTCTTATACATAAGCGAATTTTGTCGTATTTCAGGTGATGATACAATCCTTAAGTGTATGTTGCAACACTGTTCCTTCTACAAAAACTGACTATGGTGGTAGAATAATTGGTCTGTACTTCCTTAAAAACGATGCTGGGTAGAGCGTTATAGATAATGATGATCGCTATAGAGCCATGATTACTAACAATTCGTTCAACAACATTTGATGTGTAGTTTCCACACATCTCGTACTACAATTGATTTATTGAAGGAAACGTTTGGAAACCACATAGTTTCACGTTAGGAACTAAAGTTGCTAGTCAATTATTAATTAATTTAATTTAATTTAATTTAATTTCTGAAAAAATATATGTAACTTATAATGCCAGAAGATTATATTTCAAATAAAGTAACTTTCATGTCAATTTAAAAAAAAAACATTCTGGTTTTATTCCATTTAAGTATTATATACCTGGCCCAATTTTTAGTGCGCGATCATCCTAGTTTTACAGTTGAACCGAGTTAACTCCTGAAACAAGTTTTTCAGTATATTATAATTTTGTAGTTAACTCCAAGCTACAAATTCGGTGATTTAACTCTGAATTAAGTATACAGATGTTTTTAACAGATACTGTAATTTCAAATTTTTTTTTTTTGGAACAACGAAAAAATTTGTATAAATTTATTTATTTAATTCGTTAAAATCTAACGTTAACAATTATTATAATCTAATAATATCTAATATCATAATTTATATTTATTATTTATTATTCAATATTGTTGAAAAACATAAGTTTAAATTGTTTACATTTTATATTATCATTTACAGATTCTAAACAAAAATGAAATTCGTTATAAATTGTTATTAACTGATTGAGAGGGCTACATACACCATAGTTTGATCTGCTAAATATTTGAATAATAGGTTGCTGTCGCCTTAAACTTGCACGACTGAAACTGAAATTTAATTTACTTAGAACTGATGGTAATGATATCGAACCATTAATAATCCCAACAATAAAACAAAATTGTATATACTTTCTGTGGTTAGTCAAAGAAGGGAGGCTGATCAAAGCTAGTCTTTGAGAATAAGGCGGAAATAGATTTTCCCTTGCCCATGGAAGAGACCGAAGACAGAAACGCAGAAACCTTTTTTGGATCGCTTCAATTCTTGAAACATGTATTGAGTAATAAGGTGACCATACCACACAGCCGTATTCTAAAATTGGTCGAACAAACGAAATAAATAATTAGAAGTTTAAGAACATAAGGATCCCGAAAATCACGACCGAATCTTTTAATGAATCCAAGAACCCTATTGGCTTTTTTAATTATATAACTTAAATGATCATTAAATGATAATTTGGGATCTAGAATAATACCTAAGTCAGAAAACATAGAAACTTTACATAACGGACAAGAATCAAACGTATAGTTGTACAAAAACGGAATTTTTTTACGTGTAAAACTCATAGTTTTACATTTGTCAACATTTAAAACAAGTCGGTTTTTATTGCACCATTCCCTAAATATTGTTAAGTCTTCTTGTAATAATAAACAGTCAGAGGAGGATTTTATACTTTTGAAAAGCTTAATGTCATCAGCATAAACAAGGACAGACGAGTTTTTTAAGTTTGAAACCAAGTCGTTAATAAATAAAACAAATAAAATAGGACCTAGGTGGCTGCCCTGAGGGACGCCAGAATTGACAACAAATTGAATTGAACTTTCATTACGAAACAAGACAGAATAACGACGATTTTTTAAGTATGAAGAAATCCAATTTATAAAATTGTTGTTAAATCCTAGATGGTATAATTTTAGAATTAGTGTATTGTGACATAACTTGTCAAAGGCTTTACTTAAGTCAGTAAATACGCAATCAACTTGCCCGCGTTTTTCAAATACATCTAGACAAAAGGAAACGAAGTTAAATAAATAAGTTACAGTGGATCTCTTTTTGACAAAGCCATGCTGGCTATCACAAATAATAGAACTACAATGAAAAGAAAGAACATTACTCACAATTGACTCAAACAGTTTAGGTATCACAGATAGTTTCGCAATGGGCCTATAGTTCATTATTTCATTCTTTGGGCCTTTTTTATGTATGGGAATAATAAATGAACTTTTCCAGATAACAGGAAAAATTGAACTTTTTAAGGATGCATTGAAGAGAACACATAACGGATATGACAGATAAGAAGCACATTTTTTTAATATATAAGATGGAACACCATCGGGGCCTGGAGTAAAGCACTCATCGAGTTTTAATATATGTTGAGCAACTGTGTCTTCACTTATTTCAAAATTAATTGCGTTTAAATGAGTAAAACTGTCAGAAGAAGAAGGAAAAGAAGAGGAATTATTAAAGTCTGATTCTTCAAATGCTACTTTGAATTGATTAGCAAACATGTTTGCAATAATCTTTGGGTCATGACTAGTTGACGAATTATTTGACATAGAATTCGGATAGCCACACGTTTTCCTTTTATTATTAACGAAATTCCAGAAACTATCTGGATTAGATTTAATACCATGTTCAATTTTACAAATGTAATCGTCATATAGAGTGTTAGAATAATCAGAAAAGAGTTGTTTTAGAATTAAGAAAGTTCTGTAATCATCGTCACTTCTAGTTATGTTATATTTTACCCAAGCTTTGTTCCTTTTATTTTTTAAGTTTTTAATACGCGTATCAAACCATGGTGGTGCATTTGAAGCAAACGTGATCTTTTTAAAGGAATAGTTTCGTAAAAGCGGTTAAAAAGAGTTCTATAAAAATTATTACACATATCCTCAATATTACAATTACAAAATAATTGATTCCAATTTACAGTTATTAACATATCAAAAAGATCTACAAAATTACATTTAGAAAAGTCAAATTCAAGTTTGTTGTTATTATCGTCATTGTAAGGAGAAGACATGTTTAAACCTAGTGAAATATCTAATGCAGGATGATGTCGATCTTCGTCTATTAGTTTTACAGTAGCAGTTAAAACAGCAATTTCGTTGTTAATTGTATCGGCGAAAAATACTAAGTCAAGAATTTTTCCAAAACGATTTCTCAATCCATTGAATTGACTTAAACCACACGATGACATACCATCTATACATGTTAGTTCATTAAGGCTGGACGCATTTATTGGAACATGGAAGTTGTCGTCATCAATTTTTGTCCAGTTAAGGTTTGGTAGATTAAAGTCACCTACGATCAAAATTTCATCTTCGGGTTCCATAAGTACATAAATATTTTCTATGCAGTCATTAATCTTTTCATAAGCCTCATTGTTTGAACTTGGAGGAATATACGCGGAGATAATAAATAAATGGCCAGATTTCAACTTGATTTTGATACATAGAGCTTCGACACCTGTAGCTCGAAAGTCATCTATCAGGTAGCACGTAAGTGAGGTCTTGATCGCAAAAAGAATTCCTCCTCCGACAACATTAGAGTCTTCTTCATCATGTCGATCACGTCTGGAAATTTGATAAGATGCATCAAAAAGCTCCGAGTCAAGAATAGAAAAGTTGAGCCACGTTTCTGTTAGTATAATGACATCGTGGGAAGGTTGTTTACATTTTAATAGACCATATTAGTCTTTGTCCGAAGTCCATTTACATTTTGGTAGTAGACTAATATTTGTTTAAGCTGCTCAGATGTTGATTCCGCATTGTCCGAATTTGACGAAAAGGGTTCTGGGGTATTCCTTGACTATTCTGTTTATGAACAAATTCGTGTATTATTACACCAATTGGCCAGAACGAAGGCGAGTTTAGTACATGGAAAACTGAATCCGGAACACGTATTTTAAAAGATGAATATTTATATATATTTAGGCATCTTGCACATGAGCTACGAACTGCGAACTGCGAATTGCGAACTGTGGATGTTCGCATATTTTGACTTTTCTTTCACATGAGCTTTATTTCTATTCGCAGACAGCGACGAATTGTCAACCCTTTTCTCCATATTTTCTTCAGCCATGATCTTTCACACAAAAACAAAACAAGAGCGGTATAGTTTTGAGGTTAAGTTGAGCACGAACAATTTATTCGTTGCAGTGTGGATGGTATGTGGAACGCGAATAGAGTTTGACAGTTCGTAGCAACCACACTGCAATTCGTTACTACCAAATTGTTTTTACAAAATTCACTTGTTTTAGAGAACAAAATGCAAATTTTATTATCCTAATATTAGTGTCAATTGATTTCTTATAATTTAAATGTGTTTTTGTGTGGAATTGACTTTTTGAAATGTGTAAAATCACGTTTGTTCGTCCATTCGCAGTTTGCAGTTCGTTGCTCATGTGCAAGGCACTTTATAGTTATTTTTAAGTTCGACTCTTTTGAGCAGAAAAAGTCTTATCAAATCGCAACGGATTAATTTTCATTTGAATAGCTAATAACTGTCACCATGATCTGATCCGGATCTTGAATTTACATGCATTACAACAACAACACAAGATCCTGCTTTGTGTTTGGATCTCAATTTGTTTTTTCTTTGCTTCGTAATGTAACTTTTGAAAGAACGAATTTGACACTGCTACCAAACTTTAAGTAACAAAAAATATGATGATCCAATGCTGTTTTATTATCATGATCTGATCCGGATCAGATCATGGTGATAATAAAACGCGGCTATTAAACCTCAACTGAAAAACTTGTACATGACTTATCTCTGAATTCAGGATTAAAGAGTTCTGGGTTGAACTCGGATTTAACTCAGCTCTAAAAAACAGTGCCCAAGAAACACCATTTACAAAGAACCTATGCATATATGTACGTGATCGTGTCGCTTTCATCACCCTTTTTGATAAATTTAGCAATTTACTAGGCTAAAAAGATGATTTAGCTAATTTTAAACGATTTTAACATCTTACTAGCTCTTAACGTTAAGTTAAAATCATGGAATGGCTTCTTTAACTTTTAGCAAAAGCTTTATCCATATGGCACTTGTCATTATCCTAGACAATTTTTTTTATAAGAGCTGTGGATGGAATTGTCAACTCTAAGTTGGGAATTCTAATTAATAGGTCCGTTTCAGTTTGTTTGGTTTCTTTACTTCCACGAAATGCGTCACTGTTTAGACATTTTCGGATACCCGTTTCTTAATAAAAGCTAATTATCAATTTACTAGCTATCAAAATGAAAAGACTGGATTCGATAGTAAATTGCTTAATATTTACAAAATTTCTAGTAAGTAAAATGTTAAATCCTTAAAGAAGGTTGTTTGAAAATGTTCTTAGTTTTGTATTCGTACAAGAAAAATGTTGCTGAAGTGTGCTCTTCAATTTCTTTTTTTTTTCGGGATTTAAGAAAATCTACAGTTGATTAGCTCTAAAGTTAGAATTCGCCAGCTGAAAACTTCAACTTTGACTAAATAAAAACAAAATAAATACTCGTATCCTCAAGTCACATCTGTTCAACTTTGATTGAACAAAATCAACAGCCACTCGTTAAATCCAGCAGTTCTGATTTTTCGGTTAATTTGTTTATGATTTTAGCCTAATTAATAATCCAATTTTCCGATCTCGTTCGTCGAACACAAGATGTCCAAATCAGAAAAACTGCCAAAGTTTTACGAGTTTTTAGCTTATTGGATTTACCAGATTTACGGAAACTGCTCTTTCTGTCCAGAGAAAGACCACCTTACTAATAAATATTGTTGTAGAAGCTATTGTTTCCATTTTTTTCAAAAGCTAAAATATAAATTCAGATTTGGTTTTGTGGTATTTAAACAATAATCGATGGGGACATTGATTATAACATACAAAATTAAAAAATCACATTTTTCTTTTTAAATCATTTTTTTGTCTATTAAGACTTAAATTTACTTTTTTCTGATACTATGGACAAAAGCAACTTTTTTTAAAAAGTTACTTTAAGAATGGATTTCTATGTTTTAGAAAAATTGTATGACAATAATGTAGGTGATTTCCAATTGATTTCATTTTCAATCTTTGATTTTGTATGTCAACTCACTTTTCTCTCAGGTGGCTATGAACCCCCACATCCCATATCACTTTTTTTTTGTCCCAATCTTCTCATTCCAGAGTTGTGGTATACCTTATGGAAAATTGTCTATTTTTGCTGTTTAAGTAGATATTGATACGTCGATTTTTTGTAAACGTATTTAAGCTAATTTATAAACAACTGTATTCTGAAAACCGTTACATATTCAGACACAGGTTAGGTTAGGTTATAGTGGCTGTCCAAGATGGAAACGGACACACTTAGGCCAGTTTAATGGCCCATTGTGATACCACATGAATCCTAAGTTCAATGGAACCAGTTTGAGTCTTTTACGAAAGAGGCTGATTATGCCGATATGATTTAGATCGTTAAAGAAGAATTCTCCTAGGTAATTCTTGCGTTTTCGAGCCAGAGCAGGGCATGTGCAGAGAAGATGAAGAACTGTTTCTTCCTCTTCCTCGTCCATACAGCTTCTGCAGAAATTATTTGAGAATACGCCTAATCTCGTGGCGTGCTTTCCTATTAGACAGTGTCCGGTTATGACACCTAACCTATTATCGAGCTTATATGCGATCTGCTTAGAGAGAGCAAGCACCTTGAACGTTTTAAATCCAGTGTTGGCCAGATGTTTTTTGTGACTTGACACGTGGTGATGTTATTCCACCTGGTGCCTGCCCTCCTCACAGCGTCGTGCATTAGCAACAGTTTACAAGTAGCGATTGGTATGCCAGTACGTGCCAAACGTGGTAGGATGGGCTGTACTGTACCGTTCCTGCCGAGTTCATCTGCCTTACAGTTACTTGGAATGTCTCTATGGCCCGGCACCCAGCAAAGGTGAATATTAAACTGTTGTGCCATCTCCATTAGAGATGATCGACAGTTATGGACTGTTATAGGGTTTGTAGAGACAGAATCCAGAGATTTGATAGCGGCCTGACTATCTGAGAAAATACGGATATCAGATGTTGATATCGCGTTTTCTTTAAGCCAGGACAAGACTTCTTTTATCGCCAGAAGTTCCGCCTGGAACACGCTACAATGATTGGGGAGGCGGAATGAGAGACTTAATTTCAGTCGTTCAGAGTACACACCTCCACCAACCCCTTCTTTTGTTTTTGAACCATCTGTATATTCAGACACAACTTTACTCTCAAAATGTAGTTAGTGTATTTAGTATTTGCCTTAAGATCGTAGAACTTGATTGTATTAATAAAAATCCCATTCAGGTTAAAATATACCAATAACCCAAAAACAAGCGAAATTTTCGCGGTTTTTCTGACTTTCGGACATCTTGCGTTTGGTGCTCGAGATTAGCAAATTGGATTATTAATTAGGCAAACTTCATTAACAAGTAACCTAAAAATCATAAATACTCGATTTAACGCAAGATATCCTTCAATTCAAATGACAATTAATATGATTTACCGCACATTTTATACTGTTTATCACATCTTGAAAATTCGAGTTTTTGAAAATGACACAATGTTTAGATTCAATATTATTGTGAGGGGCCACTGGGCCAGATGTTACTTATTAAGTTCGTTTATTGAACTTTAAATCGTACAAATTTTCTTATTTTGTATTCACTACGTCTACTAATTGCTAAATATAATTGTATGCTTTAAACTTTAAAGTCTTAAACGAATCTTATTTTGCACTTCAATCCTCGAAGTGGTATCCTGACAAAACTTTGCACGACTTAATGTTGGTTTTTATTTAGATATATGTACATATAAATAAAATTACTTGTTTTTTACTTTCCAAAAAGTATAAACTTTATCAGAGTTAAATCAAATCGTAAGATATACCTACCCCTAAAGGGATTTTAACTATACAAACTATTACTCTGTTGCTAAAACATTACTTCAAATTTTTCAATCTTCTCTGCACGAGATCAAATGAGTATTATAACTGTCGGTCGGTCGTCCGTATTTCCTAATAAAATTTAGATCATGTAAGATCAACTTTAAACCAGAATTACTTTCTCCTTATTGAAATAATTAAATGCTTTGAAATAAATTAAATTATGTCTTTTAATTTAAGTCGATATCTGTATTCATATTAAGATACATAAGATAAGTGGGTGTGTCCAAATGTGTCGGCCACAATAATGGTGACATCCCCAGAATAATATTCATACACGGTGTCTTATAGCCAGGTATACCAGGGTATGGTATACCTAATTTGTTGACCAATAGACTCGTAATATAGCCATCAATCAAATAAATCTCCGAACTGAAATCTCTAGTGATGCCAAGATGATTTATTTTTTGAATTTATAATCTTTTTAATTTCATCTTAAAATAAAAAACAACAAAATGTAACACACACACACATACAAATAAAATAATCCGAAATAAATACTCGTAGATACGCAATGCTACAGCAGTATACTGTATATTTAGAGATTACAATTTGTTACTTTTTTCGCCATTCTGTTGACCTAAAATTCCTCTTCACATCACTTTAGACCTAATTCACATAGCTAATGATTGTATATATCCACTTAGAAGGTAGAATACAGTTAAGAGTTAATTATATGTACATGCATTTTCGAGCTTAAACTATAGATACATTGGAGCTTAAACTATATAGATACATAACCGCAAACACACACACACACACACACACTAGTGCAACTGGCCTATATGTTAACGTTTTTATTCTCTTGCTTCTTCTTAGTATACATACAGTAGGGTGGATCAAATGTTAACTTTTTGGATTTTTAAAAAAGCTCAACAATAAAATGGTAGGTATGTAGTGAAACCTTGCGCATAAGTTGTAAAGTTTTATTAGATTATTTTAAATTTAAAATAACTGATGTTCGCAGTAACATTAAACATACATTCTTTCGGAAAGTTTTAGTTTTACATTATTAATTAGGACAGATAAGAAAAATTGTACGGTCCAATCACTTATGTATTGTCAGATAAAATGTTGCACTAGAAGTGACTCCATTAAAAAAAGAAATACTGCCCGCCCTTCAAAACTAAATAATATGTATTAGTGTTATAACAATAAAAATGCAATGACTTACAACTATCTGTGTGTGTTGTATGCCGAATCCGAACCGCTTATTCAAGAAAGCACTTTTCATATGAAAAGAATTACTCATGGAGGATTAGTCAATTCTTCGCAAGAGACAAGACCCATGAAAAAAGAGCTTTAGGTGGCACAGGCAGGGATTGAACCAAAGACCTCTAGCATGACTGTCCTACTTACTAACCATCACGCTACAGGTACTTCTATTCCTCAAAAGGAGTATATTTAAATACATAACCAAAGAAAATCTTGGAGTGCTTTAATTTAATAACGTGGCGCAACAGCTCGTAAAGAACCAGGGTCTAATGACTTACAATTCTCAAGTGTGTGAATAATGTTAGGGATGGAGGGGACCTACAGTTCTTATGCCGAATCCGAACGGCTAATTTGAGAAAGCACTTTTCATGACAAGAATTAATGAAAAAGCTTTAGGATTGAACCCAGGACCTTTAGCATGATAATCCTACGCACTTAATCGGAGTGCTTGATGTTACTAAAAAGGAAACTTTTACTTGTCACGTCTTTCTTGTCAGACTCAGGTTGTTGGAAAGGCAGTGAAAGCTGTGTCTGAAGTTTCAGTTAGAGGATTGAAAACCCAGGTAGAAATAAGCAATGCCGAAATGCGATAGGAAAGGGGGTTTTGCACTACAACTTCATTATTTCAAAACTATTCTTAGTTATGTTTGTTTAGTAACATTTTTAACACCGTTGATGAATTTATCTTGTATGCCTTGATATTACGGACTTCTTAACACGAATCTGCACAATTTTAACATAAAATCGGAGCCAGAAGATAAAGTCTGATTACTACCAAACCTTAAAAAAAACTGTTTTCTATCCATAACTGTTTTGTGACCCACCCTACTTTAAACAAGCACTAGCACTATCACTAGCATATTAGGTAGGAGTCTTGGGTTAACTTAGGTAGATAGTCTCTATAGACAAATACTAAAGTAAGCTTTATCTTAGTTGATGAATCTCGACTTGAAAAATATAATTAAAATGTGTGAGAAAAATATTACTTGTAATTTGTCAGAAGATTTTCGTGATCATATGAGGGTTCCATCTTTGGTTGCGTGGCTTAATAAAACCATTTTTTCTTTATCCAGTATAAATATGATGATGGGTTCGAGTCCCGTATACTCAGGTACTCGCAGATAAGTATATTAAGCTTAAGATTTAGTTTTATTATTACACATAAATCGATGCAATCTTAAGCAATATCCAAGTAAAAAAACCTTGAGAATAGGCTTGAATTAAATTTGTCGGTATGATGTTAAATTTATTCACTTTCAAGATATGGTATTAAAAACTTAATTAAATCAAAATGTTGCATTATTGTATGGCTTTTTATTCAAGTCGTAAACTTATTTTAACCTTTTCATAAAAAGTTGAATTAGATTTAGCACAATTTTTTTTTTTGTTTTTTCTAAGAATTTTTAGCACATCCGTTTATGAGAAATCTTAAAAAATTACAAAATATGTACGTATTTTAAATATTGATGCATCACAAACTTTAAATACAAGAAAACACACACATAATACAAAGAAAGGTTAACCCAAGACCACAAACGAGTAAAAAACAACAAAGGTGTTTGAATTAGATTACCGCGGTTTAACTACGCGTGAACGATCGCGGAATGCCTTCCCATGACTAAAGTTTTTTTCCCGATGGACGAAATCAAGGGCTATTAGAATTTACATACCATCATCTATCTACCTGAAGAAAGAGTGTCTAGCGAATAAACGAATACCTGTGGTGATGCATAATAAGAAAAGAAATATAAAAGCAGTGCCTTTGGTCAACGTATGTAGGTGGAAGGGAAAGAAGCGACAGTGACAGCGACAGCAACAGCAACAGCAAATACAGCAAACAACAACAGCAACGGCTATACAGGGCTATACAGAAAACAGAACAAGCACTTGCTTCTTGCTTCAGCTTGGGCCAACTCTGCTCCGAATCGACTGTGAGATCAGTTCACATGGCCGAACCCGAACCCGAACGATAAACATAAGATGCAAACTGTATATGTACTGAAATAGTGTTTTGTGTACCTACTCAGGCGCATAGGAGGTGCATCTAGAAGAAGATAGATAGTGTTTCTTACAGATTTGCCATTCCATCTGACTGAGAGAGTTAATCTCGGGCGTCTTTGTGACATCAGTTGGAGTGAAAAGATAAAAGTTCGACTCGCATCTGGTAGGGGAAAACATATTAAGGCTCCCAATTGGCCGTGGTGTGTTATGTAGAGATAAGAAATAAAACCAAACAACAACAACAAGAAAAAAACTAACGAACTCGTTTGGCTCAAGGCAGTATTAGTATGATAATTTCAAGTACCTAATTAATACAACGGGCTCATAAGACTATTTAAGTTAGGTTTTCAATTTTGTCCTATATAGTTCATCTTATTTATACTGCAAGTCACAAGCTATAAAAGCATAATAGGTAGGTATAAAACATTTCTAAGAAAAGCTTATATAGGTACCTAGGTACATAGATCTGAACTAGGTAGTTTTGTTTTAGTTTATCACCTTCCTGGCACAAATGAAAAGCGTTTATTACCATTGCTTCGAAGTCCCACTATTTTTATTTGGATAAACTTGCAAACATAGACGTTAACGTTTCACTTTCAATTATTCATAAGGTTTTTGTTATGACGTTTTTCGATCAATACTCAAAAATGCATAGGTACATATTGACGTTTAATATGTGGCAGAACATAAAATGGTACATTCGAAAATGTTTTGAATGCGAGTATGCTATGATCTTCAGAACCTCCGAATCGGTCAAGCTGAAAATTTGAGGATATTGTCGATTATTAAATTGGACTTTGTGAAAAAAAAACCTTAGATAACTAAAAACTTTGGTTTTAAGGCAAAAGCTAGGTTTTGGGTTAATAACTTAAGCCTGGCTATTAAAAAATAGCCAAAACTTTTTCAAAATAGTTGTATCTTATTTTTCAGCTTAAGTTTGAATTTATTTAAATAGAAAATAGCTTCAGTTGGAATAATTAAGTAAATGCTACCAAAATATCAAGATTCTTTCTTATAATGCTTTGACTATAGTTCTTAGTTTTGAATTATAATCAGTGATAGATTTACGTCTAGGCCTGTGAGGCCCAGGCCTAGGGCGGCATAATTTGAAGGGCGGCAAAATTTATAAAATGCTTAACACTTGAACAAACAAAAGAGAACTGTAAGCATAAAAAAATCTCACCCCATCTCTTTGTTTTTGATTTTATTTTTTTAATTAAATATGAGTGGCTATCCAAAAAAATTAAGCGGTGCTGAATATCGTAAAATAAAAGAAAAAGAATCTACGAAGTTAGACAATTTACTTCAAAAAATCCAAAAATATCTAGTTTTATGACAAGCCTAACTGAATCTTCTAACAATGACCAACAAGCATCATGTTCATCGGTTGTAAGTACATATCTTGTTTTGATTGATAATAATTTTCTTATTGGCTTTGATTTTGTATTTGCAGCTGGAATCAGAAGAGACTTCAGAACAAGATAGCGAAAAAGTACACTCTTCCCTATCACAAGGTATGAACGAGGCACCGTCAAATTTTTCTTCATCACAAAATACTGAAGAAATCCAGTCAACAGCTGATATTTTTAAATTTAATACTGATCCCTTTTTATGGAACTTGAATGTAGAAACCCGGGATTTTATATCTATAAACGGTGTACCACGAGATGATAATGCAGACTTTAAAAATTCTAGAAATGTTTATGGTGATAAAACGAGGTATTGTTCCAAAAGTTTATTTCAACGTACTTTAAAAAATGGAGAGATTCAACGCCTTCGTGAGTGGTTGATTTATTCAGAAACTAAAGGCTCTGTATTTTGTATTCCATGCTTATTATTTGAATACTTTTACTGACTGGAAAAACTCAAAAGCACGCATCGAAGCTCATGAAAATTCTGACTGTCACAAAACTAACATTAGTCATTTTAAAGCTCGAGCAGTAGTTCACGGTTCTAATAAAACAACTCGATGAAGAAATAATGTATTGGGAAAAAATTGTATACCGAGTAATTGCAATTAGTAAATCACTAGCAATAAGAGGCCTGCCATTTCGAGGAAATTCAGAACGAATAGGAGATCCTCATAATGGGAATTTTTAGGAACAGTAGAGCTCCTTGCTGAGTTTGATCCATTTTAATCTGAACATTTAAAATTGTAAAATAATCTATGAAGAAATTATACTGTTGATTTAAAATAAAGTACTACAACAAATTTCTAGTGAAGTGCAATCTGCTGAGTATTTTGGTATAATTGTAGATTCTACGCCTGATATAGCACATGTCGATCAACTTACTATAATTATGAGATACATATGTACGTGATAACGGTGAAATTGTTGAAAGGTTTCTAGAATTTCTACCAAATTTGGGCCATAAAGCTAAAGATATTGAGGATGCAAGGATGATGTTCCTTGTTGCGCCCATTCTTTAAATTCGGTAGGGTCATGTGCCAGTTGAATCGGTAACATTACTTGTTGACTTCTTTTCTACTTTACAAGAACTATACAATTTCTTTACTATATCTACTCATCGTTGGGAAATCTTGGT
Source organism: Eupeodes latifasciatus (assembly GCA_920104205.1). Classification (NCBI taxonomy): domain Eukaryota; kingdom Metazoa; phylum Arthropoda; class Insecta; order Diptera; family Syrphidae; genus Eupeodes; species Eupeodes latifasciatus. Next base: position 66,006,781 of record OV049925.1, read on the forward strand.
GCAGCGTACAAATTTAAGAAATAAGAGTCTTTCTCAAACTCGTTGGTCTGCTCGACATGATGGATGTTACGCATTAGAAAAAGAGTGGTCTGCAATAATTGATGCACTGGAAATTATTGCCGAAAGCAGAGATGACCGTCTACGCGATCTGAAGCTACTGGACTGCAGCGAAAATTACAACATTTAGGAACAGCAATCCTAGTCATTGCCTGGAATATAATTTTAGGTCGTTTTAATGCTGCTTGTAAGAAGCTTCAAGAATCTCAAGCTGATTAATCATCCGTTGTACAGATCTATAGTTCTCTGGCTTTATTTCTTCAAGACATGAGAGACAGACAATTTTCTGAATATAAAAAAAAGATAAAGCAATGTCTGTAGTTCAGGATTATTATCGTTATGATACTCATCGCAAAAAAAAAAAAACAGAAAAATTGAGCCAGATGACTCACGGGTAAACAGCCTTCAAGATATTTATTCGAATGTGGACATTGCTCTCCGAATTTTTTTAAGTATTCCGGCTACAAATTGTTCAGGAGAAAGATCTTTTTCCACTCTAAAAAGATTAAAAACATACATATCTACGTGCAAGCATGGGCCAAGATAGACTTAATGCTCTTGCATTACTATCTATTGAAGCACAACTAGTCCAAGAAATTAATTATGACGATATAATCGACGTTTTTGTGCGGACGAAAGCCAGGAGAAAAAATGTTTGAATTGATTAATATAAAAAAAAATGTATTATTTGTCTATCTAAAGATTATAACTTATTTATCTCTTAAAATAAAGTTATTTTGAAAAAAAAAATATTGGATCAAAAAAAAATATTGGATCAAAATTTATGAAATAAAATTTATCAATAAGGGCGGCGCATCGAATGAGGCCTAGGGCGGCAGCAAGCCTAAATCCGTCACTGATTATAATTACGTTCATTGGAGCGTAGAAAAGGTGCTCTGTTCTATGAGCAGAAGATAAAGATATGTTTGAAATATCTGAGTGAATGTGAATTTCAGTTCGGTGTTGGGCAAGATTTTGGTTTAGGTACAAGGCACTAGAGTGTGCTTAAGACTTTGTCAACTCCCAATATATGGAGTCAATTATCTTATATTGATCATATAGTTATAAAAATTAAGACTTCACTGGCACAGTGTGTTTGTATTATTAACAAAATAGATATTAAAATGTTTGTAGTACCCGTAGCGTGATGGTTTATATGCGTTGGACTGTCATGCAAGGAGTCTTGTATTCAATCCCTGCCTGTGCCACCTAACTTTTTTCACGGGTACTGCCTCTTGCGAGGAATTGACAAATCCTCCAAGAGTAATTCTTGTCATGAAAAGTGCATTCTCAAATTAGCCTTTCGGATTCGGCATATAAACTGTAGGTCCCTTCCACCACGCACAAGGGAATGGTTGAGAGTTGTAAGTCACTAGGCCCTGGTTCTCTACGGACTGTTGCGCCACCTTGTTTATTTATTTATTAATAGATATTATAATTTAAGCTTAAAAAAACTACAGCCATATATCTACGTAATATTGATACCGGTAGTACGAAGAGTTTGAGAGGGGTTCCCTGAATTGTTCACTTTATTAAGCTGAAATACCAAACAACTATATGTATTATATGTATGTATGTAAATAAACAAAGGAAAGCTAAACACATGAATCTTAAGCTAGAATTTTCCAGCTAAGACAATTTACCTCAATCCGTTCTTTTATTCACATAAAACAAAGTTTAAGCAGGACCTATTTAGCTTTGGCTTCTTGCTAAAGCTATGATTATCTACATATCTCATAAAAAAAATGTTTACATTTTGTTCTATTCACAAAACCCACTATATTTTTCACAAATATTTTTAAATTTTTACGAAACGACAGTCAAAATAATCGAATTTGATCTATGTAAGGTGATAGTCAAATTGATAGCTAAAAAGCTGTCACAACAAAAATGTGATTGTCATTTTCCTACAAATATGTATGTCGTTTCTGAACAACCACCAACAACTGTTTCTGAATAGAGCTACCAGACGCTTACAAAAAACGAATGGAAAATTTTGTCAGTTACCTTTTTTAGGTACAAAAAACACATTCTTGTGACCGACAAAGCTTACGACACAATAAAATTAAGAATGCTTTTAAAAAACAGCCAATTTAATACTTTTATTTAGATTTTTTATAGGAATCATTTTAAAATTTCACCATAGCAACAATGAATTGTGACAATTGTAATCTGAAATTGTTCAATCGAATTGAATTGAGTTGAATCATCTTACCACAGATTAGCCGATTCCACCCCAGTTTAATGTAGAAAAAGTCAATTAGAAAATTTATACAGAAAAAACAGTCTTATTTAAAAACGCTGTATAGAGCCTACATAAAGTTATGCAATCTCTATAAAGCCTCTAAACGCAAAAATGCTATTTATAAAACTTATACTAGCTTGCATAGTCCCATAATAAGCTAAACGCGTTTTGAGGTTGAATAGAGCCTACATAAGGAAATTATTGTTATTGTTATTTCGTAAATGTCATTTTGATTTCTCTCCTCTCTTTTTGAAATTAAAATAAAAACAATAATGCCTCTCCAGTTTAGCTCGTGAGCCGAAGAAACGAAGAATTTAAAAAAAATATAGATTTTCGAAAGAGAATATCATAAAAATAATTGGAATTATTTTGTTATATTTTAGTTGTTATGACAACAAGCTGATTTTATAGACATTTTGATACTTTTTTTGATATAAGCATTGTATAACTAAAATTTATGGCAGAATTTTTTATAAATAGGAATTTTCGCAACGTTACATAGAGCCTACATAAATCCTTATTCACTGTATAACTATTCATCTGTTTAGCGAATTCTATTAAATAAGACTAAAAATCTTTAAACTTAAAATAGTTTGTAGGCGGTAAAATGGAGTAGAAATAGAAGCTTTTGGATTTCAGGTTTTGTTTTTGGAAAGATTAGGTCCGTTCGCGTACTTTCTGCACTAAAATTCGTAAAAAGAAATATTTTAAAAAGTGGGGGTAAAATTCTCTCACCAAAAAAAAAAAAATTTTTCACACAATATTACTGTCTTGTTGCTGTTCTTTGAAAATTTGTTTTAAAATTTTATAACTGACAGCAAAAGCGAGCAATTTATTTAGGTAATTTATTTGAATTTCTATCAAATTTGAAATTTTCACAAATCAGCCCAAAGAAATTTCTTGGGCTAAAATTCGTAGGTTGGGGAAATATTTTACTCTCTCGTAAGCGCTCTCTTTTACGAAAAACTATACAAAATTTTTGAGTACGCGAACAGGATTTGGTTAAATTTCGTATTTTTTAGTAAAATTTGACTGTTTTAGGAGGGTACGCGAACGGACTTAATATCTTTGGATAAATAAGTTTCAATTAACTTACTAGTCCAGACTATTTGTAGGTATAAATAGTGGCTTTACACAACTGGCACAATCGGGCGTATACGCACTTTTTTATTTTGCTAAATTTCAATTTTTGTATCAGATTTTTCATGTTTTCATAGTATACTTGTACATGGGCTAATTAATCCAGTATATATTATAAAAGATGAAATAATATACAACAGTCTTTAACAATTTTACGTTGAGACATTTAATCTTTAAATACCTCCATGAATATCTTCTATACATAACTTAACTTTTTAAATAAAAAAAATGTATGTATGCATGTGCGTTTGATTGATAAATTACAATTAGTTCACGGCCCTATTTTACCAAAACACTTTTTGCTTTGCAACTTTATACTTTTGCTTTGCAAATTACGTTTCACCAAACTCAAATTTGATACTGCCTCTTGCGAGGAATTGAAAAATCCTCCAAGAGTACCAAATATTTGTCATTGAAAGTGCTTTCTCAAAATAGCCGCCCGTTTAGATTCGGCTTAAAACTGTAGATTACCGCCATCTCTATCTCTGACAACATTACTCGCACACAGGAATGGTTGAGAGTTATAAGTGACTAGGCCATAGTTCTCAACAGATTGTTGCGTCACCTAATCTATTTTAAAGCACAATTTAAGATTAAATTTGAAATTTTTGAAAGTAAGAATTAATTGCAAAGTTATATTTTAAATTGGCGAAACACTTTTCAAATAAATTGTGAAAACTGAAAAGTGAAAAGCCTTTTCACTTTAATCTTTTAATCTTTTAATCTTTAATCTTTATTGAATACATCCTAACACAGTAAGAATACACTTTTAAATCTGTGATAGATCTATGTACATTATTAATTAATTAATTAATTACAATAATAATAATATTTCACTAAAAATAAATAGAGTTCCGAAAATGCTAATGATAAAAGTAATATAATTTTCAATTTAATTTTAAATGCAAAAGCTTAAGTTGATAAAGTAAGAAAATAAAGAAAATAAAATAAATTGTACACCTACATACATAATATTTTGTAATCTCACTTGAGATTGCTTCAAACAAAACATATACGTTTTTTTACTCTAGTTTGAGAGGAATGTCCCCAGTTCCCTCTTAAATCGATGTGTGTCATTCAGTTCTCTTAGGTAGCGCGGAAGTGAATTCCAGAGCCGGATGGCAGCAATGAAGAATTGTGTTTCGGATACTAAGTAGTAAAATCGTGGTAAAATCAAGTCTAGAGATCTGTTTGATGTCGGAAACTTGATTTTGTTATAAAGGCAGCTTGGTTGTTTTGTTCTTATTATGCTCTGAAGGATAACAATAGTTCTAAACTTGATATAGTCTTCGAAGGTCATATCCAGCAAGTTTTTTGCTAAGTGTGATACGTGGTCATATCTCCTTAGACTATAAATATAGCGTATAGTGCTGTTGAAAGCTATTTGTAGTTTTCTCCTACTTTCATTATCACAGTTGTAAAATATTTCACAACCATAAACTAACACATGGGAATAACCAATGATTTCGCAAGGAGCAATCTTGTTTTCATGGGTGTAAATTTTTGTGCGGACCACAAAGTTCTTAGGACTCCATAAACTTTTCCTACGATCAAATTTATGTGATTATTCCATGTAAGTGTATGGTTAAAAATAACACACAAATTCAATTCTTGAGTTATTAAGCAAAATAGGCGTAAAATATGAAAGGTCTATCTATCTATCTATCTATCTTTCGTGGAATTACTAAGCACTTACACTTATTTGGATTGAGCACGAGACCGTTCTCCAAAGACCAGTTTTCGATATGTTTCAAATCTTCATTTAAAATGTTTGCACAGTTTTCTATTAAACCTAATGGACAACTGAGGTAAATTTGGATATCGTCAGCATATAAGCGCTTAGACGAGCGAAGAATAATGGAAGCAATATCATTAATGAATATGGAGAACAGAAGTGGCCCAAGAATTGATCCTTGAGGAACACCTCTGGCCAAGGAGACAAAAGCTGACGAAACATTCCCAAGAGTAACTGACTGTTTTCTTCCAGATAAGTAAGATGAGACTAGTTCTGTAGCAAAAGGAGAAAAATTAAAGCAATAGCGTAATTTCTTTAGGAGTATAGTGTGATCCACCATATCAAACGCTTTTGAAAAATCTAAAAGAACTAGAAACGTTACATAATCTTGATCCAATTGTTCTCTTATATCTTCAACGACACTTAACAAGGCAGTTGTGCAGCTATTTTTTGCTTTAAATCCAGACTGAAATGGAACGAGTAGGTTGTTTGCAGTTAAGAACTTATTAATTTGATTATGCATTATTCGTTCACATACCTTAGAAAGAAATGAAAGAATCGATATAGGTCTAAACTCTTCACCTGTTGAATTCTTTGGAATTGGAATTATTTTTGCCAACTTCCATTGCTGTGGAAAAATAGCTGTCATAAAAATTGTATTTATAACATGAGTGAAATAGTCCAACAACAATGGCAATATGGCTTTGATAAAGACTGGGTTTATTTCATCGAGTCCGGTAGCGTTTGATTTGACAGACAATAAAGCCTCTACGAAGTCTGTTTTATCTATTCTTGAAAATGTAAAGGGTGTTTCTGTTGAAACCGGAAAGCCATCAAAAGATCTTCTATTATGTAATGCTGAAGGTACAGGACTGGGTAACGATACAAACTGGCGATTCAATTCATCAGGATCAATATCAGCTGGACTTCTTAATTTTTGCTTCCCTATGTCTAGATCTCTTATATTACCCCACAATTTGCGGCAGTTATTATTTGTGGAAAGGCGATGTAAATAAAATTGCTTTTTTGCTTCCTTTATAGCACGAATACGCTATTGCGCAACATTTTATAATTTTGATAAAGAGCCTCTACTCGAAAACGTTTCCACTTTCTGTAGGCCTGGTCCCTTTGCATCATTAGCTCTCGAATTTCATTGGTAAGCCACGACTTTTCTTTAACTGTCCCAGTTTTTGTTGGGATATATTCATCACATAAGTGTTTAATATTTCTATTAAGAAACTCTACCTGATCATCTGGCGAGGGCATATAATAAACTAACTCCCAAGGAATATTATGTATGTGTTGCTCAAGTAAGGACCTATTAACATTCTTGAAATCTTTATAGCTATAAGTTACAGGTGCAAAATTTTCATGGACATCAAAGTCATAAGTAAGGAAACTTTGCAAATATTATGGAACACTTTGCACATTTACTCTGCAGGATATTATTAAAAGTGTTTGGTGAAATAGGTCCAACCAATTAATATTTTTGTGAAACGATGGATGGTTTCAAAAAATTATTTTATACGTGCTTTCCTAAACAAGAAACAATAAAACTGAATACGCGTACGCCACAGTAAAAATTTGAATAATGCAGGAATTAAACGCTTGGAATTTATTGTAAACACAATTTTATCTTAAAATTAAAAGCCAAGCCGCAAAAAGTTGGAAGCTTGCTTAAGCCGCTGATTTAAAAAAAAATGGAATTTATGGTAAGTTTTAAAATAAGCAACATAGGTTTTGTGAATAGGATTTGAATAATTTAATTTTGATCTCCGTCATGTATGTATGAAGTTTAAATGGTAGTTTTAAATGTATTTAACATCTTAAATGATAGGAAACACATTTAAAATGGTATAAATATAATAATAATAATAATAATAATAATAATAATAATAATAATAATAATAATAATAATAATAATAATAATATAATATATTTTGAACGTTATTAATGTTCAAGTAAAGATATTATTCCGGCAAGAATTTAAGCTCAATCTATAAGATAGCTAAGCAACATCATTAAAAAAAAAGGTTGAAACTTGTCATACAAAGTGTAGGTGGGTCAGAGTTTGCAAAAAGGATCACGGGCAAAAAGAATCAAACCAATTTTTATAATGGTTCTTATATAGCTCTATCTTTTAAGCTTTACTTAGCCAATACATTCTAGACTTTTTTTTTGTGGGGCTACGTGAAAAACCGTGTTTATGCAGATAAACATTTAACTCTTGAACACTTAAAAACCAACATTCGTCAAGTTATGGCTGAGATACCAATGGCAGATCCAGGGGGGTGGTCGTTGGAGTCATGACCCCCTGGGAGATTATTTTGTTTTAATTTTCTTAAGAATTCTATTGCAATTGTATTGCATTAGTGGATATGACTTACAACTTTGTTGCTAAAAATACTACCTTTAACTGAGGACTGCACCAAGAATCGGATATCCAGCTCTATTCTAATCGCTCAGCACAAGTTCATCAATTTTTGACCAATAAACAATTCAGGGGGGTCAAATGAGCCATAAAGCTTATACAGTTTAGTTGTATAAGTAAAGATTTCATCTTAAGGCTTGTTAGTATTTTAAAAATAACTAAAATCTTTGTTTTCACACAATTTAGAATTGGAAAAATCTTTAGTAATGCCTTAAATTATTTTCATAAGAACTTTTCTGAAAGAAAGAGCAAATACTCAGGTTCTTAAGAAGTAACCTTGAAGCAAAGATTGATTGATTTTCTATAAAATACAAAAACTTTTAAGATTTTAAAAAATTAAGGAAATCTACTTTTTGCCTTGGAAGCTCTAGAACTAAGATTTAAACACGAATTTCAAGAATATAAATGTCCCAAACACAGCAAAAGTGACATTTTCGTTAAACTAATGGCTTATTGAAAAACATGAAAAAAATGGCGCAGAGACATAAGCTTTGTATATAGAGTGGATTATAGATTATATATACAAAGACATAAGGCCCAGGGACATAACGCCCAAATTTTTTTTTTGGGGCTTTAGTCCCACCCGAGTGGGACATAAAGCCGAAATTTAATTTGGGCCCTAAGTCCCACCCAAGTAAGACCTAAAGTCCCAAATTTGTTTGTTAAAAATTGGACATTGTCCCCAAATTTTTGCAGAGCCTAAAAATAATATAAAGTTTTTGTATTTCAATACAATGAACAATAATTTTTTGATACGGTGATCATACAAAAATTAGGAAAAACAAAAAAGTTTATTTTCAACATTATTTGCGGGATCTCAGGATTTTAACTCCCTTTTTCGGTTCACACCCGCTCACGCAACTCCATTGCTCCGCTTAGGGTTTGTAAAGTCGCCAGGCAGGCGCCTATATCAACAACTTCTTTCAATAAAAGCACCTGTGGGTGGCCCGCTTCGCGGGTTCTCAGGACTTTAACTCCCTCTTTCGGGGTCACACCCGCTCACGCAACTCCGTTGCTCCGCTTAGGGTATGTAAAGTCGCCAGGCAGGCGCCTATATCAACAACTTCTTTCACCTTGGGTGGCCCTCTTCGCGGGATCTCAGGATTTAAACTCCACAAAACAAAGTCTTGTGGTATTGAAGTGCTCCAAGTTGTGTCATTTGGTGATTCTTATTAAGTGGGACATTAGCCCCAAAATTTTTATTTGTGGCTTCGATCTTACTTGGGTGGGACTTAGGGCCCAAATAAGATTTCGGTTTTATGTCCCACCGAAGTGAGACATAAGCCCCAAAAAAAAAAGTTGGGTGTTATGTCCCTGGGCCTTATGTCCGTGCGCCGAAAAAAATCATGAAAAAAATACTTTATACCTAACCTATGTGTTTTATTTACGTTTACTTTTAGAAACCGCACAAATGGATAACTCTGTATTAATTAATTTAAAATAGCTTAACGTGCCTTGACTTTCTTTATTATTAACAAATCAGCATATGATGGTTCTGCAACAGCATATGATGGAAGTGCAACATCAATCATTTTTTCAAAGAGTACACCATAGGAAATGAAAGATAAAAACATTTTCGCATCAGAAATCCCTTAGTAATTAATATAAAACATTGTTTTAAAGCTGTATATCCCAAATAATTTGATTTTTTCTTTGTTTCATTCAAAATATAACTACAGATATGTAAGAAATTGTGGAAAATAAAAAAAGAATGAAAATGCGAAATAATTATTTTTGTAATTGATTTTGAAATAGTCGTAGCACTTTTTGGGTTAATTTAAACAAAAATCATTTAATTAGGATTGTAAATTCTAACGGGCTGGATTCTCATCGAAGATATATAATTATTAGCTGAGAGATTGAACTAACAATTCAATTTCTTTAAGAGCTAAGCTAAGCTTTTTCTTCCAACAAACCTTTGAAAAGTCCATTTAACCACAACCATTGCATTTCTTTATAAATCATAATGAAGTGAAACTTTAGTTAGACGTTTCGCTAAGTGTTTTTTATTTGTTTCAGCAAAAACTGAAAAAGTAGAACTGTTTTGCAGGTTGTTTTTTTAAGTATAGGACATTAATCCGAAAGATAATCTTCTAGCATTATAATTTACATATGACTTTTTGCATATGGCTGGCTTGAACGTTATCTAATCTGGAGGTACAATTTTCGATCACTTTTTCTAAAATGTGTGCCTTCATATCGGCAATAGTGCGGAGAATGTTGTCCTCCAAGTGGTCAACCGTTTCGAAAAAATCAGTAATCATGGCTCTATAGCGGTTGCCATTGAATGTAACCTTCTTTCCAATATCATTTTTAAGAAATTACGGAACAATTATTCCACAAAAACCCATAAGGAGTACCAAACAGTTAGTTTTTGTGTGATAGCATCTTAATATACATTTGAGCATGTTCATCATTCCGAATACTTAAGTTTTGTTTATTGACGTATCCATTCAACCAAAAGTGAGCTTAACAAAATTTTCAAAATACATTTGCGCAATTTTTAAATGTTGTTCAGGCGTGTCGTTTTATTTATGTTGAAATGCCAAACCAAAACCAAACTAAAAATAAATCTCTTGACAGCTGACAAAATGGCCGCCAGTTAAAATAGTGTTGCCAACTTAATTTTTTAATTTGTTATAAAAAACACCTGTTACTTAAAATTCTAGACATAGATGTTTGTAGCTTATATACAAATAAAACTATTTTCCATGAAAGAAATGTATGATCTTTCCTGATAAGAAATTATCTGGATTTTCCTTTTCTTATCAGAGATAAATTAATTAAATAAGAATATTGACTAAAAAAACTAATTAATATTTCCTTTACACCATCATAAAATCTTTAAAAATCTGTTCGAAGAAACATGCTAACACCACTCAAGTATAGATGTATTGTATAATATTATAATATGTAAATATACAACATGCCTCAAGTGATTTCCCTGCTCACCAGGGCGTGAAAGGTATCGGAATAATTGTTTGCTGACACTGCCACTGCCACATCAAAATTTAAAGCATAAGTATAACGAAGATATTCGTTTAGTAAACAGACTTTAACTATAGGTACATAGATACTAGCAAAAGTGTATCAATAAAAATAATACTAAACACTAGCTCACAAGCAAGTGTTTATTTAAATAAAAATTATAAGAAACCAAGAAGTTTTGCTCAAAAAGTCTACTTAGACATTATCACAAAGTCTTAAGTGATGTTTTATAGTACTTGCTGTTGATGTTGATTCTTGAGTATCTAAAGTAAAAGTCTCCGTGCAAAGGGGTTTCCGTTTCCACATAGTTTTATAAAATAAAGTAATTCAAGCGTGAATTGAAGAAGGGTTCATCATCAGAATCGTGCAGGTCTTTTACTCCCATATAAATAAACTTCCCACAGAGAGAAAACCACGCTGGTGGCTATAAGCTACACTGCTACAGTATACAGAATACAGATGGGGAAAATGACCTAAAAACACATATAAAATATAAAACGGCTATCTTTACACGGAGAGGGAGCAATTGAAGAAAAATATTCTCTCATATTTTGGTTCACTGAACTGCAAGCTTGAGATACGAGTACCTTGCCTTGCTAAGTTCTTAATACTTTCTGTTTCTTTATTTTTTTCCCTTCGAGAAAAAATACGGTATGGTATGGAATTTTTAACCAGTGCAAAATAATGCACACAATCCGAACTAGTAAAAATAATAAGAAATATTTACTAGGATATTTAACAATTAATATCTGTTTCTTCAATCTAAAATTGAACCATTGACAAAAATATGTATGTTGCAGTGTCCGAGGAAAGGTACGTAGTGTTTCAAAAATAGTAGGGAATTACTTTGACAAGGCAAACGGTGTCTCGCAACATTCTTAGGAGTGATGAAACAAAAATTAAGCTTCTGATTACAGAAGAAATGTAAGGCGTCCTCAAGGAAAGGAGTTTCACTTTCGTTATACACTGAAAACGCAGAATCACGGAGGCCATTAGCATCATGGTGTGGGTTTGCTTGGCTTAGTGTGGGAACTTCCAAACTCATTTAAATCATGAGCGAGGAAATCCTAATATTTTGACAGTGGTTTTGTATGCTGAGGGTAATATGCCACTTAGATGACATTCATAACATCAAGACAACGATCCCAACCAGTCTTCAAAATTCGTGAGAGCTTAGCTTCGCGACCATCGAATCTCTGCGGTGTTCTAGTCATCTCAGTCAGCTGATCTCAACCCGATTGGGAATTCGTGAGTGTATCTAAGAACTCTTCAGCCACCATGTATTCCATCAATAAACACCAACTATGGGTTTTTAGGTTAACATATTTTATATAGCATTTTATTCTAAATAACTTTTTTAATTTGAAAAATAATGTCTTATTTTCAAATCAAATACTTTACTTTATCGATACTCAATCTTATGACAGTCCTAAGGCCTTTTATCAGCTAGTTCCCTTCAAAAGATAATCGCATGATAAGCCCACCTCCTTCACTCTTTATAATGGAACTGCAAATGATCCACAAACTATTCCCAAAATTTGTTCTACTTACTTCAAACAATCGCCTACCGATGACTCGTTCAAGTCAGATCCTTCATTTTTTGAATATCAGCCTAATTTCCTTTCTACTACTTCCTCGAACAATTGACCTTGATTATATTAAATATAAGTTGAATCAACTTAATGATAAATTCACACTCTGCCACATTTCTAAAAATTGTTCTATCTTCTCTTCTCTCACCAGTTTTTAGTCTATCTTAAACTTAACAGTAATGTCCACATGTGGTGAAAACCTCCTTCGTAACCTTATAGATCCCTAAATAAGCCCAATTGGCAATTGGCCCCATATTTTCAAATTATTTTAAAGGATTGTAATATTTTAAGTTTTCATCGCAAATCCTTTATTTCGCCTAGACAACATTTAGTTTTCAAAAATGTAAGTCTACCAACTTTGTGGAATTTGTGTCTTCTAAACTCTCGCATCTTGGAAAAGGAAACGGCGTTGACTTAAGGAAAGCCTAGACAAAATATACTACTGACTTACACTACTTAAGTTGTCTACTCTCAATCAATCCATTCCCTCTGTTCAGCAACCTTGAGCTCATAAGTTACCGAGAACTAAATTTCCATGGTCATAACCCATCATTACTCGATCTCGTACATATTCCAAGAATTGAAATCGTGCAAAGACGTTTTCTTAGAGGCCCACCATAACATGATCCCCTTATCCTTTCTCCATATCAAGACCGCCTTCAATCAATTAATCTCAAGGCTTGGAAGAAGCTAGAGAGATATCTGACATCTTGTTTATCCATCGTCTGTTTACTGGCTCTATTAATTGTCGAAATATTTATAACTCCATCTTTCTTAACACCCCGGCACCTCTTATGGCTCAAGTAAAGATTTAGTAAGCTGGAAACTTACTTACCTGGTATTCTTAATCTAATGTAAATGTTGAAATCTGTAACTTTCAACCGCGGCTTTACACAAGTCGAAAGCCTTTCATAAGCAGTAAAGAGTCTTCAATTAGTAATAAATCCAATACAATTACAAAACAATACATTGATTGCACTAAAAAGACTTTAAGAATGCAAAGAATGTATGAGACTTATGAAAGGCTTCAAAGACTGCAAGCAGTCCAAAAAGAATGCATTCTTTTAATTTGAATTCATAGGACTGCTTCAAATGATTTTGAAGTCACAGTACTGAAGTTAAATCAAATGACTTAAAAAAAGTCTTTCCATACAATTGACTGCAATACTAAAAAGTCTGCATGCTTTTACAGCTCTGCACATAATATAGGAAATAAGTAGTGTATTCGTGCTCTTTCTCATCGCTAGAACCTTTACATATGTCGTTGTTACTAAGTCGTATTTCTGTATCAGCCAAACAGATTGTCAACAGGTATTATGCTTACAAGCAATCATAAAGGTTTCTTTTCATGGTGCATTATCGAACGGGATCTTGTTTTGTCAAATGTGGGCCATATTTTTCTGGCCGTTGCGCAAGGCACGGGCGTAATGTCTTCTATCACTAAAACGGTTGACCGTATGAAAAAAAAAATGCGAACAAAATTGTTGCGAATCGTAATCTTGTCAACTATTTGTATTTGTTTTACATCATTTTGATCTACCGAAATAGAGAAAAAAGCTGTTTTTGAAGTCTTTGAACTTCCATAAATGTTAACACATGCACGAGATATGAGACTTTTAACACAATATTAGGTAAGTAAGTTTTCAGATTACTATATCTCATTTTGGGGCTTACCATTTATTCTGCCTTATTTAAATGGACTATAATAACAAATTTAAAAGAAATCAAAGTAATCCTTTTCAAATGTATGCTTTCAAAAAACTGTTTTATTCGATTATTTATTTTCAAATGGTGCGAAGATTAAGGCAAGCTCACTAAAATGTATCATTTTAAATTTTGTATGTATGGCTTTAATAACTTATATGACTTATCTCATTAAACACTGGAACAAAATGTACATCATTTTGGAAAAAGTAAAATTATTGGGTATGCATTTGATATCCAGGAATTAAACGCTATCTCCGTTTGTCTCACTTTCTAATCTTCTTCAACTAAGTTGATGACAGTATCCTTAGCTTCTTATACTCCTTTTTAGATTCATACTAAATTCTGATTCTAAGAGCATTATCCATGGAAGAATTATAAACCATATAGAATTTATAATTTTTCGAAAACATATTGTTGTCTATTGTCGCCAAAGCATAATAGTAGGGGAGCCCAAGAAGGGATTTTGGGATTTACTAAAGCGCGGCAGATTAATATACAGGGAGGTACCCAGTACCCCATTGAATACCTCCACCAAGTAATGGGTGATTTTTTAAGAGCTTGAGAACTTTTTTTTAAAAAAAAAACGCATAAAATTTGCAAAATCTCATCGATTCTTTATTTGAAACGTTAGATTGGTCCATGACATTTACTTTTTGAAGATACTTTCATTTAAATGTTGACCGCGGCTGCGTCTTAGGTGGTCCATTCGGAAAGTCCAATTTTGGGTAACTTTTTCGAGCATTTCGGCAGGAATAGCCCGAATTTCTTCGGAAATGTTGTCTTCCAAAGCTGGAATAGTTGCTGGCTTATTTGTGTAGACTTTAGACTTGACGTAGCCCCACAAAAAATAGTCTAAAGGCGTCAAATCGCATGATCTTGGTGGCCAACTTACCGGTCCATTCCTTGAGATGAATTGTTCTCCGAAGTTTTCCCTCAAAATGGCCATAGAATCGCGAGCTGTGTGGCATGTAGCGCCATCTTGTTGAAACCACATGTCAACCAAGTTCAGTTCTTCCATTTTTGGCAACAAAAAGTTTGTTAGCATTGAACGATAGCGATCGCCATTCACCGTAACGTTGCGTCCAACAGCATCTTTGAAAAAATACGGTCCAATGATTCCACCAGCGTACAAACCACACCAAACAGTGCATTTTTCGGGATGCATGGGCAGTTCTTGAACGGCTTCTGGTTGCTCTTCACTCCAAATGCGGCAATTTTGCTTATTTACGTAGCCATTCAACCAGAAATGAGCCTCATCGCTGAACAAAATTTGTCGATAAAAAAGCGGATTTTCTGCCAACTTTTCTAGGGCCCATTCACTGAAAATTCGACGTTGTGGCTCGTTAGTAAGTCTATTCATGATGAAATGTCAAAGCATACTGAGCATCTTTCTCTTTGACACCATGTCTGAAATCCCGCGTGATCTGTCAAATACTAATGCATGAATATCCTAACCTCAAAAAAATCACCCGATATTAGCCCCGTATATGTATGTGGCCACGCGTCAAGGATAAAGGATCAGATTAGTAAAAAAAAATGATTATCTGAAATTCTCGAGCGCGTCAGATTAAGGTAGGGTAAGTTAGTTATATGCTAAAAAGTGTATATTCCAATAATCTGACAATTTTCTATTGACGATAAGAAGTAGGTGGGTTACAAATTTGTAAAAAAAAACGTCATCTTGACTTTCTCGAGCGTTGCTAAATTTTTTTTTATTTTGAAGGCAATAATTTAACGTTCACGAATAATATATAATAATATATATTATAATGTATGTATAATCTGACGATTTCCGTAAGCCGAAGTAAGGAAAAATAATCGATAAAGTTTAATGCGTGCAGGTACATGATGCCAGTATTCCCCTTCCCGCGTTTCTATTTCTCTCTCACTCTTTCTCTATCTACGACTCTCTCACTCCGTCCCAACTGTGGGTTCTGTTACCATGACGCCATGACAGCTGATCGCACAGTTGTTTTTTCGTTTACAACATATTTGTAACGCCTGAAGTTATTTTGCGATTTTGATGTTTATTATGTGAATTAAAATTTAAAAAAAAGTTACTATGAGTGACATTAATGTAAAGTGTGTGTTTTGTGGTGAAACTAATTTACAAAAAACTATCAAATTTACGTTAGATACATTACATGTTTAGTAATTGAAATGTGCTAATTTTTGTTTGTACTAATTTGAAAAATATGGTCTGTACTGTATAATCAGTACACACCAGAATAAAGTCAACCTTTGAAGCGGACGGTCGTATTTTATTTCGAGAGGACAATTTTCTTACAGGGAAACAATTTCAAGGAAACGGACAGTTAAGTATCGCGAAATCCTAAGTGCTGGATGCGCAATCATTACAAAAATGTATAAATGTGTTAGAATATCGTCAGAGTAAGCCGGTTCTCAGTTTTTCAATTTGTTAAGTTAAAAGATTTGAAAAAATACAAAAAAAATTCTTGCCATTGTCAGGTTATGCGAATCCCTCCAGATAATCGTCAGATTATGAGACAGCACGTTTAGGGTATATATGTAAATGAACCATATATATCTTAATCTGACGCGGTCGAGTATTTCAAAATGGTGATTTTTTTGCAAATTCTAATAATGGCCGCGAGTTTGGGTTACATCCAAATCGTCAGATTATTACATAAGAGCCTTCTTTTAGGTTCACTTAACATCCCCTTTGAAAATCTGACGCGCTCGATAAATTTTTTTTTCCATTTTCAACCCTTACGTACGACCACCCCCATCGTGGAAACAATCAGATTAACATACGTATATTTTCAAAAATACGTTGGACATGGATGCTATTAATATCTGACGCGCTCGAGTATGTCCATGCAACTGTTTTTTTTACATTTTTGAAAATTTATAGCCGCTCTCCCCACCGATGGTATACAGTACGTTCTCGATTAACGCAACCCTCGATTCACGCAACTCCTCGATTTTCGCAACAGCTGAATGTTTATCATTATTGACGCGGTAATCGCAACTCTTCAAAAAAAACTGACTCTATAAGTGCAACTTTTGTTTTTATATGCATATCCTTATTTACACAGTTTCTTTGCTATTTTTGTTTTTGCCTGTTGCGTTACATTTGGGGCGGCAGTTATTTTACCGCTACTTTTGAGTGATGGGTACGATGAAGTTGTATGAATGTACATTTATGTCTATACAATGCAAAATGTTCTTATTAGTTTTAATGAATTTTGTTTAGTGAGTCAAAGAAAGCAAAATGTTCCAATTTCCAGCGAGGTCCTAAAAACAAAGGCTCATTACATGAAAAAATTAAAGAGAGGCCAGGATCTTTTAATTCGAGCAATGGTTGGATGACAAATTTTAAGAAATCACACGGAATTTGCCTGTTAAAAATTTGTGGGAAAAAACTTTCAAACAAACCGCAGCATGTAGATCCATTCTTGATTAAATTTATGGAAAAAGTCAGAGAGCTCGATTTGACACCAAATCAAATTTGTAACACCGATGAGTCTGGGTTATTCTACCGACTTATGCCCAACAAAACCCTTGTAGCTTTTAAGGAATCGACAGCTCCTGGCCGAAAGACAAGCAAAGAAAGAATCACATTTCTCGCCTGCACCAACGCATCCGGTTTACACAAAGTTAAGCTATTCGTCATAGGTAAATCTGTAAATCCACGATCATTTAAAAATTTTGACCACATGCCCGTTGTATACAGGGCAAATAAAAAAGCTTGGATGACGTTAGCATTCTTTAAACAATTGCATTACAAAAAAAGTCTATTGGCGTTCTTAGTTGGATGTGAGGGATCAGACCTTGAATTCAAAATTAAAGCATTTAACCTTCGAAATGCAATTTGCCTTCTATCCAACGCATGGAATGGATTGCAGGCAGATACAATGAAAAAATGTTGGAATGTGTTGATGGCCTCTCATAATAAGTGGGAAGATGAGAATGAGCTACCTTTGAGCACAGTTCGAGCTCAAATTATAAATTAACACGCGGTCGTATAGAATCCATATCAACTCTCTTCAATTAAATTTCCGTCAACGAATCCTTTTCGAATGAAGAAACGTATGATTGGGTACGCTAAACCATTTACAACAATGAGGAAGTCTACGAAGACAATGAAACAGGTGAAATATGAAATGAAAGTGGGTCCGAGGTTGAGATTCCTGCTCCCAAAATAAAGGCTGAAACTGCAATACAAGCAATACAATACAATACATACAGCAATTAAATGAGCTGAACAGAATTCAGGTCCTATTGAAAAAATTTCGAGTCTTCAAAAAATCCAGACAAAAGTGTCCAATTTTTTCCAAAAAAAAATAATTTTGTAAACATATGTATTATGTATTTGTTTATCTACTTTTATATCTTTTAACGAATTAACTTATTTTAGTTTTGTTTCATGTTGCATTAAATAAGTGTTGGTTTTCTGATTTTCACTTTGCATCTCGATCGAGCCTATTTATTCGGTTATTGCAACAACCTCGGTCATTGCAACCACCCTTGTTTTAATTAGTTGCGATAATCGAGAACGTACTGTATATGATATGACATTTTTTCTCGAATCGAGCCTATTTATTCGGTTATTGGCACTTGCCTCCTAGATGATTCTGCCTTTTTAACATTGAGTGATCACATATTTGCATCACGTCACCAAAAACGCTGCTATAAGTTTTAAGGTTTTCTCCGACGCGATGCAAAAAGTGATCTGCCACTGATATGATTGTAATAAATAAAACCTTTAATCGTCTGAAAATCAATTCTCATATTAGACTTATTTTTCCAATAAACCTATTGGATGTTCTGAACAGAAGAGATTCGTATCTCTTGACCTATGTCCAAATATTTCTCGTGTTATTATATTTTATCGCTATTTTCATAGTGAAATATCTATGAAATATCTGAAATTTCTCCCCAAACAATTCAACAGTAATATCTAAATTTCAAGTACAGATGCTATTGTTTTTATCCGCACTATACACGAATGTCATATTCACATGTCACACTTGCTGTAATTAAATAAAATAAAATAAAATAAAATAAAATAAAATAAAATACAGAATCCTCCGCTTAAAGAAACATCATATTTGGACGGGCCGGGCGCTTGCAAATGTTCTTGAGATAAATCTACACTTAAATAAAAAAAAAATGCAAATGCCTACACTACATACCTATTTTATCAATCTTAAGCAGTACATTGATCTTACGAATAACCTGAAACAAAAATAAATATCTTCCTTCATATTAATACAAACCTCGAAGATGATGATCCTCTTCTTTTATTATTTGATTTTAATTCTTTGTTATTTTTTACTTCACTATCTACCTTTTTGCGATACACTCGCTATACGCAAACGCACATATCCACATTGCATATTGATACCTATGCTGCCCAAAGTTGCATATGCAACGTAGGTACATCGCGACGACGTCAGTGTTGGGCCTGGGTGCACCAATGTAGGATGGACCTGTTGCCTTAATAAACTCGGTCATAAAAATCATGGGCGTGTAACATTAGCTATTCCTATCATTTATTAATCTTTTCTTTGATAAGAAACTTCCCTTAAAGGTGCAGTAAAAATCTTATCACAGATGAGCCTCGGGGAATTTCAGTCAGCCATGTATATGAGTCTTGCAAATCACGAAATTGCAGTTCGAAGAAATATTTATGGCGCTTCTAAGCCATTGAGCAGATCTTAAGCCCTCTTGCTCTTAGTCAGATAATATCGGCTCCTCTCCTTTCAATAAGCGGTGTATGTTTTGTTTATACACGTTTCATTACATATTGGTTATAAGCAAATGCAATTTGGGTGCGGTATTCGGTGAAGAAAGGTACCAGCAATAAAAATAAGGAGTGCGTCTTAGCCATTCACTCAATCCATTGATAAAACTTATACCTATCAATGTCAAAACAAAAAGTTGATAACTTTGTATTATATACTTGTGTGTTGATCTCAGGAAGTTAAATTAAAACCCAAAAACTTTTCAGGAGTTCCAAATGTTCACATTTGTAATTAATCATGTCAAAAGCCATCTATCCCAAACCATGAAGATGGATTTGACATAAAATCGGAAGGAAAAGCTAGCTTGAGTAATTTAATGAAAATTGTTCAGATATGTATGTACATATGTACTGTACAGTACATACCTAGTGTATGTTTTAAAACATAACAAAAGGATGAAAAGAATAAACGAAATACATTGGTTTATTATTAAATAAATAAATTAGTTGGCGCAACAGTCCGTAGACAACTCCTGTGTGCGAGTTATTTCAGGGATAGAGGGGACCTACAGTTTGTTTATATGCCGAATCCGAACGGCTAATTTGAGAAAGCTATTTTCAAGACAAGAATTACTCGGGAGTACCTACCGTGAAAAAAATTTGTAAGGTGGCACAGGAAGGGATTGAACCTCTGGCATGACAGTCCTACGGATTATGCATCACGCCACGGGCACTACATTGGTTTATTGTATAATGAAAATTAGTCGTCAAATATACATATGTACATAGATGAAGAAATGCTTTTGAATTCATTGTTATCTTCAAAGCTAAGATAATGAGTTTAATAAGTTGTTAGAAATCGTTGTAATATTAACGTTAGGAACGACAATAGTTAACGAACTGTTAAAAATAGTTCGAAAAAAGAGTAGTCCACTAAGCTGACCTTTAGAAAAGAACCTAACAATTTGTTTGTAAAATAAATAAATTGGGTGGCGCAACAGTCCGTTTGAGAACTTGGGCCTAGTGACTTACAACTCTCAACCATTCCTGTGTGCGAGTACTTTTGTCAGGGATGAAAGGGACCTACAGTTTTAAGCCGAATCCGAACGGCAAATTTTTGAGAAAGCACTTTTCATGACAAGAATTACTCTTGGAGAATTTGTTAATTCCTCGCAAGAGGCAGTACCCGTGAAAAAAACTTTTAGGTGGCATAGGCAGGGATCGAACCCAAGACCTCTCGCATGACAGTCCAACGCACTAACCATCATGCCACGGGTACTGTATTTGTTTGTAGTTTACCGATAATTCACCAGACGTCTTATAGTTACATATTATTATATGATATACTTGATATAAAATTAAATTATTAAAGTATTTTGAGTATGGAATAACTTTGAGGCAATACTTCTATAAGCCTCATTTAAATCATTTATGGAATAACTTTGTATTTACTTAATCTGACCTTACTGTTCTACTGTGAATTATCTAATAAACTTCGTGAAATAATGTTTTATTTTATTAAAATTGAGTCCTATTGCGATGCAATTTGTAATATTCTTATTGGTTTATAGAGTCAAACAAATATTTCACTTTAGGGATCAGAAAAATATCTTAATTTACCGTCTAAGGCGCCAGTTATAGCTATCATTGGTTTTCATCATCGAAAACAAACATTGGAATTTTTTTGGCAGGTCGTTTATAGCTATCATTAAAAATTTCTGTCATTGAAAATTTTTTCTTGATTGAAATCCACCGAAAAATTTGTACTGACAGAAATCTGTCATTGGAATTGTGTGAAATTGGAACACAAATCAGTGGAACGATTCGTTTCACTTTTGAACATAAAAGTATCAGCTGTTCAGGAAAATGAATTTCCGTCCGGAAAATAGAAAAATACATTTTTAGAGAAAAATAAATGTGCAACTAAACTTTTTTTTCTGAAAAAAAAAATTCTTTGTGTGATTTCCGATCGATCGGTATATAATTTTCATTTCTACTCAAAGGGAAACACCTTCAAATATCGATTCAAAATTTTTTCGGATTGATTTCAATGATAGTTATAACTGGCGCCTAAAAATTTGTCGGTGGATTTCAATCAGGAAATTTTTTTCAATGACAGAAATTTTTAATGATAGTTATAAACTACCTGTCAAGAAAATTCCAATGTTTGTTTTCAATGGTGAAAACCAATGATAGCTATAACTGGCGCCTTAGTGGCTAAAGCAGGGGCTCCTTGACGTCTCTATTTTTTAATTCTCAACCAACAAAAATATAACTAGTGAGACTTTGGCATTACTGATAATTGTAATGTTTTTCGATCTTAAAAATGTTTTCTGAGTTAAAAAAGAAGAAATATAGGATGCTCTCATTCTCTTTTGACATAACCAACTTTACCATATTTGGCTTGTCAGAGAGTATGCATCTATACGTGTATTTTGTTTGCAGTAGTAGACCAAATAAATTCAGGTTATAGGAAGTGCCATGATGGCAGATATGAAGACGAACGAAGAAGTCTTGTGTCAATGTGTTAGATGAATATGAATCAATCTTTCCAATAGGCCTTGAGAAGGAATGATGATAGACTTTTAGGTTTTAGATTTTAAGTGGTAACGTGTGAGTAAAAAAAATGTACATTCCAGTAAAATATTGAGAGTGAATCGATCAATTTTTTTTTCATTTTATTATAAGGTTTAATTGGGTTTCTTCGAATAATTTTGACTTATACATAGCGCGTGACGTAACGTGCAAGTAAATGTGTAGAACACAATGATATTGTTCTACATTTATATTTGAAAAATATTTCAAAAGTAAGCTCTTGTAATGAACAATGCTTTTTAAATTAGCTGTTTTAATTTGGCATTAAATTGTAGGTCCCATCCATTCCAGGCAAAACAGTCAAACATGAACGTTCGCAAGGTGGTTGTTTACAAGTTTTAAGGCCACTATATACAAATGGATTTATTAAAGGTATTCATGCACCAAATTTAAACAGCACGGGTTCTCATGAGAACATATTCCGTGAAAGGCTGCCTGTAGTGCAGTACTGCATTCCGTCTTTAAATATAAAAACTATAGTACTATCGTCGGGGAGACTCTTTGGGGTGGCATCTAGTGAATATGGACACATTAGCTCGGGCAGAGTTTTTGGACTTAACCTTTGCTTATAAAACCTTGCAACGCACATTGTTTTCCCAGGGGATTGACTTACTATATATTGATTGCTAGTAGCCAACCTCGCGTTGTCTATTCATTAACGCTACCACTTCTTCCAGAGAGAAAAGAACTAATAGAGAGAACCAACTTCGACGGTTGCTCTCTTTTTGCCTACAAGCTGTGATTTGGCCACCAACTTGCATACATATGTATTAACTCCATATAAAAAAAAATGTGGGGAACAAATACTTATGCAAGTTTGTGTACATACTCACCACGAGAGAGAAAAAACCACCTTTGAAAAATGGCGACCTTACTTACTTACTTACTTACTTAAGGTGGCGCTACAGTCCGGGGCGGACCTGGGCCTCAACCAACATGCGTCTCCAGCCAGCTCGGTCCCTAGCTAGCTGTCTCCAGTTTCGCACGCCAAGTTGGTTGAGGTCCTCACCCACCTGAGTGCGCCACCTGAGTCGCGGTCTTCCTCTACTGCGCCGTCCCCCGGGATTGGATTCGAAGACCTTCCGGGCTGGAGCGTTGATGTCCATTCCATTCGCTCTACATGACCCAGCCATCTAAGCCGTTGGACTTTTATTCTGCTAACTAGGTCAGTGTCGCTGTACAGCCCGTACAATTCGTCGTTATATCTTCTCCTCCATTCTCCATCTATACGTACGGGACCAAAAATCACCCGAAGAATTTTTCTCTCGGAGCATCCTAAGACGTTCTCATCTTTCTTTGACAGGGTCCAGGCCTCAGCGCCATAAATGAGAACCGG
This sequence comes from Eupeodes latifasciatus, assembly GCA_920104205.1. Taxonomy (NCBI): domain Eukaryota; kingdom Metazoa; phylum Arthropoda; class Insecta; order Diptera; family Syrphidae; genus Eupeodes; species Eupeodes latifasciatus. The sequence goes on from OV049925.1 coordinate 66,030,317, forward strand.
GATGACGAGTGTCTTATAGATGGTGACTTTAGATGCTCGAGACAGGACTTTACTTCTCAATTGCCTTCTAAGTCCAAAGAAGCAGCGATTTGCAAGAGTTATTCTTCGTTTGATTTCATTGCTGGTGTCGTTGCCTGTGTTTATAGCGGTGCCTAGGTAGACAAAGTCCTTAACTACCTCGAAATTATAGCTGTCCATGGTGACGTTTTGTCCAAGATGTCGTTGTTCAATGTCCTTTTTTGATGACAGCTTATACTTGGTCTTGCCCTCATTGACCACTAAACCCATCTTCTTCGCTTCCGTCGCAATGCTCAAAAACGCTCCACTGACATCACGCTTTGATCTTCCAATTATGTCAATATCATCTGCGTATCCGAGTAATTGGATGGACCTATGGAAGATTGTGCCTCTAGTGTTGGCGGTTGAGTTTTGCACAATTCTTTCCAGAACGATGTTGAAGAATTCGCATGACAGTGCATCGCCTTGTCTAAAAACCTTTTTTGACATCAAATGCATCGGTGAGATCTTTTCCGACCTTGATGGAGCAGCGTGCATTCTCCATCGTCATTCTGCACAAACGGATAAGTTTGACAGGGATGCCAAAACTAGACATTGCTCTGTAGAGCTCTTCCCTATGGATGCTGTCATACGCGGCTTTAAAATCGATAAAGAGATGGTGGATATCGATTTGAAGCTCCTGGGTTTTTCCCAAGATCTGCCGTAATGTGAATATTTGGTCGATAGTGGACTTTCCTGGTCTGAAGCCACACTGATAAGGACCTATCAGGTTGTTGACGATCGGCTTCAGACGTTCACATAGTATGGCAGAAAGGATCTTATATGCAATGTTAAGGAGACTGATCCCTCTGTAGTTGGCGCAATTTAAAGGGTCTCCTTTTTTATGTATCAGACAAACTATGCTGAGACTCCACTCATCGGGCATGCTTTCTTCCGACCATATTTTGCAGATGAGTTGGTGCATGCTCCCTACCAAGTCATCGCCTGCTGCTTTAAATAGTTCGGCAGCTATGCCGTCAGCTCCAGCAGCTTTGTGTGACTTCAGTTTAGATATAGCTATCTTCACTTCGTCTAGGTCGGGTAGGCGGAATTGTTGATCTGCGTCGCCTAAGTTGAGTGGTTCTATTTCCCTTACAGCGGGATTCGGTTCGTCATCGCCGTTATATAATTTGGAGAAGTGGTCTTTCCATATTCTCAACATAGACTGCGGTTCTACTACGATGTTCCCCTGATCGTCTTTACAGGCTTCGGTTCGTGGCTGGTACCCTTGGGAGTTTTTTTTTTTTACCTTTTGGTAAAATTTACGAACCTCATTCCTGTTGTAACATCCCTCTATCTCCTCGATCACGCGCTTCTCGTGCTCTCTTTTTTTCCATCTAAGAAGCCGGTGTTCCTCTCTCCTCCTCTGCTCGTAGAGCTCGCGAGCAGCTCTGGTCCTTCTGTGCAGCGCCGTTTTGTATGCCTCTTGCTTCGCTGCGTGTGCTTGCCGGCATTCGTCGTCAAACCAGGGGTTTCGCTGTTGTGGACGTGTGAAACCTAGCACTTCAGAGGCGGCATCTCTGATGGCTGCAAGGCAATGTTGCACTGGTTTTCAATGCTTAATGCATGCAGCATAGGACTCCTTAAGAGGTTACTAGAGACTCGATCGGAAAAGGACATGGCAGTCTCTTGCGATTGTAGCCGTCTAACGTCGAAACTTCTCACAGTACTTCCTTATTTTGGCTTGGACCGGGATATCCGTAGCCGTACCTTGGCTACAACGAGGTAGTGGTCCGAGTCAATGTTGGCCCCTCGGAAAGTTCGGATATCCTGTATACTGGAGAAGTGTCGTGCGTCGATCGCAATGTGGTCAATCTGGTTGACGGTTGATTGATCAGGAGATTTCCATGTCCCCTTGTGGATATTGAGATGTGTGAACTGCGTACTAGCTACCAGAATGTCGCGCCCCGCAGCGAAATCGATCAGCCTGAATCCGTTGTCGGAGGTGGTGTCGTGGAGGCTGTATCTCCCGATTGTGCCACCAAAGATGTCTTCTCTTCCTAGCTTGGCATTAAAATCTCCTAAGACAATTTTAATGTCATAGCCAGGGCACTGCTCATATGTCTTGTCCAAGAGCTCGAAGAATATGTCTTTGTCTTTCTCCTCTGTTGGGGCATGCGCGCATATTAGGCTTATGTTGGCGAATTTAGCCTTGATGCGGATTGTCGTGATGCGCTCGCTCACACTGTTGAAACTCAAGACTTTTGGCCTGAGTCTAGTTCCAACAACAAATCCTTATTTCGTTTGCTTGGGTTGTCAACAGTGAATCCGTCCGTATCCGAGGCTTGTTGGTGCTTCGCAACTAAAAGATTTTTACGTGGTCAGGAAGTCACCCTGACGGCACAACCCCCAACCTGGAGGGCCAGATCCTTAGTATAACTCCAAGGACGGGGAGCCGGATAAACCGCTCCTTATAAAAATGGCGACCACCTTTGAAAAATGGCGGATGTAGTCAGCTGTTCAGAGGTGTTCAAAGAAAATTCAAAATTGTGGATGAACAACTTTTTGGTACTCTCATTGTGTTCGTTTGAGAGTAATATCATTCGAATATGAAGTGAAAATAATTACTCTTGTTAGGTGCCAGAACAATGAAGATTTAGAAACAATTCTAAATTACGCATTTAGATAAATATTAGTTAGTTATTTGAAGCCAGTTTTAATCATTAAGTAAGTAAAATAAATTAGGCGGTGCAACAGTCCAATGAGAATTAGGACCTAGAAACATAAAACTCTGAAAGCACTACAACTATTATTTGTATTATTAGCTGCGTTTATTCGTTTAATTTTCGCTCAGACCGTTGAAAGATGCAAACAAAACTCAGATTTGTTTCAATTTTCAGAGTTTATCGACTTAATTTTGTTGCAGGAACATTGAAAACGAGAGTTACAGAATGTAAACATGGAACATTGAAAACATTTTTATATACTCATCTCTTTTTTCCATTCCTATTTTATTTGTGTGTACTCGTTGTTTATTTTCTTTACATTACTCACGACATTTCCAAAATGCTGAAAATAAGTGATTTAAGTAGACACTAAATAAAAAGACCGTCAACTTGTTACTTCTGTTGCTAATTTTCATTGCATAAGATTTGTGAATAGGTGATAAGCTATTCTTACTGCTTTCCCCTAAGGTAGTGTGTTGCTTTTAAAGGCTTAACTACATAAGCCGAAAAGTACATTTGTACAAAAGTAAAAATATTTGTATTATCGCTAGTTCAGTGGTTTTGTGAAAAGAATATACAAATTTGTTCTTCAACCAAAATTTAAGTCTTATGCATCATTTTTATAAGTTTTCCGGTTCTAACTATTTATATCTTATCTTTCAGTTATATAGCGACAAGGAAAAATCTGTCAGGGAAAGTTCTAACTACAGTTTTTCTGAAAGTGCATTGTGGCTTATTCATAGATGCTTGCTAAACTTTTTAGGCTATTCATAAATAAATGCAAATCTAAGATAAGGGCTAAACCTGAATAACTATAAACATAGAAAATGCTGTGTTCAAGTAATTATTATCGCAGCCAAATTTCATAATTGATTTTTTTTGGTGTATAAAAAAGCTGAAAAAGTAATTCATGACAAATAAATGTTACGTTAGCACTAAGTTCCAGAAAATATCGATTGATACCGCAATTGCAGAAGATATGGATATTTTATATAAATATTCCCGGTAAACTGTAGAACTATATTATTTCCGCCTTTTATAATTCAATGCAGTATATTTTAGATAAAACAGTAGTTAAGTTATTAGTTAAGGTATTACTATTGAAATAAACATAACATACATACATTTATAAAAAACATGTACTCATTCATATATACAAATAAAGTCTAATCTAAAAAGCCTTAACCTTGTTAAACACTTTCTGCACACATCCTTTCTTGTTTTGGTTGTTCCTGCCATCTATCTGTAACTTAGAGAAAAAGAAGAGAAAAACAAATTCACCACGAACTACCGGTATAACTTCTTCCGTTATTTATTGACAAACAAAAATGTATTGCTAGAATTAATTTGAATTATAGGAGTATTTTTGTAGATATAAAAACGACAAGATATTAGCAAAACTAAAAAAAAAATTCATGAGAATTACAAATATTATAATGAGACTTTAAAAAACATAGCCTTCTTGGCTATCAATAAACAAAAATGAGAAATGTCGCATTTCCCGGAAATGATGTTTTTTTGTGTACTCTTCTCCGAGGTGAAAACATGTATACACCGATACGAATTCAACACGCTATAAAAAATGAGAGTAAGAGGTTTCGAAGAGACGGAGACGAGGAAATTTGGTTCTCTCATTTAGTTTTTTCTCTCTGCTCATGTGAATGATGCTTTATCTTTCAGTTATATAGCGACAAGGAAAAATCTGTCAGGGAAAGTTCTAACTATAGTTTTTCTGAAAGTGCACTGTGGCTTATTCATAAATGTTTGCTAAACTTTTTAGGCTATTCATAAATAAATGCAAATCAAAGTTAAAGCATCTTGCACATGAGCTACGAACTGCGAACTGCGAACTGTGGATGTTCGCAGTTCGCATATTTTGACTTTTCTTTCGCATGAGCTTTATTTCTATTCGCAGACAGCGACGAATTGTCAACCCTTTTCTCCATATTTTCCTCAGCCATGATCTTTCACACAAAAACAAAACAAGAGCGGTATAATTTTGAGGTTAAGTTGAGCGCGAACAATTTATTCGTTGCAGTGTGGATGGTATGTGGAACGCGAATAGAGTTTGACAGTTCGTAGCAACCCACTGCAATTCGTTACTACCACATTGTTTTTACAAAATTCTCTTGTTTTAGAGAACAAAATGCAAATTTTATTATTCTTATATTAGTGTCAATTGGTTTCTTATAATTTAAATGTGTTTTTGTGTGGAATTGACTTTTTGAAATGTGTAAAATCACGTTTGTTCGTCCATTCGCAGTTCGCAGTTCGTTGCTCATGTGCAAGGCACGTAAGGGCTAAACCTGAATGACTATAAACATAGAAAATGCTGTGTTCAAGTAATTACTATCGCAGCCAAATTTCATAATTGATTTTTTTTGTGTATAAAAAAGCTGAGAAAATAATTCATGACAGATAAATGTTACGTTAACACTAAGTTCCAGAAAATATCGATTGATACCGCAATTGCAGAAGATATGGATATTTTTTAAAAATATTCCCGGTAAACTGTAAAACTTTATTAATTCCGCCTTTTATAATTCAATGTAAAATAATTCAATGCAGTATATTTTAGATAATACAGTAGTTAAGTTAATTAGTTAAGGTATTACTATTGAAATAAACATAACATACATTTATTAAAAACATGAACTCGTTCATATATACAAATAAAGTCTAATCTAAAAAGCCTTAACCTTGTTAAACACTTTCTGCACACATCATTTCTTGTTTTGGTTGTTCCTGCCATCTATCTGTAACTTAGAGAAAAAGAAGAGAAAAACAAATTCACCGCGAACTACCGGTATAACTTCTTCCGTTATTTATTGACAAACAAAAATGTTTTGCTAGAATTAATTTGAATTATAGGAGTATTTTTGTAGATATAAAAACGACAAGATGTTAGCAAAATTAAAAAAAAAATTCATGAGAATTACAAATATTATAATTAGACATTAAAAAACATAGCCTTCTTGGCTATCAATAAACAAAAATGGAAAATGTCGCATTTCCCGGAACTGATGTTTTTTTGTGTACTCTTCTCCGAGGTGAAAACATGTATACACCGATACGAATTCAACACGCTATAAAAAATGAGAGTAAGAGGTTTCGAAGGGACGGAGACGAGGAAGTTTGGCTCTCTCGATTAGTTTTTTCTCTCTGCTTCTTCTGCAGATTCGGCGAAAATTGATTTGATTTTTTTATTGTTTCAACCTTTATAATAATAGATGTCCTTAGTTTCCTTAAAAAAAAAGTTGTTGATATGGAGAAACTTGATTTTTGTATTTTGTTTATTTTTGTTTTGTTTGTTTGTCAAACTTTATAATATTACATGTTCTTAGTTGCCTTAAAAAAAGTTGTTCACGCCTATTAATTATTATTTTTTACATTAAACCTACAAAAGCTAAATAGGTGTAATCTTTTTAAGGGGCCAGTTATAGCTATCATTGAAATCGATCCGGAAAAATGTTTGAATCGATATTTGAAGGTGTTTCCCTTTGATTAGAAATAAAAATTATATACTGATCGATCGGAAATCACACAAAGAATTTTTTTGAGAAAAAAAAGTGTAATTGCGCATTTATTTTCCTCTAAAAATGTATTTTTCTATTTTCCGGACGGAAATTCATTTACGAACAGCTGATACTTTTATGTTCAAAAGTGAAACGAATCGTTCCACTGATTTGTGTTCCAATTTCACACAATTCCAATGACAGATTTCTGTCAGTAAAAATTTTTCGGTGGATTTCAATCAGGAAATTTTTTTCAATGACAGAAATTTATAATGATAGCTATAAACGACCTGCCAAAAAAATTCCAATGTTTGTTTTCAATGTTGAAAACCAATGATAGCTATAACTGGCGCCTAAAGGGTATTTTTCATAAGAATATCAATCGACTAGCAGAGCATATCTATTATATGAAATACGTCCTTTTGTTATGAATTTCAAACTTACTCTCCACAGTTTGCGCAATATTAAAAAATATTAAAATTCAAATTCAATTCAATTTTTCAAATCAAATTTTTGCTCAATATACATTTGTAGGGTGCATTATTTCTTACAATTTTTGCAAAAACTAAATTATTTACTAGGTACATGACACTGGAATATTATTTTTATACGCATCTTCATGGCACAACTAATGTGTAATGACCTTAAATACCAGTCGTTGATGTAAGACAAAACGAACATACCTAATACATGAGTATTGGCAGCACTTGTTTTGATGGAAAATACAAAGGCGAAAACGAATTGAATCGGTACGGCGACGGCGACGGCGACGGCAATCAAAGGCAAACGCAAACCGCAAAGGGCAAGGCGCAAAGCAAAAGGCAAAAGGAAGAAAATATTTTAAAGTACGCTAAAAGTTTTTGCAAAAATTATTTTCATCTGATTGTGTGCATAAACTTATTGTTAAAATGGATCAAATCGGTCCAGAATTGCTAACCAAAATCTTAACCATCGAAGAATTGGGTAAGACCCCCAAAGATGTACAAGAAAAAATTAATAAATATTTTGAGGAGATATTCGATGAATTCCTCACAACGAAGGCTGTCGGGGAAACTTCAAGGAATACTGTGGGTAAGTTTTAAATAGCATGGTTTAAAAATTATTAATATCCGTTTTGTAATAATTTAAATATACATAGCTAGTTAAGAGTATAATAAATGAGAATAGAGAATTTAACAAATATGCATCGTTGATATTACTATTTAAGACATCACCACATTATTTTGTATCAATGCAGAAAAGACGCCATGCCGGCAAATTTCAATACCTAATGAAATTTCTTAAAGTTCCATTTACATATTATTGAGATTGAAAAATTCTATAGGGAAGAAAAATAAAGTTAAAGCTAGCCGGATTTCATGTGAAACAAACTTACTTCACATGGATAGTACCTACTGGGTTTTAAAACAAGTTTTTCGTTCGACTTAAGTACAAATGTAATGTAGGTAGGTACATACAAAAAAAAACTTGTGCATTATAATTAACATTACTTACATCAAAATCAGCAAATGGCTGAAAGAGTTTCGGGACTTAAAATGTAAAATGATGAGTTTGGTGGAGCTATTGATAATATCAAACTTGCAGGTATACTTTTCAAAAAGAACATAATATCAAACTATTGTCTTAGTTCTATATAAAGCTTCCCCCAAAAAAACATCCGGATAGGTAGGTAGAAAACACTAGAAGTTTCTTTAATAGCTTATAATGAAAAAACAACTACATACTGAGTTGCTTTCATTTAGAAGTTAAGGACGATTTTGTTTAAGACAACTTTTAAATTTCAACTATGTAATAAAAAGAGTAAAAGTAGTGAACAAACACAATTTTGTACTTGCCGATTAAATCTAGAGCTAAATCCAACTCTCAATACTCGCAGGAGGTTGTTTTAGTGTCGTTAAACAAAGGTAAACAAAATAAGAATAAAATGGCTTCAATTTTAGAGCTTAAGATATTGGAATTCAGTACTTTGGAAGGAAAAGCTATACAAAAAGAGGTTATGAAATGTTCTCTGTAATAACCTTCTCGATAGAATCATTAAAAAAAGTCGAGTGCTGGTATTCTAGTGGGCGGGCACAAGTGGACGTTAATTATAGTTAAAACCGCTATAAAATAAAAGAAATAAACAGTATTCTAAAAGAACTTCTCAACCAGCACTTGGGTTTCCTTAGTTGATGCAAGAAATGTTTCACCCCTTCTGATTTGGCTGTTATAAGACTCATATTGTACATAGGTACGTACAAGTCGTATAACTCCCATCTCTGGACTGGTGCTTCTGCAACTAACTTAAGCCCCTTGAACAGTATTGAACGTAAAGCATTTAAATTGATTAGTGATAAAACCATCATAAGTTCATTTACTTCGTTTGAACATCGTCGTAAGGTTTCTTGTCTAACCCTTTTTTCCACTATTTTAACGGTTTAAGCTCTAGAGAAACAGCCATTTCCTAGGAAGCTCATCAGTATATCTTCAAGTCCAACTTCGGTCGTACTGTCAAATACAGAGATTGGTTCTTTAGCCATACTACGAGAAAGTGGAAAGCCTTACCACACTCTTTATTTCCTCTCTCCTTTTCCTAGTGCTCGCACTGTATCTCTGTATATAAACCTTAAATACAAATTGAAATATTTCCAAGATCTTAAGAAAATTAATAGTAAAATGGGAATATTAGTTAAGAAGACTTTGAAAATGAACATATTTATAAAGGGTGTCCCAAAATTAACGCAAGATTTGAATTAAATAGAAAACGCCGTTTTTAGTCTTTTGATAGTTATATTTTTATTGACTCGTAAAGTACATAGGATAGGGTTATGTATGGAATAACACATCGGACAAATGGCCTCCACGGCTTTGCATGCACATGCGCACTCTTTTGTTGAAATTTTCCATGACCATTCTGCATAAATGTGGCTGAATTTCGTTGATGCAGCGTTGAATCTCCTCCTTTAATGCACGGGTGGTTGTGGGCTTGTTGACATAGACTTGTGATTTGAAATAACCCCATAAAAAGAAGTCTAATGGTGTTAAATCACACGATCTAGGAGGCCAATTTTGATAACCGAAACGAGAGAGTACACAACCTGGAAATGTCTCATGCAGTAATTGAATTGTTTCACGGGCTGTATGACATGTGGCACCGTCTTGTTGAAACCACATATTGGACACATCAATATCATCCAATTTTGGCAGAAAGAACTGTGTAATCATGTCGCGATATCGAGCACCAGTAACAGTCACTGCTTGACCAGCATCATTTTCAAAAAAATATGGCCCAATTATGCCTCCAGCCCAAAATCCACACCATACAGTCACGCGTTGTGGATGCATTTGTTTTTCGACAATCACATGTGGGTTCTCCGAACCCCAAATGCGGCAATTTTGGCGATTGACAAAGCCATCAAGATGAAAATGTGCTTCATCGCTTAGGATGATTTTGCTCGAAAAATCAGCCGCCAAGCTTTCACTATTTTTGAAATATTCTTTAATAATGAAGACACGTTGTTCTATCGTGTAACGCTCCATTTTTAATAACCCTATACTGTTAGCTGTCAAATTGCTTTTTTTTCAGGGTTGCCAACACTTCACTGCACAAATGGCGGCAAATTCAAATCTTGCGTTAATTTTGGGACACCCTTTATATCCCTTAAAGACATAAGTAGGTCGGTATCAGACGATATATAGAACTTTATATGCATTCCTTGAACGCAAATTTACTATAGTTAGTTTTTATGATGTTATTAATAACAAATTTCAATACTTTTTACATACGAACAAAAGTTATTAAATGAAAGGGTAATGATTTAATAAAATTCGGTTCAATGTGAAAATATAAAAAGCTTTTATAAGTCGGAGGTAGATCGACTTCTTTGGGTAATCTGCACACTTTTAAAGTGTTCGAAAGGTGCTGGTACCATAGCTTTTAAGTTTAATTTAATGTATCTAAAAAAGGGGTTGGATTTTTGTGACTACATCAACTTCTAGGTATCAATCACCTTAACATTTCATCGAGGTAATTTGCCTTCTTATCTTCTATGAAAGGTGAGTTTATAACTAGCGCCCGGTACAAAATTATTATACACATAATTGAAGTAATTTAAAATTTGCATTTATGTCCATCATTTTTTTATTGTAGGTATATAATATTTATCTAAAAAAAAAAAAAAAAAAACATTTTGCATTTATTTTTTTCCAAGATGAAATTCGGACTAATTGCGAAAAGAAGGTCGAGGATTTAACATCACAACTTCAAGACTATGAATTAAAGTTAAAAAATTCTGAACGAAATGTTGTCGAGCTACGAAAACAAATGGACACGTATTCGGCCGAAAGGACTAACTTAATGGAACTGACAAATAAATACGAAACTGAGTTATCAACAACTCGCCGCGAAAAGAACAGTATTAAAGACGAGCGTGATGCGCTATTTAAATCAATAGAGAGGCAAAATTCAGAGTTAGAACGCATGCAACAAGAGCTAAGATCATGCCAAAAACAATTGAAAGCGGCTATCAATAGTAAGTGTGAAGCTTTGGCACGCGTTGATGAAATAGAAAGCAAAGAAGCCGCACTAAATTTCAAAGAAAAACGCATGGAACAAGAACGCTCGATACTTACAAACCAAGTCCAAACACTGTCTCATGATCTAAATCGGAATATTTCGGAACTTCAAAACATTCGCAGGGAGAATACAATAAGAAACATGCAATTAGAGGCAAGACTTAACGAGAAAATGGAAGAATTGAAAATTGCTCATACACAATGCGCCCACTACAAAGAAACTATTGACAGTTTGACCGCCAACTCTCAAGAACTATCGGCTAAAATGCTTGCGCAGAGTGAAGAAGCCAACAAAATGATGGAGTTCTACAAGAAAGAGCTTCAAGCCAAGACAAAGCTATCCGAACTCTATAAGGCAAACTCAGAAGAGCGAGCTATGGAAAGCAACGAAATGGGACAAGCTATTACGGATTTGAAGCGCATGTTGGCCGAAGCAAGCGACCAATATGGGGAGCTCGAAACTAATTTGAAATCAATAACAATGAAGCACGAAGAAGAAATGGAAGAGAAAAACAAAACTATTGATGCACTTAAAGCCGAAATCCTACACGCCAATGATTTGCTTAAGGAAGTTCAAAGTGAAAACATGGAAAATGCAATTGAAAAATTGGCACCTTCTGCAGCTGTAGCCAGTCGTCTCATAAAATCTGACATGACACTTACTGAACTCTATTCGCTCTATGTCAAAGCCACTGAAGACAGCGAGCTCCAAAAGCGCGAAAATAACCGATTGAACCTTCAAATGAAGACAATCCTTAATGAGCTTGAAGAACGAGCACCTCAAATCAAAAAGCAGGAAATTGAATACGAAAAACTAATTGAAGCTAATAACATCTTAGCAGCTAAGTTAGATGAATTTATAGTGAGAAGAACTGACAACCAACAGGAAATGGAAGAAGCCCAAACTAAGATAAGCCACCTAGAACGTGAAAACAAAAAACTTAAACATTCCCAGAGCGATTTAAGTAGACAAGTTTGCTACCTGCTAAAGGAAATCGAACAGGTTAGTATTCTGTGAAATGCAAGTTTATCTTTAATACAGTAAAATATTTTTTTTTAGAATCGTTGCGGTTATACTTCGGAGAACCAACAACAACTTAGCCACAACTTATCAACTGACGAGGTTATATCCAAAAAGCTGGTAACATTCTCAAACATAACAGAACTGCATGAAAACAATCAGAAGTTGCTTTTGTTGGTACGCGATCTAAGTGACAAACTAGAAGAAATTGAGAATTTGAAACAGCAAATAAGTGAAGCGTCTTACAAGGAAAAAATAGAAAACTACACCAAGAAGATGCAAAGCATGCAAGAATCCTTACAGAACCAAACAAAAATGCTAAACACCTGCATGGCTAAATGCGAACGCTATAAACGCTTGTACTTCGAGGCATTCACCAAAAATGCAAACAACTCGTCCAAAATCCGATCCGAAGACACTGATGAAAGTATGGAAATGGACGGAAGTAACACTGCTGCCCAAAACACCACCAATGATAAGGAATCATCGGATAAAGACAAAAAAATACTTGAACTGGAGAATCAGTTGATTGAAGTCAAGAAACAAGCACAATCGTTCAAGGAGCAGTACGAATACTATACTCAAGAAAAAAAGAACAATGAAAAAATCTTGAATGATCAATTTGATTCTATGCGTACGGAAGTTCGTGAATTGACAGCAACTAATTGCAAACTTATGTCGACAGTTGAATACAATAAGGAGTTGCTGAAGATCCAACAGAAGAATATCAATACTTACAAACAACAAATTGCTGCTCTAGAAGATAGAAATAAAAACTATGAAAACACAAATATAAAGCATGAGCAAACAACTTTATACTTGAAGGATGAAATTATGAAAGCCCAGAAGAGTCTGTCGGCAGCTGAGTCCGAGCTTAACCATCTGCGGCAAGAAACTCGTCTTCTTAAAGATGCTGCTTCGCGTTTACAGTCCGAAAAGGAAGGCTACCATCGTGAGAGGCAAAATCAACACCTGCTTCTGAATAACTTGGAAATGATCAAAGCCAGTTTCGAACGATCTGAAATGGAGGGCAAAGCTCGCTTGGAATCGCGATTGGATGAAACACAACGAGAACTATCAGCACAACGTCGTCGCTATCAAGAGGAGCAAGACCGTTTCAGAGAACTTGCCGCTGACATGAAAAGACAAACTGAAACGGCCAAGGAAAGAATGGAAGAAGAAAGTCGAGTTGCCGAACAACTTAGACAAGAAATGCTCTCGTTGCGCAATGAATTAAAGACAAAATCACTTCAGATCGACGAACTCAGCAAGAAACTTCAAGAAAGTCTGGCACCAACTAAAGACGACAATCCAATAGCAGTTGCTAACAAGAAAATACGTGAGTTAGAGATGAGAAATGAAGAGTGCAAACTTGAAATTCAGTTCCTCAGCAGTGAATTGGCTAAATCTAAGGAACACGCCGAACAATATTTCAAAATATCTGAGAGTGCTGAAAAAGAAATAAAGAATCTTGATCAACTTCATAACGAATATGTTGTCAAAGCCGAAGCTGAAATAAAGGCTTTAAAACAAACCGAAACAGATTTGAGATCACGCATAGAAGAACTTGAAACTGAAATTCAATTGCAAGCTGTTACAGAAGCACAAAACAGTGGCAGTGCAAGGCCAGTTCAATTGCAGAAAACTCAAGATGAACTTAAGGAAACCCTTCAAAAATTGAACGAATGTAATCGGGAATTGAGAAATGTTCGATCTGAATATAATAGTTTGTCTGAGTCTTTGAATTCGGTTGAGCAGAAATATGCAAATGAAATGGTTCTACACTCGGCAGATATCCAAGAATTGTCTAAAGTTAAAAGTGAACTATTAAAGGTAAGTTACTTGATATTATTTTAAATAAATATGAGATAAGTAAATTGTGCAGGTAATAAACATTTTTGGACATGTAAGAAACGACAATTTTATAAATCCCCTATTTAACTCCAGAGGAGATATTCCACACGGTTTTTGAGACGTACCCATTGATTTGCTTGAGTATATTCTTACACCTAGCCTTTTTTTTTTGAGCACGTGTTGAAATATGTGAACAAATCTTTTTCACAAATAAGTTTTATTTATATTATCTTATGATTAACAAAGCCCCATTCTTCCGGTATGTCACATAATGATTTTGCTTTACCATATTTTGCACAGAATCCATAGTATCTGGCACAACACCTGATTTTGGAAGAACTTTTTCGTCGTTGAATGAGGGTAGTCCAGGATTAAATTTGTTATTTAGAACTTACCAGAGCTATAAGATGGAACATTAATACCAAACGCGTTGATTTAAGATTGTCAAAATAACTTGAAGAAAAAGAACTTTTTGTATGATGATACTGAAACAACTTGGAGATATACTAAGTTCGTAATTGTAGGGTTTGTTGCCCATATCCAATTATCATACTTTGTTTAAAATAAAAGTTCTATAATAGCAAACATTTATAAAACGAAAAACATACAATTATTTGTTTTGATTTATTCATTAAAAAAATGGATATCAACAAAAATATTTTAAAACTTATTAGTCTATGATTTGCGAAAAAAAAACCGTTTTAAAAATTAAAAAACCGAAGAAGAAGGAAAATGCTTTTGAATGTGAAATCCTTCTTAAGGCAACGGTCTAGTCACGGATCGGTTCTCATTGATCAACGAAATTAAGCATCAGCAACCCATTCCGATCATAGCCTCGAAAATACTCACAGTTGCTCCTCTGCCATTTTCGTTTAAATTCAGCAACATAATAAATACAAATGCCAACTTTTGGGAACACAACTGTTGCTAAGCTCACGAAGAGCTTATGTTGTTTGTTTACATTCTAAAGACCAATTTTGCCAGTTGCCCCATTTTTTTATTTTATTATTAGCGCACACTCAAAAGGGTGTTGAATACCTAAAATATGCCAGAGGCACAGTGTGAGATGTCGGTGTAAATTTTGAATCCTTAAACATTGCAATGACTACTTTCGCGTGGTAGGGCTAAAAACCGAAAGTCTATACTTCAAAAACTATACTTCAAAACAAAAAAGCGAGTCGAATTTGAAAGGTCGAATTGAAAACGATCCACCGTGAACCTCAAAATGTCCAAAAGTACCTTAAGTACCTCATTTTACCCAGGCCGGAAATATAAGCAGCAATGAACGCATTCAACTTATAACGGTCACAAGAAGCAATCTTAAAAAACGATTTTAATTCGATCTTGTAGGGTTTCGTCCTCTGTCCCTCTGAGCCATTGAGCCCAATAGAGTCTCCCAACATAAGGAGGAGTTTACAACTTAAAAATACTTACAAAATATAATCTCACAGGTTGAATTGTTTATGGCAGTTTTGATAGTCACCAGATTCTCCTTCTGTGTAAACTGATTCGAATTGGCTACTTTGTGATAATAGAGTTTTTCTTCATTCTTTCGAACGACTTTCGACTATCTCTTATGGAGATAACAAATACAAACACGATAATAGGAAAAATATCGTGTGGATGACCTTCTGGGCAATCAAATAGACTTGACCTAGATCTAAATTAAAAACAATTTAATTGCTTGATATCTAGTGCATTATTACTATTATTACAATTTCTTTATTTTACCAAAACTTGATATACACTTGAAAAATTATTTAAGACATAAGCATGTAAAAAAAAGTAGCTCGTTAATTGGAGTCCTAACTGGATCCTTCCTAATAGGAGAGTATGGCAAGGACTTGCCGTATTCTCAAATATATTTGCAGAAGCGAGGAAACAATATCTTACCTTCTCAGTATCTGCCCTGCTCTAGATCAGAAACGTAGGATTCTCTTAGGGAGCCAATTGGTTTGAGCTTAACAGAAAGTCTCTAGATTAATAAAATACAAGAATGCGACGACAATTGGGCTAAGTGTGTTTCATTCTATCACTGACAGCTACTTGAACTTAACTTAACCTTCGAAAACCTCAAGCTAGCTCAGAAGAATGTTTGTTTTAAAATCCACTCTCTTTGAATCCACTCTCTACAGTCCAAGTCTATCTTTTGAATGAATAAAATTATTATGTGTGGTATAAAAGTTCATCTTTTTGGATAATAAACTTGCAAATAAAAATTTTGTTCAAAACACTCAATTATACAAAACTCTATCTATAAGCTTAGGCTACGTTTTATTACTTGAAAAAAGGAAAGACTAGTTACATGTACATTGTACATATACAAGTACTTTGTTGTCTTGTTATTTGATGCAATGGTTTTTTTTAAAACTCACTTGACACTGATGGTTGGTTGTTTTTTTTTTTTTTTTTTTTTCAATAAAGATTCGTGAACAAATCTCTAGCTTGCAGGAAGGACGTGATACAGCTGTCAATGAACTGAATGAGAACAGAAAAACTTTGGAGGAAACTAGACGCCTCCTACAAACAGAGAAAGAAGGATTGGAAAGCCGATTGGCAGACTTAGATTCCCAAAATGCTTCGCTTCACAATCAAATACAAGCACTTACCTCTAAACTTTCCGTTATAAGTAGTTCTAACGTTCACACTACAACAAATGACTCACTTAATGAATCCTCCGACATAAATAAATCCATAGCCGAAGAAGACATTAAGAACAATGACCAGTTGTTACAAATTATAAAATATCTACGCAAGGAGAAAGATATTGCTGTTGCCAAATTTGATATTCTCAAATCTGAAAATGTTCGTCTTGTATCTGAGCATACGATTTCTCAAAAAAAAATTGACGAACTTACCGGATTCCTTAATCAAGAACGTTCAAAATCGGAAACAAGTTCTGCTACTGCAACACGTCACGAAGAAATTCTGCGCAAAATCGAAACACTCAATGCTATAACAGATAGCAATCGAATCCTTCGAGAAGAGCGAGATACACTGTCTGCTCGGGTAAAAGAACTCAGCGATCGTACGGGAAAAATTGAGGATGAACTGTTCCCACTGCAAAAACAAAATCACGAACTATCCTCGAAAATTGAAGAACTCTCAACAGAAAATAATTCGCTTCGCACTGAAGCCATTAAATGGAGGCAGAGAGCTAACGTTCTGATAGAGAAGAACAATAAGAATCCGGAGGAATTCAAGCGTCTACAAATAGAGAGAGAAAGTCTTGCCAAAATGCTGACATCTGAAAAGGAAATTTTGAAACAGGTTAATGAGGAACTCAATCAAATTAAAACCGAAAAGGTTAAGATGGAAGTGGAAATAGCTAATCTTGGACGTCAACTTACAACCGTCAACGAGGAGAAGAAAAAACTCACGGACGATTTTAACTTGCTTAAGCAACAAAATTCACGCCTTACCCAAGAAGTAATGGAATTAAAGAACCAACTATTGCAAAAGGAAGAAAGCATGCAAAAAATTACAGAAGATCTGGAATCTAAAGACGCTCAACTTGTTGATTCGAAGAACAAAGAAATTCAGATCAGGAAAATTGCTAAACGCTACAAGGACTCATTCATTGAGCTTTCCAACAAGCAAGCTGCCTCAACGGAAGGTAATGCGAGTGGGGATAATTTGAACGCAGGAGCTAATCCCGGAGAAAGCGGAACCTCCAACAAGGCTGACAATGAGAAGGAGTTAAAAGAAACAATAGAACAACTGAATTCGGTTATCAAAACTATTCAGGAAGAAAATGAAAAGATGCGAAAAGACAATGAAGAATTGAGATCTTCTGTAGAAAAGGACGAGAGAGGCAAACTCTTACTGAGGGAAGCAAAGTCCAGAATTATGAGTCTTACCGAATCGAAGAACTTGGTTTCACAAGAGCTGGCTCAAACCAAGACTAAACTTCAAAATCTCAAACAGTCAACTGAAGACCATGATACTATACTTGCAGGCATCAAAACTCAATACGATGAAAAACTCAGTCGTCTCGAAAAAGACTTGCTTGAGCAAACAGCTGGCAATAAGGAAGCGATCGCCAGATTGACTCGCGAAAACGAATCGCTTCTGGTGCGTATAAGTCAGTTAAACAGACAACTCGGCTTGCAGCAATCGGCAAAGCCGTCCACAAGCTCAAGTGCGATTTCCGATAAAGGGTGCATTTCAGAATCATCACCACGAACAGCAAATGTAAAACCAATGTCTGGTTCAAGTAGTCAACAATCCGCTACAGTTACGCCATGGAGGGGAGGTGACACTCCATTAGCAAGCATTCGGCCGATCTCAGTTCAGAATAGTAGAACTGCAGCTATTCTTCCAACAAGTCAAAACAGCACTATAAGTGTGGGTCAAGGTTCGGCTTCGGGCAGCAACACAGCTTTGGTGCCTCCGCAGCAACAAGTTCATACAACTGGAAGCAACGTCGAATCGATGTCCTCTTCACCTACCAGTTCGCACACCGATTACATGCCATCTACCAGCACAGCAGCCGTGGCTGTTGCTGCGGTGCCACCGATGGGAGCTTCCGCGGCCGAATGCTCTCAAGAAGCCGAAAGCGTTCCATTGCAGACCAACGATTCGCAGGTGATGGTGAGTGGTGGACAGCAACAAGTTGTTGCCTTGGTATCTCCCCGAGTGGAAGGATCTCAAAACGCCCCAGTTACTATTCAAAGTCAACAAGAACCGAACAATCAGCCCAGCACCTCTGGAACAACCAGTTCATCTCATGTTTCTATAAGTAGCCACAGGCATGCATCTTCCAGCAGCAACGTAACTACCACCCAAGCCAGTGGGCATAAGAGACCAAGAGATATTGAAGGTGATAGCTCTACCAGTACTGCCGAGGATTGTGGTGAGAAATCAAAACCACTTAACAAAAGGACCCGCACAGGGGAGGCTATGGGTTCTCAGGTTGGTGTATCTGAATCTGGAGTTGATGTAGAATACCAAGTTCCCACGTCTTCTCAAAGAGACCAAGAGGACGATATAGTAATTGTGGATTCGGAAGAAGACGAAGGAATGGTTGACGAGGGAAATGCTGAGGCAGATGATGGTCCAGCTGAAGATGGCGAAAACGAAGGTTATGAAGACTCATATGAACAAGATCAGGACATGGATGAGAACGAGTGCCCTGAAGTAGATGAAAGTAATATACAGGCTGACAACAATGAAGTTGAAATTGATGATTGTATGGATGCTCCTGTACAATGTACATCTGAAAACCAAGCTGACCCTGATGCAGGTTCCAGTGTTAACCAAGATAACAACCAACAAAGTCAGGCCATTAGCAGTGGCAGTTGTGAACCGGCCAATGTCGCACAAGCTGTGTCCCGAAAGCAAACCACAACATTGTCCCGCCAACAAAAAGCAACGCTGATGATGTTGCAGCAAGGAATAGAAGGTGGAGAATCTGCTGAAGAACCTAATACTCCTCAATTCAGTGGACACAGATCAGACAGGTAAATTTCCAAATATAAATTCATTTAGGTATGGGGTACAAAAGTTTACTTCTTCTAGTTGTAGTGAAAGCGTTAGCTCCCCACAAGGATCGAAATTTGTAGAAGAAGAGGGAGGAGAGTCAAAAAATGATTTAGCTGAAGAAGCGGAGGGAGATGAATTTCTCGAAGAGAACTACGAAGAAAAAAAGGATGATGAAACTGCGGAAGTATCTGAGGAGGCAAAACACAGTGGTAGCTGCAGTGTAGTAGCAGCTGATGAAAGAGAACTTGAAGCGGCGCAAGATGCATCAGTTTCTCATGATGTAGATTCGGCTGAAAGTAAAAACTTTACCAAACAAGGAATGACAAATTTGTAGTAAACTAACTTTAATTCAATAGGTCGAGGAGCCACGCAGTCTGGGTCAGAAATCCAACAAAACCAAATCGAAGGTACAGCTGCGGAAGATAGCGAAGGCGTTGACGCAGTCTCATCGGAAGGCGAAAAAGCTAACCTTGAAGAAGACTTAGAGGTATATTTAGTTTCTTATTTATTCTTTTCACATCTTATTAATGGTGTATTTTTGTTTTTTAAAGGAGGAAGGACGTGAAGCTGAAGCCTCAACATCGCCCTCCATTAACACAAGGTCCAAAACGACCAGAGGTAACGTGGCTACTAGAAGACCCAGAGGATATCAGAGAGGAGCTAGACCAACACCAATAGTTTGGCAAGGTTAATTCAAAAATATGTAATTTACCAGAGTCTAGAATGTGTTTGTGTTTTTTTTTATATATTTAGATCAGTCTGGATGTCCCCGCAACGCATCACCCAATATGCGAAACCAAGATCCTGGCAGTCCATCGCGTGGATTCCAAAACCAGCGTGCTCAAAGGGCGCGTCGAATGCGTCGCCCAAGCGGCATGAACTATGGAAACATGCGATATTCTTAAATAAGAACTACATTTTAACTAAATTATAAAAAAGTGATGCTATTTTCTTCCAAAATACTTATTCCATAAAACACTCAATCATGATTTCACTGGATATTTCTTGGGACAACCCAAAAAAACATAAAAACATAAAAAAACAAAATAATATTAATGAATGTTAAATAAAATTACGGATGACTTATTGTAGAAGCTGTAATTAAATAATTTTAACTTAAAATGCAAGGATGTTGTAACAAATTTTGCGTTCTCTATTGCTCATTATAGTTTTAAACAATCACACATCCTGTGGTGGTGCCGAGTGAAGTTCATTTGATCTGGTACAACGTAATAAGCAATAATTTATTGTTAAAAACTATTCATAGTCCACTCGATCCATCATTTCCATAAAAATTGATTTGAACACTTTCATTAATAAATTATTTGTAAGGTTATTTGTAATATAAAGTATATTTATTTTATACGCTGCTGGTCACTTGAATAAAGCTGTTTAGGAATTCTAATTGATTGGTAAAATCTGTATCAAAGCAACAAAATTTTCTGAACTAATATGCAACTTTATCATTCCACGTAAACGTATATCCTAAACAAACAAGAAATTAAGAAATTGTAAACGCACCAAGAATGTTCGAAAAATATTTGACTTATTTTTAAACATACCGACAACAAAGCAGTGCTCATTTCATAACAATGAAAGTGTCCTTCCAAGGCACTAAACTATGAGATTGTTGTCCAAAATTATCACCCACGAATGGGTTATCGGAAAGCATATGTCATGGTTTGGTTTTTGTTTTTGCAATTTGCATTTCAGTTTAATACAACTTTATTTTAGTTTTTAAATTCTTTAAAAATCTATTACTGTGCTTTGTTCAAAGTTTCTCTGCAATTTTTAATTAGTTGGCCTAGACTCTCAAAGTAAGCAGTTTGCATCTGCTCAGGCAGTCAGGCATAGCTTTTTTATGAGCAATCATTTTATAACTATGAACAGCTGCGAGCAAAAAAATAGCAGTGCATGGAAAATTAATTTAAATAAAACAGAAATCATAAAAAGAGCTTTGATGTTGGAAATTTTTTTAAGTAAACTCCTTCAGATTGCTAATTAGTTAAGCAGTAATCCAAAAACAAAATAAAGCGAGCAAAATAACAGCAGTGATTTTCTTGTTCTATTAAATTAAAATTAAAAAGCCACAAAAAGTTCTTTTCAACGTTATTTTATTTAATAAAAGCTAGTATTTGGTAGCATGACCATTATTTTTTTTACAACTGCTTCACAGTGACGTTTTATTGACTCCACAAGTTCCTGACATCTTGATGGTGTTATTGATTGCCAAGCCTGCTCAGAAACGCTCCATAACTCTGTTATTTTTTGGTTTTGCCTTGGAAACTTCTTTTAAAAAAAAAAATATTCTCTATAGGATTGAGGTCAGGAGACTGTGCAGGCCACTCCATGACCTCAATCCTATTATCTTGGAACCATTGCCTGGCTGCTCTGTTGGTATGCTTTGGGTCGTTATCCTGCTGGAAGAATGCATATGGCAGCATTGTGTTTTGCAGGATATCCACGTAAGAGTGCTGGTTCATAATGCTTTTGATCCAGTATATTGGGCCAACTCCATAATAGGAGAAGCATCCCCAACATTATACAGGATCCGTCTAGATTTAAGATCCGATGGTCGTAAACTAGGAATAGGTAAACAAAGATATAATTTTTCAGCTGCAATAAATATAAATGAGCTAAACAGTAAATTTGCTTCTACTCCTTTAATAACTCCAAGAGATCATGTACCATTTAATGCCATACCACCACCTTCTACAAACACTTTGTTCAGTTTGGATTGTGTGAACGCCTTAGACATAGTTGAAAGTTGCATAAGTATAAAGTCCAGTGCCACTGGTGCTGATGATTTGAATCCAATTTTCATTAAAGCTATTCTTCCATTGCTTCTACCCTACTTTACACATGTAATAAATACAATCTTTACCACTGGAATTTTCCCGGATCAATGGAAAAAAGCAAAAATTATTCATATCCCCAAAAACTCGCTTTGTAATGAATTTAGACCGATTTCAATAATTCCTTTCCTATCTAGTCTAAGAAAAGAAGCCGAGAAAACTCTGAACTTGCTAGAAATTCTACCCCCCCATCAAAAAGAACAAATGTCAACACCACCCCAATACCTACAGATCCCACCGGAACTCCCCATATACCTCAAATTGTTGAATCAAATTTAGCTTCTAATAGTGACTCCGTTACAGGAACTGTAATAAACAAGTCCATCCCTATCAAAGCTGTCTCGAAACCAAAAATAATTTTTATATCTTGTCTGGACCCAGTTACAACGCCAGAAGATATAACTTCCCACTTAGTATCTACCAAGAGCATACCTTCCAGCTTATCCATTAGGTGTACTAAGATCAGTAAACCAAATAGCTTTGTTTCCTCTTTTAAATTAATAACGAATCCCACTTTCTTTGATTCTATTTGCAACACAAATATACATTTGGCCAGCAGAGACTTTAGTCAAAGAATTTACTCAAAGTCAAAAACAAGGCGTTGCTTTGAAAACCAAGTCACAATTGGAACTATTTCTTCTCGATAAAGTCCTTCTTACTGACTTACAGCAAACAAGCTGTATTAAAAACTCAAAAAATCGAATTCTCGATTTAGTCTTTTCTTCTGACGCTATTATATCGGGTGACTTTTTTGAGGTTAGGATTTTCATGCATTAGTATTTGACAGATCACGCGGGATTTCAGACATGGTGTCAAAGAGAAAGATGCTCAGTATGCTTTGACATTTCATCATGAATAGACTTACTAACGAGCAACGCTTGCATATCATTGAATTTTATTACCAAAATCAGTGTATTACCAAAATCAGTGACAGATCACGCGGGATTTCAGACATGGTGTCAAAGAGAAAGATGCTCAGTATGCTTTGACATTTCATCATGAATAGACTTACTAACGAGCAACGCTTGCAAATCATTGAATTTTATTACCAAAATCAGTGTTCGGTTCGAAATGTGTTTCGCGCTTTACGCAAATTTTATGCGTTTTTTTTTAAAAAAAGTTCTCAAGCTCTTAAAAAATCACCCATTATATTAAACAATGTCCTCTTTTCAATGGAGGACAATAAATACATAATGGGTGATTTTTTAAGAGCTTGAGAACTTTAAAAAAAAAAACGCATAAAATTTGCGTAAAGCGCGAAACACATTTCGAACCGAACACTGATTTTGGTAATAAAATTCAATGATTTGCAAGCGTTGCTCGTTAGTAAGTCTATTCATGATGAAATGTCAAAGCATACTGAGCATCTTTCTCTTTGACACCATGTCTGAAATCCCGCGTGATCTGTCAAATACTAATGCATGAAAATCCTAACCTCAAAAAAATCACCCGATAGTACTCTTGTTCTAGAATCTAGATCAGGAATTACTAATATTGATAAATATCACCCCCCTTGGACATTTTTTTTGACTTAAGTAATCACCTTACTGAACACAGTAATTCCTTTGATTGCTTATATAATTTTGATTTCAGAAGAGCTAATTTCCAGCAGTTGTCTGAAGATTTAACCATTTCTGGAATTGCTGATACATTAGCATTTTCTAACATTGACGAAGCAGTTTCAACTTTTTATAAGACCCTAAGTTATTGTTTGGAAAAAAATGTGCCCTTAAAGAAATCAAGAAATACAAACTTTAGCCATCCTTGGTACACGAAAGAATTGCGTTTACTGCGTAACAAAAGATCAAAACTCTGTCTCCAATCAACTTCTCATTTTATGTTGAACTCTTTAACCAATTTAAGTCTCTTTCTAATTTTTTATATGCTTGTTATATTACTGATATGGGCACCTCTTTGAAAGAGAATCCTAAAAAATTTTGAAATTTTGTAAACTCAAAGAAAAAATCAGATGGCTTTTCAGTTAACTTCACTTACAAGAACCTTTCATTAGATAAAACTGTTGATATCTGTAACGCTTTCGCAACAAATTTTCGTGAGTCATTTGTTAATAGCCCTGAAGAAGTTGATGAAGTATATTTTTATAATCTTCACTCCTTTTCGCAAACTAGCTGTAGTCACATACCTGTGCTACAGAGTACGGTCCTTGATCTTTTATCTGCGTTGAATGACGACTGTTCAGCCGGTCCCGATGGTATTCCCCCGATAGTATTAAAAAAGTGTAGTATTGCCTTAGTTGAACCCCTTACGTTCTTATTTAAACTTTCTCTAAAAACAGGCAAATTTCCCAGTATATGGAAGAAGTCATTTCTAACACCAATTTTCAAGAAAGGTAACAAGTCGGATATAAGCAACTACAGGCCCATTGCAAAGCTTTCTTGCATTCCTAAGATGTTTGAACAAGCTGTTTGTGAAAGTGTAGCATTTTTTAGTAAGAATCTCATTTGCGAACAGCAACATGATTTTGTGAAAAAAGATCAACCCTTACAAATGTCCTTACATTCTTAAACATATGTTCAAACGCTTTACTGCTGGAACACAATGGTGTCGGAGCCGGAGTCGGAATCGTAACTGGAATAGCTGTCAAAGTATTCAATGTACGCAAATGTACGACGAACACAACGCGACGCAACTGGAATCGGAGCCGGAGTCGGAAGAGTTGACTAACTTTTAACTTTGACGTACGACACATGTGACGTTTCCATTTTTGAAGTGAATAACTTGGTGATTATATTTTTTTTTTTATAGTTTTTCAATAAAAAGGTGGAAAAATATTTAAATAAGAAATAAAAGAAAACAAACAAATATTTTCTGAGAAATTTGATGTGGTTGTAAACTGCAAATATAGGTACCAAATAACATCAAAAAGCCGTACGACGCATTGTGTGCGTACTTTCTGTTAACGTACGACAGCTATTCCGACTCCGGCTCCGGCTGCGGCTCCGATTTTTGCATTGTGTTCCAGCAGTTAGAACAAGGTTATGAAGTTGACTGTGGTCGCATTCACAAAGCTAGTGGTCGCATTCAGAAAGCTAGTGGCTACGTAGTCAAGGGATTCTAATTGGCTAAATCTAACTACAAAAGTAGTTGAAATTTCCCCTCCGACGTAGTGTAAGATTTTCGGCTACAAAGTTAGTGCACACTGGTTTTGACGTTTCACAATCAGCTGCTCGGTAAAGACACAAGAATTCAAAATGAAATAAATCGTTCAATATTTAAATACAAATATAAATCAATCATATTATGCCTTCTATTTGGTTTTATTGAATTTAAAAAGAAAAAAAACTATTTAAAGTTATGAAAACACAAATGTTTCTTATTTTATATATGTATTTGTATTTGTCATTAAAATGACAGTTCCGGATTGACTAGCTTTGTAGTGGAATTTTGCATTCACAAAGCTAGTTGAATTTTGACTACGTAGCCACTAGCTTTGTGAATGCGACCTGTGTATACACTGACTTTTCTAAAGCTTTTGACCAACTTAGCCACGGAATTATTTTATTTAAACTTAAAGCTCTTGGTTTTCCACCATTTTTCTTAGCTTGGATTAAATCATACCTTGAAAACAGATCCCATAGAGGAAATATATTATCTAGAGTCCCGACTTAATGGGTTTGCTTTCTTTCGGCCTACAAGCTAAATTGAGAGGATTTTGTCCATAAGGATAAGCATCTGTTAGTTGTCCCGTGCATTTCTTATGGGAAAAGCCATTATGAATGTAGTTGTTATGGAATTTGTGCCCATATTCATAGAGGAAATATATTATTATAATAATATTATATATACATATAATATTATTATATAATTTCACTTGAGCGTAGACATGACGATACATCGTTAATAGACAGGATAAACAGAAAAGGGCCAAGATGGCTTCCCTGGGGAACACCAGATTGAGCAACAAAAGGTTCAGAATGACAATTTCTAAATTTTACCTCATAGGATCTGTCATAGAGGAAATATAATATATTTAGACATAATAATATTATATATACATATAATATTATTATATAATTTCACTTGAGCGTAGACATGACGATACATCGTTAATAGACAGGATAAACAGAAAAGGGTCAAGATGGCTTCCCTGGGGAACACCAGATTGAGCAACAAAAGGTTCAGAATGACAATTTCTAAATTTTACCTCATAGGATCTGTCATAGAGGAAATATAATATATGTAGACATGACGATACATCGTTAATAGACAGGATAAACAGAAAAGGGCCAAGATGGCTTCCCTGGGGAACACCAGATTGAGCAACAAAAGGTTCAGAATGACAATTTCTAAATTTTACCTCATAGGATCTGTCATAGAGGAAATATATTATATTTCCTCTATGACAGATCCTATGAGGTAGGTCATAGAGGAAATATATTATATTTCCTCTATGACAGATCCTATGAGGTAAAATTTAGAAATTGTCATTCTGAACCTTTTGTTGCTCAATCTGGTGTTCCCCAGGGAAGCCATCTTGGCCCTTTTCTGTTTATCCTGTCTATTAACGATGTATCGTCATGTCTACGCTCAAGTGAAGTTCTCATTTTTGCTGACGACATGAAGGTTTTTAAAATAATAAAGTCCACCCATGATCGTATTCTTTTACAAGCCGACATTGATAGTTTCACATTTTGGTGTGGGAAAAATAACCTTTCACTCAACCCTTTAAAATACCAGACGATAACTTTTACTAAAAAACTAATCAGTAGCGTATTTGACTATTGTATATCACAGCAAAAACTCTGTCGCGTCTCCACATTTAAAGATTTAGGTGTTCATTTCTGTTCCAACTTAGAATTTACACATCACATTAATTTTATTGTTAATAAAGCAAGTTCTATGCTTGGTTTTATAAAACGCTGGGCAAAGGAGTTCAATGATCCCTAGTCGAATGAACATTTTATGTAACTTAAACTGCTCATCGATAGATTTAAATTTAAATAAGGTGGGATTAAAATCATTGTTTAGAACCAGTGCTCCACTTTCGTAAACGTTCTCATTTTATTTTTTGTTCTGTAATAGTTAAATGTTACTTATGTTTTGTATTTTGTGCGTGTGTTAGGCTATAATTGTATTATCTTTTACTAACAACTAACACATGCACTTAAGATGAGCCTCTGATCGTAGTTTGACGCTTGCTATAAGCTTACTACTTTCTGAAATTCTGAAGTGTAAAAAAAAAAAAAAAACTAAAGTCTGTGAAAGTATAATGCAAAAACAATTAAGCAACTTCATTAGTCGAAACAACCTTTTAGTCGATGTTCAATCAGGTTTTCGTTCACACCATAGCTGTATAACCGCACTAACTAAAATAATCGAAGACATAAGGACTGAACTCGATATTGATAATGTAACTTTTTTAGTCCTACTAGACTTCTCAAAAGCATTCGACATGGTGAACCACTCGATACTTCTGAATAAACTGCGTCATAGATTCAACATATCTTCAGAAGCTATTAAACTACTTTCTTTCTTTTTAAATGATAGAAAGCAAGCCGTTTTCATAAATGAAAATCTCTCCGATTTCTAAAAATCTAGGTACATATGTATAACCTTCAATAGAACATTGACCTGGAATGATCACATTAACCAATTGATAAGTAAAACTTATGGAACGCTTAGAACGTTGTGGACCGCCCAAAACATCACTCTATTTAAAACCAGGCTAATGCTAGCAAGGACCTTAGTAATACCTGTTCTCACTCATGGATGCGAAATATTTTACAACTGCGATTCGATCAGCAAAAATAAACTAAACATAGCCTTTAATAGTAGTATTCGATACATCTTTGGGTTAAGAAGGTACGACCATGTTTCACATTTGCAAGAGATTCTCCTTAATATGCCTTTAAATGACTTCATGAAGCTTCGTACATTTATACTGTTTTTTAAAATCTTGAAAACACGTCAACCAGCTTATCTCTTTGAAAAAATCAGGATGTCAACATCGAACAGATCAACATCGGTAATTTTGCCACGCTTTTCGTGTTTGACCTCGGAAAGGCAATTTTTCATCGCTGCATGTCGCCTCTGGAACTCACTTCCTACTCATCTGCGGGATATAAGTTATATGCACATTTTCCAAAAAAGTCTATTTCGATAACGCAAAAGAAATGGGTCGAAAAAGACCCAAACGTAGGTCTACGGTTAAATTTTTTTTTTCTAACCAAAGCAACTACATAACTTAACTTAGCTTATCTTTTTTTTTCTTAACTCTAACTATCTTTTCTTCTCTATTTCTATCATTCCCTTCTTTCCAGTCAAATAATATTTTATCGATGAATACTTCATTTTCTTATTTTTTTAACTTAATTTTAATTTTATTTTATTTTATATTATTTTCTTTTCTACTTTTTTTTTAATTTTGAATTGTTATCTAAAGTTAAGTCATAAGCTCTCACAAATTTATAATGTATCTGTTATCTTACTGTGTAAGCTTTATATGTAAATAAATAAACTGAAACTGATCCCCCATGCTTAATTGTTTTTGTGGTGTATCTGGGGTTATATTCCATGTTCGGGGGTCTTCTCACAAACTGCCGAGATCCTTTACCATTACCACCATAGAGAACCACCTTGCTCTCATCGGTCCAGAGAATGTTTCGCCACTTTTCAGGAGCCCATCCTAAATGCTCGCGCGCAAACTTCATCCTTTTAACTACATGGTTCTTCTTTAAAAGTGGAACCTTTCTTAAACTGCGAGCATTTATGTTATGCTCCCTTAGTATCAGCGCCGGCCCCAGCCAAACTTGCGCCCTGTGCAAGATTTGTAGAAAGCGCCCCTTTTTTATATTTTTTTTTACACATAAACTGATACACAAGCATAAGCCTTTCCCAGATTACCCAGGAGGTAGACTTTCAATGCGTTTTTTTATTGAGGTATCCCCAGGAGGCCTTAACCATTAAACTAAAACGCAGCGAAGAAATGAGCAGAGGGGAAACTTTTAAACTTGAAAACTTACTTTTCTGGCCTTACATTTTGCAAATTCAGAAATGAGATCATCAAAGTCTAAAGAATTTAATAACTTCTTTTCAATGGACATTATAGATAAACCTACCAATCTCTCTTGAGTCATGGTTAAAGTGGGTGGCGCAACAGTCCGTTGAGAACTAGGGCCTAGTGACTTACAACTGTCAACCATTCCTGTGTACGAGTACTGTTGTCAGGGATGGAGGGGACCTACAGTTTTAAGCCGAATCCGAACGGCAAATTTGGGAAAGCACTTTTCATGACAAGAATTACTCTTGGAGAATTTGTCAATTCCTCGCAAGAGGCAGTACCCGTGAAAAATATTTTAGATGGCATAGGCAGGGATCGAACCCAAGACCTCTGGCATGACAGTCCAACGCACTAACCATCATGCCACGGGTACTACCTTGAGTCATGGTTGTCCTAAGATAATTTTTAATAATTTTAAGTTTAGAAAAAACTACGTTCTCCTGAAGCTACCGTGACTCGTGACCGGGATTGTATTAAGAATTTGGAGAGCAATTACTAAATTCGGGGCAAAATCTTCAAGGTTTGAACTAAAAATAAAATTTAACACATCTAAACTTGAGCTTTGTGGTGTAACAAGCTGGGATATTACGGTTAACTCTTGAAACAATTCTTCTCCATCTAAATCTTTAAAATTACTTTATGTTAAAACATTCTGCAAATTAAGGCATGAAGCACGTAGGTACATTTTTATTTTTTAAACATTCGCTTATGTTACTAAAAAATGAAAAATTGATACTATACGTATCAAACCTTTCAAGTATTTAAAAAAAAATTCAACTTTAAATCTTTGTTTCGGGTCTAATATAGTTTCAGGACATTCATCAGTATAAAGTATTTTTCTCCGTTGAGATCGCAATGATGAAGCTACAGGAAATATATTTGGTATTTCTAGGGAACTAGCAATACGCTCGGTTAATTGAAAATACCTACTCATTAAATTTTTCCTCGGTATGCATGAAAATTAAACTGTTTTTTGTATTTTCTAAAACCGTTATGCCAGTTGACAGATTAACGGACGGACTTTGCAAATATTTACTAGTTTAATTTATATTTTCTAAAATATCAAACCAAATTAGCAGGCAGCAAATAAATGTAAAATCAAAAGTTTTATTTCCTAACGATTCTGCAATGTTTTTTGCCTTACGTAGATTTCTTAATTCTAAAAGGGCTTCATATATTTCTTCTTAATTTGTTTTTAAAGGCCTCAATGCATCTACCTGCTCTCTCATCTTGTCTCAGAAGGGGGTTTCAAAGTATGACTTGGAATTTTTTTCTTATAAATATCCCACCTCGTTGTGGAACTTTAAAAAAAGTTATACAAACATTGAATTGTATCGAAAAATTTAACTGCATAAAATAAGCACCGAGCAGCATCATTAACCACTAAATTTAAGGAATGCGGGCAAATGAAACTAAAAATGCTCTTGGTTCCAGGGTTCGAATTCGATTCTGAACACTCGCTTCTTTTCCTTTTATATTCGAACCATTATGTATGTATGTATGTATGGATGTAATTTATTGAGATTTTTTTTTACACTTAGGTATGATTCTTAATTCTATGTACCTATACTATACATAGTTATTTCAATAGCTTGTTATTAATTTGCCGACTTAGAATTGGTCAGGCTACACAGTTTTTATTTTATATTAATTTAGTTTATTTTTGTAAAGCACATTAGTTGTTTCTTAGACACAGTTTCTTAGTTTTATAAAATTACGTCCACTCAACAAGGCGAAGCCTATTCGAACCATTATCATAACTTTGGCTTTGACAGTTAGATACTTATTAAAATTTCATGTAATTCAAGCTTGTCTAAAATCAACTGAGTCAGTCACATTACGGTCTTGTCACAAAATACGTCACTTCTATTAAAAACTGATAGCTATGTATTTAATATTAATTAACAACAAAGCGAAAAAACAATTGCAACAATCTGCATTCTGCACCAGACTAGATATACATTAAAAGTAGCCGTTACAACAGTCATTAACTTTCACAAAAAAAAAAACAAACTGCCTGCGCAAGAACAATTCGACTCCACATAGAATCATCCCTCTTTAATTTTTAAGCTCTATGCTCCTTTTCCATTCTATTAAAAATTTCATCTGTAATCAGACACTTAACTCTTACACAGTGTGCAATAAGAAAACCTGCACGCTCTGACCCATATGATTCCGTATAAATAAGTTTCTTTTTTAAATATCTCCCATGTTAGTTTCGATAATCAGTGTGCAAAAAAGAAAACTTGCACATCAATTGACCATTTGTAGCAAAGACACCTACCTACCTCATTTCCAAATATTTCACCCTGTTCGTACAAGAGAAAAAAAGAAAAAATCTCAACACAAAAAAGTTTCATGCAAGAGAAAAAAAGAAAATATCTCAATACAAAAAAGTTCCATGCCATCTCATATGTGCAAGATATATTTTATGCACACCGAGTCCCAAAATTAACATAGAGAGTATGAAAAAGCAAAATACTTATTCATATTGAATCGTATGGGCTAGTAAGTGCAGGTTTTGTATCACGCACGTTCCTGAATGTGAGTTCTCATCTACAAAGAAAACAACAAAAAAATGTCTCCGAAAGAAGAGAGCAGGTAGGTTGCTGTGCTACTTTCTACTACAAATACTAATCAAAGACACTCCATATATTTTTGTTGTTGTTTTTTTTTGTAGATGAGAACTCACATTCAGGTACGTGCGTGATACAAAACCTGCACGTACTAGCCCATATGATTCAATATGAATAAGTATTTTGCTTTGTCATACTCTCTATGTTAATTTTGGGACTCGGTGTGCATAAAATATATCTTGCACATATGAGGTGGCATGGAAATTTTTTGTGTTGAGATTTTTCCTTTTTTTCTCTTGCATGGAACTTTTTTGTGTTGAGATTTTTTCTTTTTTTCTCTTGTACGAACAGGGTGAAATATTTGGAAGTGAGGTAGGTAGGATTTTTAGTTCTGCGATATTTTGAGTTAAATTTTCATTGAATGCAACAATGAAAGTGATGTTAGTTAGTGCGCAAGAGATAACTTAGGACAGTTGTGATGGATGTTTTTTTGAGATTATTTTAAGAATGTTTGGTGTTAAAGAATGGCAAATAGTAGTACATATTTGTTTGCAAGATCAGATTACATTTTCTTGCTCCTGGTAATGCGCCCCCAGAATTCTGCGCCCTGTGCATTTGCACATCTTGCACATATGCTTTGTCCGGCCCTGCTTAGTATTCTCCTCACCGTATGCACACTGCACGAAACCTCAAGCTCGTCTGCAATCTCTGTAGCTACTGCTGTAGGTTTATTCCTTGAAAAGCGAATAAGATGGTGTAAGAGATTGTTTCCGTCCCCTCGTTTCTGCTTTTCCTTCAAAGGTTATGGCGTTCCTTATCATCTTCGCCGAACAGCCAAGAAGTTCTTGAATCTTTTTATACGTTTTGCCTTCTAAAACAAGCTTTTTTTTTTAAATTTCCCGCCTCTCCAGTGTGCAGTGTTTGCCTCGACCCACTTTTAATTCATAAATTCAATAATTGTATTACAACTTTAATGAAAATATAAAATAGAAAAACAGGACTTACTTTTTATCACTTTTCAAATCAAAATTTAAATTAAAACACAATTAATAAAATTAAATTTGTCAATCACTGCTCTTATTTTGCTCGCCTAAAATAATGAATCACACTACACAAAGCGCCATTCAAACAAAGTAATGAGAATTTACCGTTAAATTATCACTTGCACCTGTAAACATAATTACACAGTAGAGTTGCGAAAAAGTGGCTGTGTTATTGATTTATGAAAAATTATAGCTTATTGCCTATTACACTGCTATTATTTTGCTGGCCACTGTATGTACGTGTGAAACTTTCCAAATTGAAATTTTAAATTGAAATATCGGGTGATTTTTTAAGAGCTTGAGAACGCATAAAATTTGCAAAATCTCATCGATTCTTTATTTGAAACGTTAGATTGGTTCATGACATTTACTTTTTGAAGATAATTTCATTTAAATGTTGACCGCGGCTGCGTCTTAGGTGGTCCATTCGGAAAGTCCAATTTTTGGTAACTTTTTCGAGCATTTCGGCCGGAATAGCCCGAATTTCTTCGGAAATGTTGTCTTCCAAAGCTGGAATAGTTGCTGGCTTATTTGTGTAGACTTTAGACTTGACGTAGCCCCAAAAAAATAGTCTAAAGGCGTCAAATCGAATGATCTTGGTGGCCAACTTACCGGTCCATTCCTTGAGATGAATTGTTCTCCGAAGTTTTCCCTCAAAATGGCCATAGAATCGCGAGCTGTGTGGCATGTAGCGCCATCTTGTTGAAACCACATGTCAACCAAGTTCAGTTCTTCCATTTTTGGCAACAAAAAGTTTGTTAGCATTGAACGATAGCGATCGCCATTCACCGTAACGTTGCGTCCAACAGCATCTTTGAAAAAATACGGTCCAATGATTCCACCAGCGTACAAACCACACCAAACAGTGCATTTTTCGGGATGCATGGGCAGTTCTTGAACGGCTTCTAGTTGCTCTTCACTCCCAATGCGGCAATTTCGCTTATGTACGTAGCCATTCAACCAGAAATGAGCCTCATCGCTGAACAAAATTTGTCGATAAAAAAGCGCGAAACACATTTCGAACCGAACACTGATTTTGGTAATAAAATTCAATGATTTGCAAGCGTTGCTCGTTAGTAAGTCTATTCATGATGAAATGTCAAAGCATACTGAGCATCTTTCTCTTTGACACCATGTCTGAAATCCCGCGTGATCTGTCAAATACTAATGCATGAAAATCCTAACCTCAAAAAAATCACCCATTACTTTTGCCTACAGGCAGCGCACGACACTTTTAACGTACATCAACAATTATTGCGAGTGTTTCTCCGATTTGGTATTGGTAGATGACACAAAAATCGGGTAAAATTCCTCTCCGATAGGTTACCTCGATAGGATAGATTTTATGTATATACATAAATGTGGTTTGTGACAAGCGATACCAATTCTTTTGAAGAGAGTTTTTAAAAAGAATCTTGATATACATATGTATTCCAAGTGATCGGCAGTGTAAAATGAAATGTCTAAGTTGGTCGTTGTAGCGTGCTGAATATTGTTAATATTGTTCTATTTCCAAAATTTTTGTAGATTTATCGGTACTCGAAGACTTCTTAGTAAAACAATTTGTTATTTTTTTTTTCAATTAGAATGCTAATTGGTCCAATTGCTAAGCTTTCAATCTTAATCTATACAAATTGGTCCTATTGTACAGACACTGACGACATTATTAAGAAAAATCTCAATTGAGCATGATAAGTTATTAAGGTTTTTTTGTCGAAAATTTCCGTTTTTATGCTGTAACTTTTAAATGGTAAATGCTACAATAAAGCTCAAATGGCAATGCTGTTCAAAAATATTGTATACCTTGTTAATTAGTTATATAATTATTCTCAAACGTGAGTTAAACAGTTTTCCAAACAACCAACATATACAGTATTGCGATAAGAATTTGTCGAAATTCAATTCTTGATTGTTCTATACCTACATAGAAATGTTGTCTAAGCAGTTGTTCTTCATATTTATTTCCACAAATTTACGTCTTTTGTTTTAATTTAGTGGTACTGATTTTAAAAATATTCGTGTTTTTATTTTTTGGTCAAACCCGCAACAAAATTTTCGTAAGACGTGTTTTTTAGTTCAAACAATTTTACCGTAAAAACAAATTTCTATTTCCTACCATCAACATACTAAAAATAAAACCACTTCAGAAAATTATTTTTTTTGCATTTTTCCATACTTCCACTATTTGACCTTTAAGTCGAGCTTCAGGTTTGATGTTCAAAGGTTTAATGTTGGCACCTATTTTTTAAAGATTCAGCTAATTCTAAAGGAACATTTTCGGGGAAACATTTCTTTTTTCCTTCTTTCACATTCTGAATAGAAAATTCCCAGGATTTTGTTCCCTTTTCAATTTCCCTTATTTTAACAAGTTCAAAAACGCGAAGGAAACACTTCCGTAAGAAAGTAGCCATTTTAAATATCAAAAAAAGAGAAAATACAAATTTATTTGGGGTGATTGTAGGTCCCCTCCCTGACATGACTCGATAACAGGAATGTTTATAGATTGTTGCGCCACTCAATACATTTATTTTTATAGGAAGTTATTGCAGTCGGGTTGACAATTCTTGATTTTTCAAGGTCCCTAGAATCTAAATCAAAGATTTAAAGTGAGATGTGTGTGAGTGTGTAGTATTTTCGTACGTTCGGGAAGCTTTTTTTGTCGTCCATACATATATCAAGAACCAGAAGATATCAACGCCAAATAAATTTTGTTATACAGAAAATAAAGCAGAAAAACAACAAGAATACAACCTTGTTAACTAATATTTTTTGGAATCTAAGAACAATTCTTGCTGTCATACTGAACATTTTTCAATATACATATGTATATATTTATGTCTGTATGTATACAATAAATGGTCGCATTCACAAAGCTAGTGGCTACGTAACGTAGTCAAAATTCAACTAGCTTTATGAATGCAAAACTACACTGCAAAGCTGGTCAATCTGGAACTGTCATATTATTGACAAATGCAAATATATAAAATAAGAAACATTTTTGATTTGATAACTTTACCTTTAATTATCTTTTGTGTTTTTAAATTCAATAAAATCAAATTTAAGACACAATTTGAATGATTTATATTTGTATTTAAATATTGAACGATTTATTTCATTTTGAATTCGTGTCTTTTCCGAGCAGCTGATTCTGAAACGTCAAAATCATTCTCCACTAACTTTTTACACTACGTAGGAGGGGAAATTTCAACTACTTTTGTAGTTAGATTTAGCCAATCAGAATCCCTTGACTACGTAGCCACTAGCTTTGTGAATGCGAAAAATATCATTTTCTTAATTGTGCCAAAACTTCGGAACAGCTGTTTCGAACATACAAAATAGGTCATGTTCAGACAACAAACAGGTTCAACCGACCTAAGTTACTTAAAAGTTAGGGAAGTTTCTATTATCTATACCTTCAGTTCATCGTACAAAAACTACTAAAAACATTATTGTCTACAAAACACTCCTCAGGCAATTTACAAGCCCATAACGATTTGTATTTTGTAATGTAAAGGAATATTACATGTTTCTTGTTCAATTTGACAAGAAACCCTATTTCACTAAACATTACATGGAATTGTGAAGAATATTATAATAAATCACAGAATAATAAAGTTCAGCTGTCAGTTGAATGAAAAAACATGATTAACTTTCATCTTGACACAAGTAGACTTGACTTGATAGTTAGGGAGATTTTTGTTGACTTACTTTCCAGTCAAATTTCCATTAAATTTGCCTTAATTGGAAGGTTACTTTTTGGCAGCTGGCCAATCAGATACTACAAACTTGTCTATCTTTCAAGTCCCTTATGTCGCCTGAACCTACCCATTGTTAGTGGACTAAGCTTTAAAAAAAAAAACTAGGATTAGGCGCACCAGGGGAAAGCTCGAGAATTGTAAGATACGCTGACTTCAAACTCATGGTTAAGCACACTATATTATATCCGTATCTAATAATATCAGTACATACACTGCCATTTATTTTAATAGGTTCATTGTTTTTGCGTATTTTACTGTAATACTCTGCATATAATGTATGTATATGTCTATAATCCATTCAGGTTATGTAAATGAAAGATCATTATTATGTGCATAGTTTAGGGAAAATAATAATTGTCTCTTAAAGCTTAGCGTTATTCTCAATGACCAGCTGAAGGAATTAATTCCTTACAAAAAAAACTAAAGCGGTCCCTAGACTATCAATATTATTGTGCAATATTTGATATTGCACAATATTATTGAGAGTCTAGGGCTCATATTGAAGGGTTGTGCAATATATTGTACAAAATCAAAATCCTTTTGATATTTATTGTGCAACCAAATTTATTGTATAGTCTGTGGATGTGTTTGCACAATATTTTGTCATTAGTTTTGAATTTTCATAGTGATAACATCTCCCTGAATTAAAAATGATTAATCCAATCGATTGCGGGGATATTGCGCTTGTAAATTTTAAGTCTTCGAAAGTATTTCCGGTAGCAAGGAATCGTAGTGTAATTGACAAATGCTGGGAAGGGGTATTTTCTAATCATTTCAAGCAGTTCATTATAAAATCCATCGTCCATTCTCAGGAAATTTCTAAAATCATTGGGTTCGCTCAAAGCCAGCTCATTTAATAAATTTTGATGAGTAAACACGTTTCGTTTTTTGTACCAGTCCTTCTTTTTTTTCTTTTTTTTTTTAATAAAATAGCAAGAGCAATTGCCACACAACAATAATCCATATCATCGAGCATGATGTTGAAGCAAAAATAAAGAACTGTCAATTGATTTATTGTGCGAAATATTGGTTTAGTGTGGGGTACCAGTCAATAATATTGTGCAATATATTGTTCAATAATATTGATAGTCTAGGGATCGCTTAACGTCTGAATATGTTCAAAAGCAAACAATGAAAAAAAAAAACAAGAAAAGTAACGGTAATTAAATAATTTATTCTGCACTTTAAATAGGCAGGGACATAATAATCTATATTAATAATGTGTATTGTCACCAGTGTTGTTCCTCTACGTGTCAACTTTAATTGTCTACATTTTAACGTAGACAATTTCGATAATGTAGACAATATGTCGACAATGTGTCGAAAATGTAGACAATCACTTAAATGTGGTTTTAAATAGGAATTTAATCAATGGACACGGTGTAGTGTTAAATCAAATTCTGGCACCACACACTTTTTACAGGAAACCACCCACTCAGGAAAATTTTGACCCAGGAGTTAGAAAATAGGGGAACCCTAAATGACTGATTCACCCACTCACTGGCAGATATCCTGATTTTATAAATGTAAAAATAGTGTGTAAATACGGTATAAATTTTAAAAAAATGGTATGGTATGGTATTTTTGTAAAAAATTGATCCCATAGTTAAAATTTAATAGCAACAAAAAATAAAAAAAAAGAACAATTATTTAACGGACAATAAATTTATTAATTGTCTTCAGAAATGAAAAGTAAACTTTGTGGTGTTGCCAAACTTTTACATTTATAAATTCGGCCATTATCAAATTTATGGACCACTTTCTGATACTTTCAAAACATATAATTTCTTACAACGGTACGTCTTGTGGTGAAAACTTTCATAGATTGCTGCAGAATATTCAAATCTAAAGTGGATAGAAAGGTACAAACTGAAATGTTGTTGCGTGGCATCCGTCCGCTTTCTTAAAATCGTTATCAATTAAATCACCAGTAAGTTGGAAGAAATGAATTTAACCATCTGACCTTACTTTTAGGAAAACGCAAAAAACTGAATAACTTCTATATTTGAATCCTCTCAGCTATAAAAAATTGATAAAATTAATAAAGAAATATATCAAATTTTATACTTACGTAACTGCATCTGTTAAATCTACGAAAGAAAGAGAAACCACTTTGAAAACAAAAATGTAGGTGATTTTGAAAAGCATAAGTTGGAAGAAGAAAATAAAACCGGGAATTATTTCCCTATTCCAACTAATGCTCTTTAAAACCACTTCAAGCTATTTCTGTTAGCTAAATGGATTTCTTGGACTTAACAGATTCGTCTTCCTACAGAGATGACATTTTCCATTAAAATTTAATATTAGGAAACTTTGGAACTTATTCCCTTTTTCATTTAAAAAGAGTTCTTGGGACTTCTGTAGGATTATGAAATAAGAACGGTAGAATGGTAGGTATAAGTGCATTTATCTACAAAAGAAAAATCGAATATTTAAGGTCTTCCAGGCGGGCGTGGTGTCCGCCAATTTTATTGGAATCGTTATGAATTGTGAAGCACTTCCGTTTCCTGCAGAAAAATGAAATTTAATAGAGTGATATGATATGAAGTTCATATACATATGTAGTATAAAGGTACGAAATGAAAACTGGACATTTTCCATTCAGGGCGAGTGGTACCTACTAAGGTTCTTTGACGTTGGATGACGACCTTTTTAAAACCTGACCAGTAAACCAGTGAAGTAAGAAGGTTTGGTTTTTGGTTATCATTACAAATATCTAACATAATTCAAAAGTTTTTCGATATCTTTATAAACAAAGAACTAGGTATATACGCGTTTAGATTTAGAACAAATGATTTTTTACGACTATCTTGTTGTTACACACATCTTTTTCTTTTTGTATTTTTTTTAACTTTTTTGTTTTTGGTTTGATAGGTAGGTACATTTTAGTAGGATAAATTATGAATTATGATGGTTTTTGCGAATTGTCTACATTGTCGACAAATTTATGTCAACAATTGTGAATTGTCTACATGTAGACAATCATGTAGTCTACATTTATAGTCTACATGGCACAACACTGATTGTCACCCTTTCTTCAAATTGTTTCAAAAATTGGAGTTGGAAAATTGGAATTGAGTCATACAGTATTTTTAGGTATTGCAGAGAAATTTCTGCCCACGTTTTCTTAATTATTTCGATTGTCGTCCCGGGAAAGAAGTCACTAAACATTGCCAATGTGTACACATTGGCATTCATTTGCGATGTTAGAAATTGTAGCTCAAAGGTTACATAACAGAAAATTGCTTAAATAATGTTCTTCTTTTCAAAGGTCATAAAAGTTAAGAGTTGTAGCCATCTGGAAATTTTAAGTGGATTTTTTTTTATCTGTAAAGATGACTCGCTTCCAGTCCGATTTCTACATACAATCAATAAAACTACATTTATTTTCGACAAAAAACCTTTATAACTTGTTATTCCTACGTTGGATTTTTTCGCTTTTTGTCAATTGTCAGTAATGATATGATCAGTGCCTGTAGCGTTCTTTCCTATTAGCCAGTGTCCGGTTATGACACCAACCTAGGTTTGATGAATTTGAAGTCTCTTTTGACTGGACTATATACTGCCAGCTAGGATGAGGCCACACAGTTTCGAATCGATTTTTATAGATACGAATTTCACCATAAAGGGTATACAAATCCACTTGGATGAGGCCATTGCGAATATTTCCGTACAGGAGTTTGCAAGTGCGATTTTTTAAAAACTTGTATAGGATATCTAAAAGAGTGTTGAAAACAACAGTTTTAATTTAATTTGAAATACACATGGGCTCTGGAAACACTTTGACAGCAACAAAAAGAGCAAAAGCAGATGCTTTGAAGGATTTAGTACTTTTGCCAGATTTAGAACTTTTGCCATGGCCCCTATATTATATACGTTTGGCCATGGCTTTTTTATAAATTTTATATAGTTGGCACATTCAAGAATATGACACCTTTATCGAAGCTTTTCGTGATTCAATTTTTTTAATAATTCCAACGCTCGTTTCCAATTTACCCTTTAATTTTATAAATTTGTTATGGTGAAAAACGCACTTATTCACACAAATTTTCCAGGGACAACACTTCAACCAGCTATAAAAAGCGAAAATCGATTCCAACATTCGTGGCCTCATCCTTGTGGTTGATAGTGTATGTACAGTAGTGGGCATATACTCGTATTTCTACACAGAAATATTTTCCTGTTTGTTTATCAAATGGAAAATCTTATTTTGGCAAGACAGTACAAGTCTTTATTTATGGACATTTTAAATGAAATATAAAATTATAATTTGTATTCTTGGAAAACTGATTTCTGTTTGTTTTTTAACCCTTTCGGTACGAGAGTGATACAGAACAAAGAATATTTATATGTAAACGTCCCACTCCCGTCCCGAAAGGATTAAAGTATAGTTTTTACGACTTGCTATACACAATTGTAATTAAATAGGGTAACCAACATTATTCAAAACAACTTGGCATCGGTGAAATCAAGTATTTATTAAGTTTCCCGCATTTCCTGGTCACATTCATGTTTTCGTAATACGGCCTTGAACTTACGTGATTCTTTAAATATTTACTGAATTTTCTACATACATACATAAGTCCATTCACTGCTCCAGCACTCGAACTGTATTGCGTTTTCTCTTGAAAATTAGCTCTTGTTAATTTGTTTGTACTAAGTTATTGCTTTTTACAATATGGTGTTCGTATAGTAGGGTTAGTCGTAAGTTTTATTTTAGGTTTGGTTAAATAATATGTTTTAAGTTTCATATAGGTATGTTTTGTTAATTTCATATTCTTCTGTCGCGTTAATTGTCGTAATGTATCAAATTGATTCTGTTCTGTTTTCAGAGATTTCAATGGTGTAATAATTATTTTATGCTCTTTGTCTGCCGTTTGTTTTTGTACAAAAGTGGTAATTTGATGCTGATATCTCTAGAATTGGATTACTTTCCTTCTTTGGTCTTGGTTTCAGTCTTTACAAGGTGACATCAAGACTTAAGATGTTCCTTTTCGCTTGTGATTATTTTTCATTAGTGAATGCTAAGGTTCGTCGCTTTTTTAGCATGTGCAGAAAAGTTATGTATGTACATACGAGTATGTATGGTTTTTATCATGCTGTGGTAAGCGTGATTTTGTCAGACTATTGCTATTAGGTATATACATATGTATGAGATTTAAAATGTTCAACCCTTAAACAGCGAGGAGAACATTTGAATCAAAATGACAGCTAAGAAAAATTAAGCTTTCGCGTTTTGAAGTGAACTTAAAAATTGAGTCTACGAAATGAATAACTTCAGAAATATTCGCTGAGGTCAACGATCGATTTGATAAAAATGATAAGTTTCCTCTAAGATGAAACACTCAGATATTTCACTAATCGACAGTTTACGTTTCAGAGAATTTAGTAGGTATGTGATTATCTGTATTAAAATTAAAAACAAGGGAAACAAAATTATCAAGCTTTAGTTTGACCGCTGAAATGGAAGGACCGCGGATCATGCTCATCCACTAATATACCGACATTTTTTCTACATTTTAACCAATGACATTTTAGTCTTCTAGAACACCCGGCAAATCATTTTCAATTGGCTCAGCTTT
This sequence comes from Eupeodes latifasciatus, assembly GCA_920104205.1. Lineage (NCBI taxonomy): Eukaryota > Metazoa > Arthropoda > Insecta > Diptera > Syrphidae > Eupeodes > Eupeodes latifasciatus. The sequence goes on from OV049925.1 coordinate 66,072,303, forward strand.
TTTGCAAAGTTGCTATGAAACCTTTTAAAATGCATCGCACTTTTATGAACAACCTACTGAAGACACGCGTGACGCGACTGAATCATTTGGCTTCGCGCCACTTCAAGTTAATTTGGCTCTTTGGGATCGTCCGAGTCAATTCAATTTTGAAGAATTTGAAAATCCAGACTCAGATTTTAATCAACGTCAAATCACAGCTGTCAACGTACCTCGCTTTCCGACGAGTTATTCAACTCTTTCGGTGATTGACCGGCTTAACGAGTAGCTTAATTAGAAAAATGGTGAACAAAACATTTCTTCCGATTTTATCTTCCCCTTCTTCCATGCCTTTCCAATATCTTAGGTGCGAATTATTTGTATGGAACACATGGCAGTGTAATTGACTTATTTTAGCAAATCACTTTTAAGCAGCCATACTTTTTCTTGGCCCGTTTACATCGGAGTCCATAATGGGTGTAATGATTTTTCCCAATTCATATCAATTGTTAAAAATTGACTTTTTTTAAATGTATCCAAGTTTGTGCCGGCTGCATGAATTAAGTAAAAAAATTCGTGACCTGATTCCACATTATTAAGCAAATGGAAAATTAACATCTAATGTAATAATAAATGTAACGTTATTTTAAGTTAGAAACTAGTTTTATTTTTTTTAAACGTGGGTGGGTTTTGCCACTTTTCAACTAGAAAATAATTTATTAGAACACACGTGATCTTTTAATAACATCAATTTATTGTTATCATGTTGTTTTTTGTAAAAAAGTAAACTAACACTTGATAATTAAATTAAGATCGTGGTCTTTCCTTCTTCTCTTTGTACAGGGCCAGCAGGGAAACGTTTGCAACCTTTACAACCTTCAAACAAAAAGAAACAAGAGGTAAATGGTATTGCAAAATCAAACAAAAGAAAAATTTAAGCATGCTTACCTTAAACCTGACTCCGGGAATATCACCGACAGCGTGACCTTTACGACCGAATCCTGCAACCAAGACTTCATCGTTCTCTTCAATGTAATTTAAACTACCATCACGAGGTACGAATGCGGTGATCTTCTTTCCGTTCTTGATCAGTTGCACCCTGACGCACTTTCTAATGGCAGAGTTAGGCTGCTTAGCTTCAACTCCTCTAGAAAATTCAAAAATATAATAAGAAACAAAACGCAATTAGAAAACAATTTCTATACAAATTGTAGAATTAAAAAATAATGTTGGTTTATTTATTTTATTATTCACCGTCAAGCCAATGATGTAAACAAATTTAACAGCTCACAGTATACTCCTGTGATTTGACATTGGAAACAACAAAAACACAAAAATATACTGCGAGTCGTAGAATCCATTTTTAAGTCACAGTTAGTTGTATATTCTCTATATTTCTTTTAATAAAAATCAAAATCAAGGAAATATGAATTTTCCAAAGTGGTAGATACTTACACCTTTTCAAGCACAATGCCTTTGGCGTGAGAAGCGCCTCCGAAAGGATTGGCCTTCCACCTTGTTCCAAGATGGGCTTTCTTGTAGTCCTTATCGGCCCATCGTTGGTCCCGACGGTGGTTAACGTGCTTCCTAGCGGTTCTTAGACCTCGTGGTTTACCTGCAATGGACAATTTTATTTTACTTTACTTCGTTTCTTTTCACATCACAAAAAGTATGTACTACATAGTTATGTATCTACACTACAAGTCGCCATTTTCACCGGGTCCATTAGGTATATCAAAGAAACCCAATAAATACTCGTTTGTATAAAATGTACAAATAGAAATTAACAATGACCGACATTTAGAATAAGATAGGCACCATTTAAACGCATAATATACACAAATTATTAATTGATCGAGTAGATTTTTCACGATTAAGTCAATCGTAGATTTCAGAAAAAAATTCTTAAGACCACCGACTAAGGCCTTTTATTACTTAAAACCGCACTTAATTACCATGAATTAAAAAATTTCATCAACTTTACACTTTATAAACTATTTAATTTATTTTTTTTAATTTTAAATAGAATTAAAAACCGAAAAATTAACTTTTAATTTCAACTTACCCATATTTCGCAAACTGTTTCAGGCAATGGCGGAAATAAAAGAACGATGCGCTGCCAAAAACACGACGTTCATCCATTTTTTTTAGTTAAGTCAAATGTTTCGTTAAGTTAAGGGCAGTCCATATTCATTTAATTTGGCATGTTTAACGAAAAAATGTTCTCCCGTTCATTACTACGTTTACAAATAGAATCTAAGATGAAGTTGAAACATTATCAACTGGAGTTGAGTTGAATTGATGTTGATAATGTAAGATTGTATTGCGTCAATTTATATTACAAACATAAAAATATAAATTATTATTGTACAAATCGCAGAAAAATTAATAGGCTCAAATCAATGCAAACTTCAACAGTTACTAGGGTGTGTCACTAATGAGGTTTTCCATTGGTAATGGTAATATAGATTTTTTTATAATTGATACTGATCTGTCATTGAGTAAAATTAATTGAGTTAAGTACTTCCTTACAAAAAGACAAAAAGCGTGTTTTTAATTTGATTGAGTTCGCACAACAAAGAACACTAATGCAATGGCAACAAGTGTATGTGGTCGTTATTTACTTTTTTAAATTGTGGAAAACCCAATGGATTCTAGATAACGCAACCATATAACGAATCGAAACTTACTGTGTGGTATTTGGTTTTAATTATTATTTATCATACCGTTTCTAGAAAGTTGGATTTTTTCACAAGCATTTAGTTTCTAGCTTATTTATTTATATATTTGTTTGACTTTATTGATTTCCATAAATAACCAACAATATTGAAATTCCATTAAAATTGCACAAACAACTGACATATGGACTGTTAGTCATAGAAAATCCCCCTTAAAAGTGATTTCATCTATTAAGTTTCTCAAAAATTGAAGTTTTATTATCTAAAATAATCGATATGGGTGATTTTGTAACACGTAACTCATTGGCGATAATAAAACGGAAGTGAAATTATTCCTTTTTAATCATAATATTGGCACCCATTTATATAAAATTATTTTGTAAAATTAAGGTTTTTGAGCCGCGTTTTACTTCTTTCTTTAGGAGAGTAATCGAAACAAAATCTATCTCCAATTCTCAGTACATGCACTGACTTCCAAGTGGTGTGCAAAGCTACTTATCAGGTGCCAAAATGCAATACTCGACCACGTGATACCTCGTTCAGGCATTGAAGGCTTTTTCGCCTTGTTCGTAGTAAGTCACCTTCTCTTCGTGAGGGGACTCCACCGTAGGTCGGTGACTGATGTTCTGAAATTTAACTCGCACGTGAAGAGTACATAACTTTTCTCTTGACTATAGGAAGACTGTTTTATATGCAGCTGTAATAAATGTCATATTCTTTCTTCTGTAAAACACCATTGCTATCGTCTTATTTTTATTTCTTGTAAATGCGTTATTTCAGCATTTTAATTTTGATAGGGTATCGGTTAGCTGTATCTCGAGCTCTATAGAGCCATCTTACATTCCATGAAAAAATGTTTAAATGTTTTTTTTTCTAATTCGTTGCAATGGCTGTTGCCTACAACTTGTAGTGGTGTAATCCATCCATTTCCTAGGCTTGTTGACTGTCTCGTGACGAGATTGTTTTCACGGGGCAGGTTATCAACCAATCTGATAAATCAAACAAACGGTAACTTTCAGACTTCCTCTCTCCAGCAACTAAAGTCACCCTTAAGACACTCATCATCCCTGTTCTCATTTATGGCGCTCAGACTTGGACCTTGTCAAGAATTTCAAGGCAAGATGTGAACGTTTTAGGATGCTTCGGGTGATTTTTGGTTCTGTCTGCATAGATGGAGGAATGGAGGAGAAGATATAATGACGAACTATATGGGCTGTACAGTAACACTGATCAAAAGAAAAAAAGTCCAACGACTTTGATGTAATGCGAATGGGCATCAACAATCAAGCTCCTAAAGTCTTTAAATCCAATTCTGAGCGCAGAAGAGAAGGTCGTGACTGAGGTGGCTCACAGAGGAGATCAACCAACTTGGCGTGTGAAACCGATGCCCGAGTAGGCATGGGTTGCGAAGTAGCTCCGTCTCACTGTAACGCCACCTTGAAAAAAATAAGTAACTTTTTGATAAGTTAAAATATACAAAGCTAAAATTGTAAGTGTGGCGCTTCTAGCCTTCTCTAGAACAGGTTATGGAAGTTGACATCCTTCGTAACTGAAACGAAACCGAAAACACCTCAGAGCAGTGGACGGGCTAACAAAATAGTTCATTGGGGCCTGATTATGAGGTTCGCGGCGGATCGTTTTCAATTCGACCTTTCAAATTCGACTCGCTTCGTATTTCCTTATTAACGAACTCGAGGCGAAGCGAAAGTAGTTCTTCCTATATTCCAGTGATTTGACACTTTGGTTTGACTTTTTCTCTCTATATTCCAGTGATTTGACACTTGGTTTCCACAAATTTTGTTTTGTTTTAATTGAATTTGTGAAATTTGAAGATTACGGGTGTCCAGGAGACTACTAAGAAGCTAATCTCCCCCTCTGGATCTCCCTTCAACTGAGTAAGTATTGTTTCCTTTTAGTTTAAATCAAATTAATCAATTAATCTACACACTTTGTCTTAATAGATTTATCAAACTATTTCGACTTTCGAAAGAAGCTTTTGTCTTCATTTTGCAAGAGATCAGTGAGGAATTCAAGGATCAGAACAGCAACGGCATTCCTTCAATTTTAAAGCTTGCCGCTACTATGAGATTTCTTGTTGAGGGATCGTACCAAAAAGGAGTTGGACAAGACGTACTCCTTGGAATGGCACAACCAACAGTCTCAAACGTTTTGTTTGAAACTCTTAAAATTCTTGAGAGAAAGTTGTGCCCAAAAATGATAAATTTTAAAATGAATGAACAGGAACATCGTTCCTTGAATGAATTTTAAAATTTTATATTTTATTGTGGATAAATTATAAGAAAATTAAAATAAAGCTAACTCACACTTTTAAATTAAAATAAAGAAATAATCCACGAAATCGAACACTGAATAATAATAAACACTCTTTCGCCTGTGAATCCGCCAAAAAAAAGCTATCGGACTCAACTCGCCAACAAACATTATGACATTTCAAACTCGCCTTCGAACTCGTTAATTGGTCGAATTCAAAACGAAGAAGGCGAAAGCAATAATTGAAAAATGGCAAACTCGCTAGCAAAACGATTCGCCGCGAACCTCATAATCAGGCCCCTGGGGTTCCGAGCTCCTAACAACACCCAGTGAAAGTTATAGATGGTGTCCTTATGATTTGGGTGAGGATCAGCTCAGGTCGAAGGACCATTTTTTAGACAAGAACTCGCCATTGACATTTTCTGAGTTGCCTGATGCAACAAATTTTCGTTTGCGTCCCATCCAAATTTAGGACGAGATCTGTATCGAGATCAAAGCAATAAAAATCTTTAGGGCTTGGCGGCATTCTCACAGGATTGCTACAAGCAGCACCAATATCATAGACAAAAGTTTTGCAACCACTTAAAGAGACATCATAGGTCTCTGAACGCTTCTCTGAAGAGTATAAAATGGAACGATTGTAAAGCTCTAAAAAAAAGCTACGAAATGCTGTTCAAACGCAAAATTAAATACAAACTCAAAATGCATTATTCTTTTATTTCCCTCATGCACACTTTAAAACCTGTTTTAAAATCAATAAAATAATATTAAGTTTAATAACATATTTTTTTACATTATTACATATATTAACAATAGTGAGTGTTTTTCAAGTTTCATTTTCGCTAGTTCCACTTTCTTCTTTAGAGTGATTATGAATTGGATTGGACTTTACCTTAAAACGTTTTTGTTTCTTATGTAGCTTCTTTGGAATTTTTGATTCATAACTCTTAAAAGTTGAATTACTCTCAGCACTAGTTTTGCTTCCGCTATTCCGTCCCAAAGAATCATTGTTAAATAAAACTTCCGCCGCTTGTTGCAAAGGTTGGCCTTCATTGCATGGCAAAACATAATGGAATGGTGGTATACTTTGAAATGTGTTCATAAAATCTGGTTCATTGGAATGTTGATTTATACCGGAATCATCGTTATATTCCCTCATATGTTCACTACCTCCACTAATGTTGTAAGTGCCTTTAAAAACCAAATTTAAACTCACGACAAAATTAAAATAAATTAAAAACAAAAAACGTTACCTTTTAATCCAAAGAGACCTGCAGACTTTAAGTCATTGCGACTTCTTTTCGATTTTCGCTTAAGACTATGGTTAACAGATATCACCTTTGGCTTCTTCTTCATCAAAGATTGCTTTAAATGTTTTTCCGAAATATCTGCACTTATTGCACGGGAATATAAATTAGCTTTCTCGTTTTCATAAACCGTGTTATCTGGTTGAAAGGTAACATTTTTCGGCTTTCCCAAATAGTTATCTTTAGCATCTGAATTTTCCGGCAAATTATCTTCCACTGGACTTAATCTAATCACATCATTTTCAGCAATGTTTATGTTTTCATCATCTGAAGTCTGTATTAAGTAAAAATTTAAATGAAAAAAGTCTTAAAACTTAAGAACCAGCAAAAATTAACCTCTTCTTTAAGTGATCCACGTAACACTATTTCAGGTCCGCCACTATAAATATTATAAAAAAAATTCCACAGATGGGCATTAAGTTGGGCATAGTCTGATCCAGGTAGAAGATTATTTGTTTCTGTTTTCGACAAAATTGTCGAATTATTAATGGGACCAGGGTCTTTGCTTGTTATTCCTCTGGCGAAAAGTTGCCATTTTCTGAACCAAGCCATTGATATTGCGTATATTGTAGTAGAATCATCTTCGTTTTGAAAGTCATCCTGGAATTTGGTAAATGTAGCATGTTCTTGTTTCTGTCGGCGTTGAAGATTTTCTGCTGTTCTCTTACAGACATCACATTCAAAAAGGCGATTAACAACAGGGCCACCTCCAAATTTTTTATAAAGGAAATCCCAAAGCGGTTGAGACAAAGGGACTGCAATTTTATTAATAAGATTGGCTTTGTGAGGTGGAACACCCCCGTGCGGACAAAGAATGGCCCAATTATTAATGGGGCCTGGCTCGGCGAAGGTATTAAAACGATTTATCCATTCTCGAGAAACAAAAAATCGTATGTCCGAAAACTGCGGATTAAGTTTAGAAAACTCTCTTGCTTGAGTTCGTATTTCGTCCATACGTGGATTGTGTTTTTGGTAAAAAAGTACATAGGCTTGGCAATTTTGAACGACATCGGCAGACACCTCCGTTACGTGTTGATCGTCGAATTCATACCAATTGCCTGTCAAATCGTTTTTGGCAAAACACGTGTAATGTCCACCACCAACGGTGCCATGATGGCAAATTACCGATACTAAGTTGTAGACCGATATATTTGAATTGCAATCCTTATGTAAAAATGGCCGCATGTCGAATCCAACTAGTGGAAAGTGTATGTAAGACGAAATTTTCGAACTGTACGACAAATCATGCCGAAATCTTTTTAAATGCACACACAGCGCTTCAGGTAGATCGAGAACACGAGAGTATTTTACACCAGTCCTTAACTTGTTGCACTTTGAACAGCTATGGATATGAATTTAAATATAAATTTGAAGGTTTATTTTAAAAGAAAATATAGTACCTGTACATATTGTCACCTTTAAGTTCATCGGCACTAAAGAAGGATGCCATACAATCGTGTAGCGTAACTGAAGGCCCCCAAAGCCAACCCCTGATAACATTCCAAGCCCAGCGAATCCAACTATCTGATTTAAGCTGTTCATTGCACATCGCACCCGAATGTGAACGTATGACGTTGTTGTTGATGTTTTGTGCGTGGTGTAAAACATTAACATAGTCTCTATGAGGAATCGGAAGAGAAAGATCTTGAAATGTTTCTTCTCTTGTAGATATTCTTTCGCAGGTTAAACACTGTACTGACGATAATAGCTTTCCGTCAAATACATCACTTATAATCGACCTTTGGGCAACAGAAACAACAATATCATTGTTAGTGTTGTGATTGTTTGAACTTATATTTTGGCGATATCCAAATGGGGCAGAAATACGTAAACTTAAAGGCGAATTGTAAATAAATGACAAACTTGGATAATGCTTGTTCTGTGCAAAAGAATCTTCAAAGAGACTAGATTGTTCTGACACTCCACTGTCGCACGTCTCATACTCTCCTTCTGATTGGGATGCTGAACTTGAGGAGTAATTGGACATTTCTTCGTCTTTGTGGTAGAGTTCTTGATTTTTTAAATTAGTTTTCATTGGAATTGGATCAGTTTCCTTGAGTTCTTCATGCAGTTGGTCCATAAAACATCGCAAGAATTCTTGTGTATCATGTTGCTGATACCCACGAAACATCGAATGAACACTCCGAATTCCATAAAGAATCCCACGGGGAGCTATGAAATCTATAATTAAATAATACAAGTAATTTTAACACAAACAATACTAGAACCAGTTCCTCTAAGTAAATAATGTTACTAATACAATTTTTGAAAATGACAGACAAATAGCGGGCCTATCGGAAAAGATTCGTACAAACGACGTAAATTAAATATACAAACTGAATTCGAAACTATAGTCACAACTTTTCACGAACTCCGTTGAAAGCTATTAAACTTTTGTGTGGCCATTTGTAATACGAATTCCCTCCGAAGAGATATGTGATAAGGCCGAACAGTAAAAATATATACTGAAAAATTAAATTGAACATAAAGCGATTAAGCACCACTAAAGGAGTCTGATGATCGGGTTGGCCCCCGTGAAATAGCTATAACTCCAGCCTATGAACTTGGTGGTAGCACACACAAGTTGTTGTTGTTTCATTCTAAATTTTCAATTGTAAATCCGGCAAGCAGCTGCCTTAAACTGCAAGTATAAAAATTTCATACAAAACCCTTAGATATACTGAAAGGTTATTCAAAAACATCTTTTCCGCAAATAAACGAGCAGTTGCTAATTTGGAATTCTATTTTGTTGGGGTTTCCAAATTAGTTTAAGTTGAGAAGCTTAACTTTACACATTTGAGCTTACTTAAATCTGAGTTACCTACATTATGTATATTGAGCTTTAATCTGAAGAAAGATGAGCGGAGTAAAACAGAGTTAAATTTAAATTTATGTTATGCATTGATTGTGTGTGGAATAAGATGGCCATCATAGTTTTATGATATGAACCACATTTTGAATTAATATTTATATTTACAAAACGTACCTTTACTTTTTTCAATTTTTAGATTAGAATTGTCACAATTCATTGTTCCTATGGTGAAATTTTAAAATGATTCCTATAAAATATCTAAATAAAAATATCCAATTTGATATCTGTGTTTTAATAACATTCTCCATGTCGTAAGCTATGTCGGTCACACAAATGTTTTTTTTTTTCAAACTTTAAAAGGTAACTTAAAAAATGTTGTATTCGTTTGTTTAAGCGTCATATTTGCTGAAAAATGACTATCACATTTTTGTTGTGACAGCTTTTAAGCTATCAATTTGACTATCACCTTACATATGTATGTAGATCATATTCGATTATTTTGATTGTCATTTATCAACAATCACCTTAGTCGATTCCGCCTCTGTATTCGCTTTCAACTTCTTCTTTAGTTCGAATACAACTTCAAAATCAATCTGTCAAATCAGGTTTTTACCTGAAAAAAGGAATTAGTAAAAAATATAAAGGAACTACGTTCAAGGTTTTTCTAAACTCTGGATGAGATAAATTCAGACCTACAAGTCATCTCATAACTAATGAATAATTACGAAAACTAAGTGAGATACCAAACTGCATCTAGAAGATAAAGATTTGTGCTTTGCAAAATCATCATACAATTTATTGTTTTTTGGTTGTCTTTATCATTCTTGGGTTGGGTTCAAATCTTGCCCGTGCCATCTAAAGTTTTTTTCACGGGTACTGATTCTGGCGAGGAATTGACAAATCCTTCAAGAGAAATTCTTGTCATGAAAAGTACTTTCTCAAATTAGCCGTTCGGATTCAGCTTAAAAATGTAGGTCCCCTCCGTTCCTGACAACAGTACTCGCACACAGGAATGATTGAGAGATGTAAGTCACTAGGCCCTAGTTCTCAACGGACTGTTGGGTCACCTAATTTATTTAACTAATTTATAAGATTCGAATTCAGGATATCTCAATCCTTTAAATTGTTTTGTATGTGCAGTAGATAAAAAAAAACATAATTTTGTCGACCAGTGTAATCTATTTTTTGTGATATTGTAGATTTTTTTTTCAGTAATAGTCAAATCTAACGAATAAATAATTTTCAATAACTTATTTCTGATTTAAATAATTCAGAAGATGTTTGCTACAAATTATTATATTAATTCTTGTCATAAACTCAAAGGAAACAAACTCAGATTTAACACCCCTCAAGTAAAAGCTCTATTTATGTTTCTATTTAAAAAAAAAACATTCTCTTTGCAAAACATACTAATTTAAAGCTTTAGTCTCTTATTACGATAGTCTATTCAATAATTTTCTCCTATTTAGGCCCTAAATTATTGATAAGGGTCATTCATAAAAATTTATTTTCAATGGATTTTTTGCAACGTTCTTTTTTGATTAAGAAAAAAATGCGACCTTAACCGATGACGTTGCAAGTCTACAAAATTGTTTGTGGTAAAAAGTAAACAATAACTGAATAATAACATGCTTTACCATGTATTTATTAATTTCCCTAATAAAATTCCAACATCCCCCTTATCTTAATCATAGATTTTACTTCTCAAAGTTTATGAACACTCATAAATATCATCTTTATGAGTCTCATAACTAAAGCTTGACAATAACTTAACTTTTCAGTTTTTTTATTTAGTTAAGGTGGTTTTTTTATATTTCAAAGTTATTCTAATTTAGAAAAAAATTCTCACACCTGATAAGAACGATTACGATTTGTTTTAGTGATTCTAATGTTCGTTTTTTAACTTTGAGATCAACTTTTCAGCTGAACATGACACAAAAATATTATTTTAAAAATCATAAATGTGTAAATATTACCTTTACTATCGTTTTCATTGCACCAAATATCCTTTATCAATCTGTAATAGCTTTTAGCTAGCCCTGCTTTACTCTTATTGGCAGCAGTTTCTACGTAGTGCTCGATTATATCACCGCAATCCAAAAAATAGTAAGTTAGTGGTTGGATATTGCTCAAGGCCTGCAATGCTGAATTCATGTAGCATGTATTTGCAATATTTTGCAGGCCAACAAGGCCTCGCACTTTTTCATTCTCGTACTCCTCGTTGTCATTCAAACCTAATGCACCATTGCCATCGTCCACATCATAATCGCCAAAATTCAGTGGACTATTGAGGAGTGGCGCCTTTTCATTGCTAAAAAATACTTCTTTTTCGCACAAATAACACCAGATGCGCTGAGAAGACAAATTCATATGCACACAGTGCGAGCTGTTCTCCTATTAGAAGAGAAAATCAAGCATAAATACATAAATTGCTCTTGTTTTTTTTTTTTGTTGGTGTCATCAAGTTTTATGATTTGACATACTTTAAAGTGAGCAGTGCTATGATCTTTGATCTGCTCTGAACATCCCGCCTGTAAACAGTTCCTCTGAAGACATATCCAAAGGTTAGGACCTGTATGTTTACAGACTACACATGAAGCTACCTGAAACATATCAATAGAATAATTGGAATACAATATAAAAACTAATACAGAAACTTACTTTTTCAAGTTTTTGTATCTCATGTGTTGAGGTGTTGAACTTTTTAATATGCTGACATTTGTTATTCATCTTTTGATCTCGGTTTAAAGAAAAATAAATTAAATTGATGGGTTAGTAGAGGATGTTTGTCACCATTCAGCCAATAAATTTTGGTTATATTGTTTCCAAAACAATGATGAGCATATAAAACTCTATTTAAACACATGTGTTTTCAAATAATTATAATACAAAATTCATAATGAAAATTTCGAATCGATGAAAGGAAATTTTTGACAAAAAAGTAAATACTCTTCATTCAGGCAAGACGGTGTTCAATGTTGGTTGGTGTTGGACTCATTGGACTGGCCGATTTATTTAGGTGAGTTTATATTGCGGAGTTTTTCGGGATCGGAGCAAGAGAAGCGTTCAGAAAGCTGAGATTACATACAAATTGTTGTCAAAAATAATTGGATGTGGAAATCCGATTTGTTAGACTTTTTTAGTGAATACATTTTTCTATTTATGTTTTTCTTTAATGTCTAAAAATGTGCACTTTATTTGGGGTTTCTTATTTTGCGTAAAAGATAAAAATGAGGCAAACTTTGAATGGAAAAAAGTTTAGCAAAATTCAGACTAAAACTTATTTTAACTTAATAAAAAATACCATTTTCAAGAGGATGCGGTAAGAAAATAAGACAAATAAAAACAAAATAAGGTGGCGCAACAGTCCATGAAGAACCAGGGCCTAGTGACTTACAACTCTCAACCATTCCTGTGTGCGAGTAATGTTGTCAGAGATGGAAAGGGACCTACAGTTTATATGCCGAATCCGAACGAATAATTTGAGAAAGCACTTTTCATGACAAGAATTACTCTTGGAGAATTTGTCAATTAATCTCAACAGGCAGTACCCGAGAAAAAAACTTTAGGTGTCACAGACAGGGATTGAACCCAAGACCCCTTACATGACAGTCCAACGCACTAACCATCACGCTACGGGTACTACTACTAAATAAGACAAATAATTTATATTAAATGTTTGTAGGTATCTTTTTGTCTTTCTGTTTTTCATTTTAAAAACTGAATTCAAATGAAATAATAAAAAAAGGAAATAGATTCTTTCGTAGATTATGGTCTAAATAAAATGGTGGAGAACAGACGGTGATAAACTAGTGTTTTTTGCAAAATAAGAAAAAAATATTTATCACTGATCGACTATTTAATTCTCATTCTCATACAAAAACCAGCTTAAAAGTAGATCCACCGCTTTAGATATGCTTCCCCTTTTATAGGTTTAATTTTGAACGTAATTTCTTAAATCTTCGCCTCAAAAATCTATCTCTTTCAAATATTCTAAGGATACATTATTATAAAGATCGTCAAAATAAATAAAGTCCAAAAATCAAGTTCAAAAGTATCTGCATATATCCGCTGAAGATATAAGATACTAGTAGCCAACTTCGCGTTGATGTTATCTATTCCTTAACGCTACTAGCGCTTCTTTAGGCTTATCGGTAATATGGAGAAATTTTTGAACTTGATTTTTGCATTTTTTTTATTTCGTCAAAACTTTATAATAAAAGATGTCCTTGGCTTCTTTGACAAAAAAAGATTTTTGAAGCAGAGAAACAACAGATGGCGTTTGGAAAATAATTTTAATTTTTTAGGCTAAACCTAAAAGAGGGCAAGCATAGCTCAAAAGGAGGAATCTGTCTATATAAACCCTATTTACTATGATCGTGGTTTTTAACAGTGACATTAGCCATTGCAGTTTTCTTACTTTATTTCGACAAAATTAATTTTCAATTTATATCAACAAATTTTTGACGACCGAATCAACTTTTGTCTAATCTAATCTAAAACAAGGTTATTATTTGTACCTTTTTGGTTATTTTAGTAACTGCACTACTAATACTTGATTTCAATAAAAATCTAGTTAAACTTAAATATTACCAGCTTGCTTGCTTATATACGATGACATAAGGAAAAAAGGATTCTTGTGAGAAATATTTTTCGCTTTCCTAGGTCAGTCCAAAAAAGAAATATTGAATCGGTGTGGCTTAGAATTAAAACCTTCAATCCTGAGTAAGACCTGACGCCATTAAGCAACTCAAAGTAGATGGATTTTGATCTAAAATTTACACCAATAAAAAAATATAAAAAAGCCACATTATAAGAGAAAGTTTTATATCATTTTCAGCCACATCAAACGCACATACCAAAATAAACAAAAACAACAAGATATTAAACCGTGAGTACCAAGCCAAAATGTACAAAATGGTGCACTTTCATAAGCAAAACGATAAAATCTTGTCAATCATAGCGAGAAATGTGAACAACCCTTTTCTTTCTTCCGTATTTCTAAATAACGATTCGTTCGTTACCCATCGCTAGTTTTGTTTTACCTGGTTTAAATAAAAAGTGCAGTGTGGCATCACTGGCTTGGCTAGGCTGGTAGGCAGGCTAGTACGTTTTCAAGTCGGTCAACTTTTCGATATAACTTTGTTAAAAGTATTTTTTATTTTTAATCAATCAATCAAATCAATAATAAATTTCCTTTGGTTATTTTACTTGCATAGTTTATGATTGAGTGTCTTTTCTGTTGGTGCTGTCTTGTCCTAGTTACATCCCATAGCCCAGTTTAGAAATCTAGGATAGTGAATTTGAAGCTATTCGCTTTCACACAAATCCAATCCGTAGTGAACATTTATAGATTGCAAAAGATATACATAGTTTTTACTTCAATTTGTAGGTACCTACTTTTATAAATAAATAAAATTGTGCGTCCTGTTTCCTGTTAATTTCTAAAAAAAAAAAGAAAAAAGAACTTCTAGTGATGTATGTATGAGCGTGAAAATTATTTTCAATTCAATTTTTCGTATGTACAGAGCCGAACAAAATTAATGCATTCAATCATTATTCCTAATGAGGTTGGTTCCATTTTCTTGTTTAATTTTCTATATCTTTTATTACTTTTAAGGATCAATCAAGTCTTTTGAAAGTATTTAGCTTTTCATTTAATAACAAATGCACTCAAAATCTTCAAGATTCAAGAATAAAATGTATAAGAAATACTATTAATTCAAATATAGTTTAAAAATGCATACGCCCGAAGGGGGACAGGCACAGCATCATTCTGTGTCCTACGATGGTAAAATAGCTGGCCTTTATGATTTGGAGAGAACACTGGGATCTGGGCACTTTGCAGTGGTCAAACTCGCTCGGCATGTATTCACGGGAGAGAAGGTCGCCGTCAAAGTGGTTGACAAAACAAAATTGGATGAAGTCTCCAAGGCGCACCTGTTTCAAGAAGTTCGGTAAGCAGGATAAGATAGCTCCAAATATATTGGCATTCCTTATTAATAGAAAAACATTTGTATCTACATACATATGTACCTATGAACGTTCATTCATAATTATATTTTTAATACATACATTTTATGTTGGCGTGTTAAGCTGCATGAAACTTGTACAACACCCGAACGTCGTGAGACTATATGAGGTAATTGACACGCAAACAAAGCTCTATTTAATTTTGGAATTGGGAGATGGTGGCGATCTTTACGATTACATAATGAAACACGAGGGAGGTTTGTCTGAGGATTTGGCTAGAAAGTATTTCCGTCAGATTGTCAGAGCTATTTCCTATTGTCATCAATTACATGTGGTGCACAGGTTTGTCTTTTTGTTTTAGAATTTTTCTGTTTTTATTTTTTTTTGAAAATACTAATGTTTTTTTGTAGGGATTTAAAACCAGCTAATGTGGTGTTTTTTGAAAAGGCTGGCGTCGTAAAACTCACTGATTTCGGATTTAGTAATAAGTTTTTGCCAGGACAGAAGCTGGAAACGTCGTGTGGAAGTTTGGCCTATTCTGCTCCAGAAATCCTCTTAGGGGATTCTTATGATGCCCAAGCCGTTGGTAAGGTATACTTTATTTAATGCGCTGATGTATTTCGGTCAAATAGGTATCATGATTTATATTTTATTTAAAAAAAAAGAAGAAATCATCGCACTCGTTGTTATTTGTTCAACCTGAGTGATAACACTACCAAACCAATTTTAAAGTATCTATATAATTGCAATTATTACATCCAGTACACCTTTTTAATCAAATGACAATTTTAATTCTCATTTAAAAAAAAAAATTATAAAGAAAAATGGGCATTTAAGTCTTCCCATTGCTCAAGCTATACCTATTACGTTGAAAACTTTATTTACACAAATCTATAAACGGAGCAAGCATAATTTACAATATCATACCTTTCCTCTTTTAGAAGCATACATTGTCATGTCTTATAGAAGCATACATTGTCATGTATGCTTCTATACTTTATAGCAGGACAGGGATGATAAGGGTCTAATATAGGGACACTTAGAAGAGCGCTTAGACCGGCTCTCGGCCTTGGAGTTCAAATCAAGGACGTGGTCCTTTAGGTTAAAGATCATGCGTCAGTGTGACTTCCTGACCACATTAAGAAAATTAGTTGTTGGTGAATTCACCCTCCCAATATTTTGCATGCTTTTTCACGCTTTTGCCCAATTATTTTAATTATTTTACGATTGAATCTCAATCAGAAGATTGTGGTAAGTGTTAAAGCACATGTGGAGTGTAATCTGATACCAGATATGTACATATATTGTGCACCGTATTATTGGGGTAGTTGTCTTACTGATGTGTGAAAGATCGTGTAAAATTTAACACTTTTTTTTAAATGTACACATATTTATTTTGCCAATCTCGGCAATGACTGCAGCAGACATGTAGCCCCAGACCATTAATACTCCGTCACCAAGTTTTACTGTATTTGCCAAGTTGTTTTCATGTAGTTTTTTCACCTGATTATACGGCCATCAGATTTAAAAAATCGAGCGTTTTCCAATCGCTCTTTTGGGTTAATTTGCAAGCTTTGTCTTGCAATCGTTTTACTTTTTGCAAAATTCTTGACCCACTCAGTAGCGATTTGTTTCGAAATATAAATAAAACAATTCGTGTTTGTTTTTTTCAATAAATAAATAACATGATCGTATCTGAATACCATCGACGATAAAAATTGAAAATATTGAATAATGATTAAAAAAGCAGCTTGTACCGTCTGAGTTTCAGTTAGCTCGAAAAATCCACAGAAAAAGGTTGCGGTTAAGTTTCTAGAGATGGGTTGAAGTTTTACCTATTTTTTACAATTACATACATTATGTATATTCCATCTATATATATATATATATATATGTATATATATATATGTACATACAAGTAAAGCCATGAATTCATAAATATAAAAAGAATATGTAAACATTATTAAAACAAAAATATTTATTTTAAAACATGAATAATTATTCCAATATTTAAGAAACTTCTGTTAACACATTTCAAATAAGTCATTGATAAACGGTGACCTAGCAACATTACAATTTTGGTTTTTCTGTTTTTAAAAAATAAACTGTCAACAATTTTGTTAAGCATGTTAAAAACAAAGTGAAGAGTACTTAAAAGCGTTTTTTAATTAGTTTCTGTTGCTATTTAATGTTGTTTTGTTCAACTAACAAAGCTAATAGTATTATAAAGAAGCAAGATTAATGACATTTTTTTGTATCATAGTAAATAGTTGCGAGCATGTATGTACCTAGACACAACGACGATGCAATGAGTTAATCAAATTGTCGCATCCCTAATAGTATGAAATCCATGCCATGAAATCTGTATAGCTTCCCAAAGTGCTTTGTTGTTTGTTGGTCTTATACTGGAAACATATATTTTGACATCACACCAAAGGTTCTTAATCGAGTTGAGGTCTGGAGGCTGCGCAGACCATTCCATTACATCAATCTTTTTTGCCTGAAATCACTGCTACGCAACTTTACTTGTGTACTTTTGGTCGTTGTTTTGCTGAAAAACCCATTTCAACGGCATTTCATCTTAAGCATACGGAAAATAGTTTCTTGCAAGATTTGCACATAGATGCTGATCTATAATGCTTTCAATTCGATATATTACACCAACGCCATAGAATTTTTGTGTTAAATGTTTTTTACAGTGAAACGTGGATTATAATCTGTAATTGGGGCCCGTCTGAAAATATTTAACAGCATAATCTGTGAGAAATTTTCAGTGTTTTTGGCTATCAAGGCAATAAGGAAATACAAGCTTAACAACAATTTTACTTAAAATAAAATAACCAAGGTTTGGCGCAACAGTTCACAGAAAAGGCCCCAGTGACTTGCATCTCTTAACCAATTCTGTTTGCAAGTCAGTTCAGGGATTTAGGGGACCTTCAGTTCTTAAGCCGAATCCAAACGAAAAATTTTAGAAAGAACTTTTCATGACAGGAACAACTCTTGGAGGATTTGTCAATACCTCTCAAGAGGAAGTACCATTGTTTAATATACCATTTTTAATATACCATTTAGTTGTATTAGTTATATTCTTGAGTACACATAACCTATAAGGAAAGTAGCATATTTGATACAAAAAACAACCTAATTGCTAATGAAAAACGTACGTGTGTTATATCCATAGATGTTTGTTTATTGATGTTTTACGAGTAATTATAAATACGCTAAATGTAGTCACTATTTAGTCAAAATTCAACTAGCTTTGTGAATGCAAAATGCACTCGTGGTTAATACGATACTGTAATATTAATGACAAAAAATGTAAATATATAAAATAAGAATCATTTGTGTTATGAGAACTTTAAATAATGTTTTTTGTTTTTAAATTCAAATATAAGATATAATATAATTGATTCATATTTATATTTAAATACTGAACAATTAATTTCTTTTTGAATTTCTGTCTCCTTACCGAGCAGCTAATTGTGTAACGTCAACATCAGTTTCCACTAACGTTTTTTACACAACGTCGGAGGGGAATTTTCAGTTTATTTTGCTGTTGCATTTAACCAATCAGAATGACTTGACTACGTAGACACTAGCTTAATAAATGCCTACAATATTTACCAAAATGTATTCCAGTTTTGTTTTCATATACATTTTTTCATTACACATTTTTCATGAGCAAATTTTCAAAATATGTATTATAAGTTGAAATAAATAAGCTTAAAAAAATACGTTAAATTTTATTTTTCCTTCGTCCTGTTCAATGAGCAGTTAGGGGATGCAAATATTCAAAAAAAAAAATAATTTGTTTACATTTATATTTATGTTCTTGCATTTTTATACTACAAATTACTTTATTGAATAAAACATACAATTTACTCTAACAACAAAAGTTTTCAATGTTATCTGTCCAAAAATAATGAAGTTATGAATTTTTAGAACTTATAAAGTTATTACAATATTCTCCGAATGCATCTTAAATAACGGTACAATATATGCATTGTAAATAAAGAACTCGTCCTTAGACTATTGAGTAATTAAATATTCAATTGGAGATTTGAGTTTTCAGCTGAAGAAATTTTAGAAAGTTAGACACAGAAAACATTAGAATCTATGCAATTCTATCTAAAAAAAATTCCTAAAAAGTGACGTACTTTAATAAAATGTCCTTTTCAACAGATATCTGGTCATTGGGTGTAATTTTATACATGTTGGTTTGTGGACAACCACCATTTGAAAAAGCAAACGACTCTGAAACATTGACAATGATCATGGACTGCAAGTATTCCATGCCCAGCCATGTAACTGTTACATGCCGTCGACTAATAGCATCGATGTTAGTTCGAGATCCAGAAAAGCGAGCAACATTAGAACAAATTGCACAAGATGTTTGGTTAAAACAAAATTCATCAGGAGCAGAACCATTGCTGGATCATTTGCCATTAGTTAGCCATGAACAAGTCAGTGAAGATGATCATGCTTTTATTATTCAAAAGATGATAAACGGAAACATAGCAACAAAAGAAGACATAATGCAGTGAATATACAATTTTAATTTTTTTTTGTTATTAAAGTTCTAAAAAAATGTTTCTAATTTGTTTTGTTACAGATCTCTTGATAGAAATAAATATAATCACATAACTGCAACGTATTATTTACTTGCTGAAAGGCGACTCAGGCAAAAGCGACAAGAACAAGTTCAAAAACACCGCCCTCTCTTCCTTCCCGCAAGCCCTGGAAGGTAAGTTATTTCCAAAAAAAAGTTTTTTGTTTTTTTAAACTTTATTAATGGGATAGTCAAAATTAAAGTCTGAAAATGAAAAAAAAAAAATGTATCCCATGACCATGACCATCACCATCACCATCACCAAAAAAAAAACTGAAAACTGCTTTGTAGCTCAACATACAAATTTTTTAATATAAAGTTATGTAGGAATACATTATTTACACAAAACAAATTATCATATTGCATATTTGTATGAAAACTGCTTTGTAGCTCAACATACAAATTTTTTAATATAAAGTTATGTAGGAATACATTATTTACACAAAACAAATTATCATATTGCAGAGTTTCATCAGTAAATCGCAGTGTCCCCGAAGATAATAAATTAAAAAGTGACCAAGGCAACAAACTGTTGGTCCCTGTAAACATTGAAGTATGCAATTCAATTGAGTTTACTTCAGAGGCAGTTTCGGTAAAAATATTTGTATTTTTTATCTAATAAAAAAAACTGTTTAATAATTTTATTTCTATTTCAGGAAAAAAGGAACAGAAAATGTAGCATTGTTAAAGAAGAAGATGAAGAGGAAGCCTTTGAATGTCCAGACAAAAGTGAATCAAAAGTTTCTACCAACCGCCGTGCTTCGATTGCTGACGCAAGAATAAATCGAGCTGTGCAGGAACGCAGCGTAGAGTCGCAATATATGTCCAAATTAGTTATAAAACCAATAGCTTCAAATGAAAGTTCAAACAATGCTTTCACAGTAGAAAAATGGGATAGCTTACGTTTAGATTCTAACAAAAAGTCACAAAATTCCAGCATGCCAAAGAAATCTCCCGGAAAAAGTGATATTTTGAAGCAGCCGAAAGTCCATCAACCAAATCCCCCTATAAACGAGCTTCAAGAGGCTGGAGGAATCGTTGAACAAGATGATTTTACTGAGCTGCAGCATGACCTTTCTGGTATTAAAGATTTAGAAATTAGTAAAATGAGAAATAAAAATCCAGTACTTATGCACAGGCGAACAAAATTAAACAAAATGCGAACTCCTTCGTGCAGTAGTTCAGAGGCATCCGACGACGAGGCGAAATCGAAGAAAAAGAAAATACACAAAATTGGCGGCGATACGCCCAATCGCTTCAGAGTTAATCGACGTGACTCTTATGACGACTCAAGTGACTCACAGGATCAAGCTAACTTAGGATCGGGTCAGAGCAACACAAATATTGTGTTAAGTAATTCCAAAGATGAAAAATCTGGTTCTGGGAAGAAAGAAGATCAATCAAAGGCTGGGGAGCCTCAAAATTCTCACTCCAAACAAAAGAAGGGATGTTCTTTAATGGAAAATTGCTTGCCAAAAGTAGGCG
Source organism: Eupeodes latifasciatus (assembly GCA_920104205.1). Classification (NCBI taxonomy): domain Eukaryota; kingdom Metazoa; phylum Arthropoda; class Insecta; order Diptera; family Syrphidae; genus Eupeodes; species Eupeodes latifasciatus. The sequence continues at coordinate 66,093,414 of OV049925.1, forward strand.
GAAGGAGAAGACTCCGTGAAAGTCAGTCACTTGATAGAATAACAGAATCTCAAGAATATGAACAGCGCCAACGTTACAACAATCTCACTTGCAACAACTATAATGAATCCGTAGTCACACAATTTCAGAACATGTCACTAAATTCAAATTCGGTCCCAGAACAAGCTTGGACAATTGAAAAAATGATTCGCTCTAGTGAAGATAAGATTAGCCAAGAACCAAAATCTGGCGCCCTTAAGAACACGTGTGATATGAATTCCATTGAAGAAATAGACTTATATATCGGAATGAATGTGACTAAAGCAATTCAAACCACAGGCTCAAAGTACTCTGTTACTATGAAAAAAATAAGGAGGCTTGGAAAGTATTTTCCAGTTATTAATTTATCATAATTATTAATCAACTTTAATGTTAAGTTAACTAATTTTGTAATTGTTTGTGTAGTTGAATCATGTTCTCATATATGACATTTATTCTCATTTGTAGTGTAATTAATTTGCCAAAGGCTTATTTTAGTAATAATAAGAATTTATTTCAATTCAAGATTTAGTTTCATTTCACCTATGTACATACATACATACAACATAATATGTATCTACTGTTTATTTATGTATGTATTTAACAATACATAAGATACAATAGTCCAAAGTGTGATTGGATTTTAGATCAAACAAAACCATTCAATTATTCTTTTTCAAATTTATAAATTTGTAAACCATCATCATCATTATTTATGTATAAATAAATTATAACGGTTGCTTTCACATGAATAAAAGCAAAGGAGTTATTTAAATATATATGTACATAAATATTATAATAATTCATATAAATTGCTGCAGCAATTGCAAGGGTTTTCTAATGCATATTTTTTGTCTGATAGTTTTTTTGGGATTCGTAAAAGTTTCTGATAATAAGGAATTTAGAATACGGCAGAATATCTGTTTGATTTCGTAATACAATCTTGTAGTATGCTTACACTCTTCTCTTAATAGGATTGTCGACTATCAAATCATAATTGATACACATTGATGTTCGCATTTAAATAAAATCTGACTAATAAGACTAACCCTAGAACCAAATAAAAGTGGTCTGATTAGCAGGTTCCTTTTTAATTGAACCGGTCTACTTATAGAAGTTTTCTCATCATGTTTGTCTCTCCCAAGATTTATTTTGAATTATGTACACAGAAATTTTCAATGTCAATATAAATATTTGTATCTAACTCCGGTTAAGAATTAAAAGATAGGGTTTTGTACATGTTACATAAGGGGTCCATGGTCCAATAAGAAGGTGACCCATTACAATTATAAAGGGAAATTCGTATGACAGAAAGCAGGAAATCCATGAAGTGCGACCCAAGTATTGCTTGGTCCGTATATAGTGTCCCGACTCGAAGATTTACTAATTTCTCTTTTTAGTAACTTAACTCAAAATTTTCATTTTTCTTAAAAAAGAAGATTACAAAAGTCTACGTATAATAAGAAATTATTATTACATTCTAACAAATAAGCAGTTTTTTAATAAAAAGTAGAATTTCCTTTTACGGATAGAACTGCTTTCATTTTTCGTGGCATGGATTCAACAAGTTTTTTGGTTACTAAAGTTTCAATAAGAGCCCTTCCTGAAGTGCTTCCCTAAACGGAAACACCCTCTTGTTAGTGGTGTGTCCTTTCTTCAGTCGTCTTTTCAATTCGTCCTATAGGTGCTCTATGGGGTTTATTTCAGGGGGGTTTTGTATGGTTTACAACGCCATTCCACCAAGAGACGCGATGTGTGCTTTGGGTTCTTGCCTTGCGGGAAAACAAACGTCCAACAATAGTTTATGGGCTCTCTGCTTCAGGTTATTTTTAAGAATATCTAAATAAAGAGAACGGTCCATCATGGAGACAATAAAGAGAAGGTTTCCAACCTTTGCTTCTGACATACAACAACATACGAGTACATTACAATCTCCATGTTTAAACGTGTCAACAGTGTTTGATTTTTCAAAGGCTTTGTTTGGCTGACGCCATACTCTTACCTTCCAATTTTTTTTTTGATGTTTTGCGTGCACTAAAAGGGTTATGAATACCCTTACCCATCAATGTTGTTAATTTTAAATTAACATTCATGATTAAACAGTACCCATTGCGTGATAGTTACTGCGTAAGTTTGTCATGCTAATAGTCTTGGGTTCAATTCCTGTCTGCGTCACCTAAAAGTTATATTTCACGGGTTCTGAGAAGTTAAAAAAATCCCTCAAGAGTAATTCTTGTCATAAAAAGTGCTTTCTCAAATGTGCCGTTCGGATATGGCATATAAATAGTAGGTCATCTCTATCCCAGATATTACTCGCATACGGACTGTTGCGCCACATAAATTATTTTATTCCTCACTGAATATGACGGTTTTTCAAAACTAGAATTCGGTCCGAAGTCCGAAGTCAATCTCTCCGTTTTGACTCCAGCGATCCCGTTTTTTTTTATAATTTTTAGGATTATAATTATTTGACTGTGGAATGTCGTCTTCCAATGAGTTTCCTAATTTCAGGGAATGATTTAATTCAGAATCGTACTTTATTAACAAGTTCATTTTCCACTCTGATTACTAGACTTTGAAACAAAACTAGAAGTATAATCGAATTAACTGAAATGGAAATATTTTTGAACTGTTACATCACTACGCTAACTCAGAAATTGATCAATTTTTTGGAAAAAAAACATATTTTAAAAAATGTTTGTGAAGGGAAAGGTGTACGCAGACTTTTGTCAAAAAGTGTCTAATTTCGATTTTAATTAAATTTTTGAAAAAAAAAAAAAAAAAAAATAGAAAACCCTTTTTAACTATTTTCGCTATAAAACCAGTTTTGAAGAAACTCAATAATATGGCCATAAGTCAAACAAGTCTGCAAACAGTTATTTTAAAAACATGAAAGCAAAGAAAAAAATGAAAAACTTTAATTTCTTAATTTAACGGTAAATGAACAACTTCTTTAAGACTTCTAAAAAGGTAAGAATCATTAAAAAAAAACTAACAGACTGATGGCTTTTTTGTTAATGCTTCTATTAATCTATCTATTATTTGTAATTTTACATTGTATTTAATACTGCACCCAACTCCTACACGCCCAAATTATCGCATGTTCCCTTACAAAAAATCTTATCCCCAAATCCTTTTTTAAATTATTATGCATCGATGAAACTCTGTATGAATGTTGCTTGCTCCATCCCTGACATGACAGGAATGGTTGAGAGTTGTAAGTCACTAGGCCCTAGTTCTCAACGGACTGTTGCACCACCGAATTTATTTATTTATTTAATCAATACAAAAATGCCAATTATGTTTCAGTTTCGCTTTTGTTATCATGGAGAGATGAGATAGATCAAGGGTCGGCAAGTAGTTTTAAGTAGGGTCCAGATACGGTTGAAAACATTTTAATCGAGGTCCAGAAAAAAAAAAGTTTTGTAGTTTTTATTTTGTTTCATTTAAGTAACTGTAATATTAATGAAATTAATGAGAAAAATTATAACGATGGCTTGAGCCAGTTTCTAATAGTTTGGTTCACGCGGGGAGCAGCGAATGCGAAGAATGTCATCGAGGTGGGCGTCTGATAATCTCGAACGATATTTGTTCTTCAAAAAATTCATTTTTGAGAAAGACGATTCGCAAATACATGTTGAGCCAAACATAGTAGCCAAGTTGATAGCTAGTTTTTTGCAATTTTGATATTTTTCTGGAACATGTTTACCCCAAAATTCTTCAGTGGATGCAGTTTTAAGCATTTGCAGGGAAATATCTTCTTAGAGGTCAATTAATTCCAATTGTAATGAAGCTTTTGAAAGATTTCGCAGCCACTTCAGTCCATTCTGCTACTGCAGTGACTTCATAAGGCAATTTAAGGAAATGAGATAGCTTCCCAATCTCTGCAAAATCTTGAAATCTTACACCAAATTCGCTTTTAAGATCGGATAGAAAGTTTGAAAACACTGCAATGTCTTCTTCTTCGGAATTCTTCTTTTTATATTTAAGAATTATTGTGAAATGAATAAATTCTTTTTTAGCATAATATCTTTTTCGAAAACATCCAGCTTACGACGAAAAGCGGACACGCTTTGTAGGTATTAAATCACATATTAATTTCCCATATCCTTGTAACTGGATGTGAAGCTTATTTAAATATTTCAGAACATCTTTTAGAAAAGCCAAAGCTAGCACATTGCGCTCTTTTGTAATGAACTCCAAGTGCTTCCTTGCTTCCGTCGTATCCAAATTTTGCAAGAAGGAGATGATTTGCTCTTTAATCATCCAGAAACGTTGAATAACATGACTATTACTTAGCCAACGAATATTGTTGTGTTGCAATAAGTCCGAATAGGCCGCAGGCAGCGTAAAACAATAGCGTTCAGTCCACTTGGTCAGAAACTTCCTATTTTCACTGTCCACTTTTCTGTTTTTTAGGATCCATATTGTTGGTTGGAGACGTTTTTAAACACGAAAAATTATAAAACAATCGATATTGAACGAAAGCTCTGTAATAAGATCTCATTATAAGACTGACAACCGATTCCATTGCAGAGAGAATTTTACTTACTTTAAATGTCAATTTAATTTATTTGTCTGTGAATACGTGCTTAGCCGTACTTTTTAACATTTGCGTAAAAAAGTTGCAAACGCACTTGCTTGTGTGTTAGTGAAGTATTTTTTAATTTTGTTTAAATTTGTTATTAAATTAAATGGGTAGTATGGCTAAGTTTGACCTTTCGTGGTTCCGCGGTCCGCCGTTTGACCTTTCGCCGCCTTCCGCCTGTTGCTGACCGCTGAGATAGATACTCGTAACCTCGACTCTAAAAATATAATGCGGAAAGAGGCAAAGGGCTTTTACCGTTGCACGCAAGAAAAAAGCACCATGAGATAATTCTTTAGATGTGGGAGAGGGTTTGGTAAAGGGTTTAAAAAAATACCCTTTTCAATGGATGTAGATGACTTCTTCTACAGGATTCTGGTGAGACAAACAAAGCCAAGACAACACAAAAGTGGCTAAGGATCAATATCGTAGCCTTAAGAGAAGCTTAAGATTGGTTCTGAGGAAGTCCATTTTTTGGTCCTCAAGATTGTGTTAAGGGGGAAAAAATATTAATAGAAACAGTGCGTGCTGCTAGAGGTCGATGGCCACAACGTTTTAAGGGCTGGCTTTAAAGCTGAGGTCGGTCATTTCAAGTGAAACTACTTTTTTAATTTAAATTTAGAATAAAAATTTGACTAAATAAATGAAAAAAAAAAAACAATAAATACAAAGTATTTGTAGTTCTTGCCCTGTGCTGTAGGTATATACATACATATATAGACATGTTTATGACCGCTATTGGATAAGAAATACAAATTTGGCATTCTGTTTTTCTTTTTTTTTTAAACAGCCTGAGTTTACCTAAAAAAACTTAATGATAACAAACGAGATCAGCACCCTCAAACTATTTTAATTAAATATTTACATACACTCCTCGTCAACTGAATACGCACAAACATTTTTTAATATATACCTTATCCATTTTTTCCAAACAGTGATGGTTATTATGCCATCTGTTGATGCTAACTATTCCCTTAAGATGTTAAGCAGATAATTCCGAAAGAATTATCCAAAAACCACCGTGAGTTATTCTTCAACCACTTGCAAAGTGTTTTATATGCAAAGTAGGGGTTTTTTTTTTTAGTCAACTGAATAGGTACAACGCCATTTTCTTCGTTGTTTATAGGTTTTTTGGAGCGATTGACAGTTTAAATTAACGATTTTAGTGTTTTCAGTAGAATTTAATTGTTGATTTCAAATTTTAAGAAAAATGGGTAGATCTACGTGTCTTAACAGTGTTGAAAAAGCTAAAATGGATTTACTTAAAGACCAAGGCCTAACTGGACGTGCAATAGGTGATAAAGTTGGCCGAAGTTTTAATGTAGTTTACTCTTACTTGAAAAATAAAGATGCATATGGGGAGCAGTCAGTTATTATGAAACAGTTGAGCTCGAGGTTGTAACATCAAAAATGACAGCAGCTGGGTATAAAGAAATTTTGGAAAGAAATTTTCCTAAATTTTCTAACATCTTTGGACCCATAAACTGGACCTACCAACATGATAATGCGCCTATTCACTCAGCGCGCATAATAAAAACATGGATAGAGGAGCAACAAGTGCAGTTGCTTCAATGGCCGCCCGTACTCACCTGATGTAAACATCATAGAAAATGTCTGGGGATGGTTAGTACGCAAAGTTTATGAGGGTGGTCGTCAGTTCGAAGACAAAGAAACCTTAATTTCTGCAATCAAATTAGCGTGGAGCGAAATTTCGTTAAATTACATTAAAAAGCTATACGATTCCATGCCGGATCGAATTTACGAAGTAATTAAAAATAAAGGTGGAAGTACCCACTACTAAACTTAAACAAAAACTTGTTTCATTCCATTCCAATACCAATTTTAATTTTTGTACCTATTCAGTTGACTCAAAAAAAAACTTCTACTTTGCATAAGTTACACTTTGGAAGTGGTTGAAGGAAAAACTCACGGTTGTTTTTGGATAAAACTTTGAAATTCTGTTATTTATATGTTACGAAAATTTTTACCATCAACAGATGGCATAATAACCATCACTGTTTGGAAAAAATGGATAAAATATATTCAAAAATGTTTGTGCGTATTCAGTTGACGAGGAGTGTATGTATGTACATATATCTACATCAGCCCCGGATCTTCATTTTTTTTCAGGGGGGCAAAAACTGCAAAATGCCGCCCTAACCACTTTAACTTATTTTAACCTACAAAGGCATTCCGGAAATAATGCACCTAGCGCTGTTTTTTCTTTACTAAGCCTATTTATTTATGTATGTACATATATCATCACAGGATATGATTCAAAATAAAAATACATATGTATATTAAAAATTAAAATCATATTTTTAATTGCAATTGTTTATTGATTGAAATTACAATTTAACTCTTCGAGCTTCTTGCTCTGCAAATAAATCTATGGCCTTGTCATAATCCAACTCGTTCGCAATTCGATTTTCTATTGCTAAGATTGCAAGACTAGATAAGCGTTCCTGGCTCATAGATGATCGCAAATAATTTTTAATCAGTTTTAATTTGCTAAAACTTCGCTCGCAACTTGCGGATGTAGTTGGAAGAGTTGAATAAATACGCAAGGCAATACAAATATTCGGAAAAGCATCCTGCAAATCATGTGTATAGATGTGTTGCAATAGGTGGAAACCGTTAGCCTTTTCTATATCACCAAATAAAAGTGCAGCTTGCTCTTTAAAAACGTAAAGTTCCTGGCAGAATTCAACAGCGCCTAAATCTCGCTCGTATTTTCGAGCCAGATCTGCTCCATACTTTTGCAGTTCTTCATTTGACATTTTCATAATATTAGTTCCATTAAGAAAAGCAAAATTTAAATTTATCATGGTTACACAATCAAACCTCTTTGTAAATTCTGATATGATTCGATCAAAAACCATCATTATTTCTTTAGAAAAAAGTTGAATAGGTTGGAGTGTTTGTAGTTCGTCTTCACACATCATCGAAATGTTTTTTACGTTTTGGAATCCGTTTATTTTGCAAAATAGGGTCAACACCACTTCTTTCAGCAACTTCTTCAGCCTGCTTTATCCAATAATCCATTGGGTTTTGTCTCATTTTTTGCAAAGTCTTGAGCAGACCATCCATTAAAGAGACGGAACGGGCAAGGATAATATCTTCTTTCTGAATTTCAATATTCACTCGGTTGATTTCGCGGAGAATATTGGCCCAAACAGTTAGATTAAGAATGAATTTAAAATCCTTTATAGCAGTTAAAAGATGACCTGCCTCGTACTTAGCTTCAGGAGCACGAGAAGTTTGCTTTACTTCTTCTAAGGATTCCGCTACTTCTGGTAAATTATTTAAAAGGGCGTTCACAGCAACATGTTTCGCTGACCATCTCGTCTGACTACTTCCTTTTAAATTTGTTTTTAGGTGTTTTTTCATAATGTCCCACCTCATAGTAGAGCCAACAAAAAAGCAATAAACTTTTTGAATTAATCCAAATAGGTTGATAGCTTCCTGGCATGATGAGGCAGAGTGAACACCTACAAGATTTAAGGAGTGAGCCAAGCACGGAACGAACTCGGCCAGCTCATTTCTTTCTGAAATTCTGGCTTGTACTCCTTTATGGATGCTGGCCATATTGGACCCATTATCATAAGATTGGCCACGACATTGTCCAATGTCTAAGCCATCAACTGCCAATTTTTCTAAAATCTGTTGACAAATGTCCTCTCCTGTTTTTTCAGCGACTTTTATGAAATCGATGAAACTTTCTTTTATTTCACACACTTCGCCAGTTCTTTTTACATATCGAATTACCTGGCTCATTTGTTCTGTATGAGATACATCTGGTGTACAGTCGAACATTATTGTAAAGTATTTGGCTTATTTGATGTCATTTAAAATGCTGTTTCTAACTGTTTTTGCCATTATATCAATTATTTCATTTTGTATTGTTTTTGATAAATAAGATATTTGTCCTTTCTTAATGTGTTCTAATTGAAACTTCAGAGTTGAATTATGCTTAGCGAGCAGGGAAATTAAGTTCAAGAAGTTACCTTGACTAGGCTGATGATTCGTGATCAGATCGCTAGGGGTTTCGTTGGACCCGCGAAAAGAAAGGCAGTTTGTGGATAGGTACAATACAGCATCTATAACAATACGCAGTATCTGTCTCCATTTTTCTTTCTCTGACTGAATCACTCTCTCAATGTCTTGATCAATACCCTTGCATGATTTCATTTGTTGTACGTGTGTTTTCCACTTGATCATACACTCTTTGTGCATTTGACTTGCCTCATGTTCGGTTAGCCTCTCTGAAACTTTTTTCCAGTTAATAAACCCTATAGAACACAATGCAGATGTAGAAGCAGAGGACGGTTTCTGGTAAATCTTGCAGCACGCACAAAAAATTGCATTTTTTGTCTTAGAAAAAATAAGCCCAGATCTCTTAACCCTTTCGCTATTAGCCAACGTCCTATACCACATAGAAGATGTTAAATGTCTGCCATTGCGTTCGGTAGATCGGAATTCAATGTTTTCGGGGTGATTGTCTTCTAATAAGACAGCCTGATTGGCAAAGAAAGTCCGTTGTTGGTCAGTCATTTTTTCCACACCTGGCCAATTGCCTGGGTCCGTCAAATCGAATTCATTTGTTTGCAGTTCTTCCGCATCCGAGTGCGAGGATTTAGATTCTTCGCATCCTGGCTTTGTTTTTTCAAGTTGCTCAGGTTGCTCGCACAGCGATAAAGATGGTAAACTTTCTTGCACTGATTGTGAAAAATCTTGATCCATTTGAACGGGCAATGTATCAGGAGCATCTTCTAGATCAATTTCAACTTCGGAAGTTGTAGCAGATACTGACGAGTCATCCTCTTTTCGAAGCCAATTTTTCAAACGATCTGCACATTGTTTTCCCTGCAGTTCCTTATATTTAGCCTTTTTTCTATATTCCGCTCCTGAAAGCTTTTTTCTTGGTGCGCTCATTATTACAACCTGTATAAACAAAAATAATCAATTTCCTTGTTGAAAGCATTTCAATCTAATAAAAATTTGCAGTTAATAAAACGACGAAGGTTGCTGCTGCTCATTTGTTTTAAACTCCTACATTGCATTATGTTGTATTAATGGCTTTAATAAGTAAAACAGCCTAGAGTAAAATAAGTCATCCGATATGGGTACCGAACGACAGACGGCGGCGCGGCGCGGCGTTAAAATTTTAAGATAGTTTGAATAATGACAAATCAAAGAAGACGTAAGTGTTAGTGAAAGCACGTATCAAATTGAACTTAATTTATAACTATAGTTACTAAAAAGCATAAGATAGTAATGATAAGTGACTTACCTAGAAAAGCGATGGAAGTGTTGTGAAATATTTTATCGTTTCGACACCGTACAAACAGTATTTTACCTTCGGTTGATTACTAAAAGTTGGACTTATGAGATGACTGTAACCGAATCCAAACTAAGAATACAAACTTACACTTTTACACTTTTTAATCCGGACACTTTTGTTGCAACGACAGTCGAAGAAAAATTAAATAACTAATTGCCATGTATTGTATTGCATAAAATCGCAAAGCTTCACTCTCAGTTTGAAATTTGGACGCAGATTTCAAATGTTTTCATGGATGACTATGATTGACTTGTTGGAAAGAATACGGTGGTAGAAAATTCTTAGAAAGTGTAAGAATCGACGCAGATTTCAAATTTTTTCGTGGATGACTATGATGTATATAAATATTTGCCATGCATCACACTTTGAAATTTCGACGCAAATTTCAAATTTTTTCGTGGATGACTATGATTGACTTGTTGGAAAGAATACGGTGGTAGAAAATTCTTAGAAATTGTAAGAATCGACGCAGATTTCAAATGTTTTCGTGGATGACTATGATGTCTATGAATATTTGCCATGCATCACATTTTGAAATTTCGACGCAGATTTCAAATTTTTTCGTGGATGACTATGATATCTATGACTATGACTATTTGCCATGCATATTACCTATATGAGGTATATCTGAAGAGTATGAATTTTGCCGCCCTTTGAACTAGCCGCCCGGGGCATAGGCCCCGGTCTGCCCCCCCTAGATCCGGGGCTGATCTACATATTCTCTATCCGGCGGAAAAACAGTTTAAATTTTCAAGCACAGTTTAATCAGTTAACCCTGAAAGCCAAATGTTTACACTAATTACAAAAGAAAAATTTTAATATGGGAAATGACAAAAATATTTATAAATTGAAGTTGCCATGTGTGTAAACCTAATTTGAATTATAGCTCCATCAAATGATTTAATGTAATTTCGTCTGAATCAAATATTGTGACAATCAATGTGTATGGCTTCCCCGTCCCCTTTTTACACATTCAATAGGCAACATACTCGTATATGAACTATGTACATACATACATACATACATATATGACAAGTTTTGCATTCGTAAAAAATTTCAAACTCGATATTTTAATCAAACAATGCCAGAGAAGACGAAAAAGTGGGTCCTGTGATTCCGTCTGTCTGTCTGTCTGTCCTCGCCCTTACATTCTAAACCATTGGGTCGATTGGTTTCAAGCTTGGAAGTTATGATTTTAAACAGATGGTCCAAAAATTAAAATTTCTGATTTACTCAAAAACGAACCGATTTTTATGAAATTTTCTCTTAATTGTTTGTCTTAACTTGGCTTTTATCAATAAAAAAATATATTTTAGTATTGCTAAAAAAGGTAGATACAATATGTCAGGGACATATAAACCGAATTTTTAATATTTTTTCTGCACAAGCTTTTATTTTGTCGAAAAATATATGATGATCAAAAATGTTAACATTTTTCTTTTGGATTTAAACAAAATATGAAATGTTTTTTTTCTTCAAAACTCATATCGAGTTTTGAACGGGGTCAACATTATTTAACGAAAACAAATGTAAAATGTATATTATATGTTCTAAACAGCTGTATACTAAAAATATTTTTAAACAAAAATTGAAAAATTTTATATACATATATAAAATTAATTTAAAAAACTGCTCTCTAACGATTTAAAGTAAATTATGGGCACTATTTGTCAATAGACTCTTTGGATACAGGAGCAATTTAGTGCGACCCAGTCGTGCATTTTATTTTCTAATACTTTCTTCATGAAGCAGTTATTGGTCTTGTTGTTATAAAATCCTTAGTGGTGATTCTTCATGCATTTAAGAGTATTCTATTATTAAGGGAGAGGACATTCGTAAAAGTCTTTGAAACATATTGAAACAAATCTTAAACAGTTTTTATAAAGAAACCAAAAAATGTTGTTAAAGTTAAAGACACTTTTTTTCAATAATGTAAAAGCATCTTTGTGTATTTTTCATGGGCCACTAAAACGTTCATTCTTTATAAGTTTATTATTTTTGCTTTCAAGGATCACTAACAACTTTTTTATAAAAAAAAGAACATACAGATTACAAAATGTATGTAATCACCCGTAAAATAAATTATTTTTAATGTGAGTTTTTTATACAACCACTTGTTTTGTTTATGTTCATTGATGTTTAGAAGGGGGGAAGGGACCAGCGGAAAACTAGACCTCCACTCATGTTGTTTTTCTGCTTAGGACCTTCGAAAATTGTATATTGCATTGTAGTTTTTTCTTTTAGATTCTATAATTGGATTCTTTAGTTTATTGATTTTTGAGTGCAAATAAAATTAACGTATTGCATTTTAAAAGTTTTGGCAGGCATTAGCGCTGTTTTAAGTTTTTGACGATCTTTAATTTATGTAAAATACGTACATACATAATTTTCTTTAAGTAGGTTCCTGGGAAAACTTGCAAAAGAAGCCAAGAAATTTGTATTTAAAAAAAAAACTCGAAATCGAAATTAATTTTATCATTTCCCTTTGGAATCATTGTTGGTATACTTACTTATATATAGGGTTTTTTTTTGACATTTCGTCCCTACATTTAAGTTTTTTAAAAAGGCTCCTGGACTTTTATAACAATTTCCGACTTAAAGATGACAAATATGCTTCATTTTTAGTTTAGACATTAAAAATAAACAAATTAGGTGGCGCAACAGTCCGTTGAGAACTAGGACCTAGTGACTTACAACTCTTAACCATTCCTGGGTGCGAGTAATGTTCTCAGGGATGGAGGGGACCTCCAGTTTAGCCGAATCGGTTAATTTGAGAAAGCACTTTTAAAGACAAGAATTGCTCTTAGAGGATTTGTCAATTCCTCGCAAAACGCAATACCACTGAATAAAACTTTAGATGGCACAGGCAGGGATTGAACCCAAGACCTTTGGCATGACAGTCCAACGCACTAACCATTATGCAACGGGTACTACAAATTTAAACAATTACATTTTATTTAATTAAGATTCATTAAAATGGCTTTACTAAAAGATTATCAGTAAACTATTAAGACCTTAATAACTTGTGGAAAGCAATTTTGTAAAGTTTTGTGATGTAACATGCCTCAATTAAATTTAAAAAATGTTTAAATTTCAAAATGCACCACATTTTCATACTAACTGAATCTATGTACAATGTACATTGGGCAGGTTCAGACGACATAAAGGACTTGAAAGTAAGGCAAGTTTCTAGTATCTGATTGGCTGCTGCCAAAAAAAATCCTTATGATTAAGGCAACTTTATTGGAAAGTTGACTGGAGAGTTATATGGCCCATACACTACGCCAACACCCGATTACAATAATCTTTGCTTTTAACGCACCACAACAGCGGTACACTTTTATACAATTCGATAAATTCCGTCCAAAAACTTTGTTTGTCTTGTTGATTCATCTTCACTTAATGAAAGTTGACATCTGTTTGAGCAAAAAATTCAACACACACCACTGAATGTTTGTGCGGGCATGGAAAATTCAATTTTTTTTTAATTGATTAAAACCGTTTTTGCAAACACAGCACGCTACTCACAACTCAAACAGTTTGCACAAACATTTTTACAACAAAAACATTTATTTTCCCAAACGGTTTATGTAGTGTATGGTCCTTATTAGTCAAGAAAAATCTCCCAAATAACAAGTCAAGTCAAAATGACACTTAATTATAATTTTTCATTCAACTGAAAGCTGAACTTTATTACCATGTGATTTATTTTTTTTTCTGCAAAATTCAATTTAATGTTTTATGTGACAGGGTTCCTGTCAAATTTGAAAAGCGATAATAAAGTAGCTCTTTAAAATACAAAATACAAGTCGAGATGGAATTGTAGCTTGCCTGAGGAGTTTTTTGGAGACAAATATATTTTTGGTAGTTTTTACAGGATCAACTGGAAGTTTGAAGTTTATGATACTTGAAAAACTTTTTTAAATGTACGTTCAAAGAATTCAGTTGACTGAAAATGAAGTCCCTTTTGTGTGTTGTCTGGACCTGCACAACATGGTGCTACATTTCGCCTTGAAGGTCATTTGGCTGATTACGTTGTTCATTGTTAATGGGATGCATAAATATCAAAACAAAAATTCTTATTAGAAAACCCTATACATATCGACGAGGGGGTAACGCTAGTAGTTCTATATTGCAAAGAGCTTTTATGTAATGTAAAAAATATGTATGAACTTGAGCATATGTATTTACATTTCTTCCAAATAAGTTTGAGTCACATGGAAAACGTGTACTTATTAGGTTTGATATGTCAATGTAGTAACGGCTTTTTATAACAATTAGGAGTATGTTTACATTTTTCGTAAATTTGCTGGTAAAACAAATTAAACATTTTGATGGGAGTCGTTTATTTGTCATTTTATGAATAATTTATAATTATAAAAAGAATAATATTGATCAGTGTTTGGATAACCCAACTTATCCTTCAAATCAGCTGTGTTAACAAAAAAAAATGATTTATTTGTTTAAAACTTCGTACAATAATATTGAAGAAATGAATAAACAAAAAGCTGAAACTGAGGATGGACATAGAAAAATATCGAATTGCAAAGAATTATTCAAATACAAAAACAACCAAACATTTTTCCGATCGGTCATATCTCTAATCATAAAAGAGTTTGGTCGTTGATCTTCCATTTTATTTTTCAGAATACCAAAATTTCACCGAATAATTTCGTTTGTACAACTTAATTGTTGCACTTATCAATATCAGCCCTTCTATTGGTTTCTAAGAAAATTTAAAGTATAGTTTATTCTTAAAAAACACATTATTTAAATGTTTTTATTATACTAAAAACATAAATAACTAATAAAATTCAATACATGAACTGAATTGTCACAATATGTATTCATTCTGAGGAAAAATCAAAGGCATCGTATTCTTACATAAAAATAAGAGCCGTTGCTGATACCAAACCACGTACATATGTTTTGCATACATACATTTACAATACAATTAACCCAATGTCCCTCAGGTATCAATTACAACGGGAAAATAACACTGATCGACAAAATTACGTTTTTTTCTAGAGACAGTTTAAATCATTTTAGTGCCTTACTAAGTCTTTATTTAACTTTTTTCAACATTTGTTTACTATTTTATATAATTTTAAAAACTTGATATAATAGAATTGTTAAGACAACGGATTTGTTACTTACTTCCAAAACGTTTTGCTTTTTTTTTGTTGAAGACAGCTGAAATCTAAGAACTTATGATTTTTTGAAATACTATACATATTTCAAGTAAATATTGAAGAACGGGATTATAGATGATTTGGAAAATAATTACGAATTGTATTGAAAAAAATCTACTACTAATTAAGATAACCTCAAAAAGCCATATATACATATGTATTTTTTCGAACTTTTAAAAGTAATATCTTAAAAATCTTTCGCAACAGAGTAATTTTGAATTCAGATTTGAATAAGGCCATCAAAACTGTTTGGATCATGGGAAAAGAAAAAATATTTATTTTGTGGATTTCTGCAAACCGCTTAGAAGCAAAGGACACATGTTTAGGACCCGTATGCAGTTGAACAAAAACGAAAGTTCAAAAAGTGATAGCAATTTTAAATAAGGCTGTTAAAAGTGTTACCTCTGAAAATTTCCAAAAAGTGTCAAAGATGGTGTCCGAGAGGAAAAAAGGTATCCCATAGAAATATCAAATAAAATGCAGTTTAAATCAAAGTTTTTATTATAACAATTAAGAACAAAAAATATTGCATAAATTTAGGTAAAACAACTAGTAAAATTGTTTAGAAAACAGTTTTAAAAAGTCTTCGTATTTAATATCAAATTATTTCTATGATATTTGTCTCTATATACTTTTGTATGAGTACATTACTAGAAACCCATTCTTCTACCCCTAACTCCAAATCCTTACCTCTTAAAAAATTTAAAGCTGAAAGCATTGATGATTTGAATTAAGAACAACTATATACTTTAGTAAACTATAGTTTGGTTGACTTGACAGGACAAAACTTAATTTTGCCGAGTAGTGTAATCAAGAACAATACTGATGCATATTTCCCCATGCAGTTATTAAACCCCAAATACCCAAACTTTTAATTTTAAATTGTAAAGTATAATACAATTATTTTTGTTTGTTTATTATCATATTATCAGTTAAAATACCAGAATTATTGACCAAATTGTAATGGTAAAGTTATATTTAAAAAACTCGCTGAATTAACATTCTTGGGTCTTTCTGTATATTGGTTAGCTCATTTCATTTATGTACCATAATGCAAACCGACACATCCCGGAAAAGTTCACGTTGCCGGTTTACAACTGAAAAGGACGATGGATTAAATGGGAAGCTTTATTCACTATTTTGGCAGCTAGAAGTTACTGCTGGTAACTTTGTATCAAAAGATTTAACCTATTCAACCATTTTGTTTGCAATCAGTACTGGAAAATGTATTAAATATATTCCAATTCTATATTGTAAGCTACTGTCACAACCTGATTCAAAATTAATTGTTCCTTTTCTGAAATAAATACAAAATTGAATACTTACCGTTGTTGAGTTGTTTCTTTTTCTTGTAAAAACATGTGATTCTAAGCACTAGAAATTGTACTTAGGCAGTGCATTGGAAAGAACGGTCAATTCCTTTCAGTGCCTACTTATTGATATTAAATTATTTCGCATTCAATTGCCTCTGGTTTTCAATTACAACTTGTATAGTTCAAATTGATTTTCTGATAACTATTGATTAATCTTAATTTTTATTAATTGTTACTACGTAATCAATAGCAATTAAATTACATTTTAAATTGATTTAAAATGGACTTAATGTAATTAAAGTGTCTTGGTTAGAAGCCTAACTCAAAACTATCTTTGCAATGACCTTTCTCTAACTTTTGTATCAATATGTAATAAATTAATATTATTATCAGATCTTTGATACAGAGTAATGTTAATACCTACTTATAAAAAAAACACAAGTTCCATATGAACGTAAAGTCTTAAATTGAGATAAAATATAGCTTCCATTGAGCTTACTGATTTTATTATTGAAACTTTTCCAGTCGAATTTTCACCAACAGGATCATTACTTTACAAATTTTCAACAATAATAATAAAGTAAAGTTTAAACGAGTAGCAGATGTTGAAAAAAAAAATTACTTAACTTTAATATTTGCAGATTGTGTGTTCTTTGTACTAAGCCACCATACATTTAATACTCTCTTTAATGAATTGGTTTAGCAAAGGCGAACTAAGTATACCTATGTATATATTATCAAACTTTAAGCGTTCAATGATAGAAAAGAGCAAAACACTGAAAGAAAAATAAAAAAGAAAAACAAATCAAGAATCAAGAATCAGACGAAAGAAAGACTTGGTTTATTTGTGTTGTAAATAAAAATCAACTGAAAAATGTGAAAGAGAAACCATGTGGAAATTTTTGGTTTTGGTATTTTTGGAATTAACTTTTCGAGATAACCAAGGAAACCAAACTCTTCATGTTATAACGTGAAACGTGCACCCAATGCCTGACGCTGACGCTGCTGGCGACGACGACGACTACGAGACGATGATGTCGATGTTAGCTCCTCTGTGCTTGCTGGTCGTTGTCGCTGCTCGGCCTCGGCCTCAGTCTCAATGCTCTGACTCTCCTCCGTTCGGTTCGGTAGTTTCTTTTCGAAGCGATACGTTTTTGTTAGTTATCTTTAGGCTGTCATTTGATTCGGTTGGCTATGCAAAGAGAAGCCCTGTTTTTCCTTGATTATAAGATACTCTTTAAATAGATAGTCAATATTTGTACATTTGTTTTAAAATATCTCTTTTCGGAATCATAGAATTAAAAGAATAAAAAAATACCAAAAATCAAAATAAGAAGAAGCGAAGGAAACGAAAATAAAAATAACACAATTTTAAAATGTGCGCTCAGTAATTTCCTTTTCCGATGCGATCATATTATATGTAGCTATATACTAATTTAAAAAGTATCTATATACAAATCTATCTACAAGACTAACACCCATACAAGTAAAAAATTGTGGTACACAAATACAAAGTTAGAATTAATATTCAAGTGATAACTTCGGGATTGAAATGTGTTTGGTTCAAAAAAAATAAAATACAAAAAAAGATAAAGTAGCTATCCAGTTCAGATTAAATATTTAATTTCTTAGCCGCAGCGCAGCGCAGCGCCACCACTTAACACCACGTCTAGCGCCTCGCATTCGCATCACTTCATAATACCTACCTGAGTCTCAGCATATGAATGTTCATTGTTCTTAATCGGGAGAACCGTCTTGAGCACATAACATCAACCATCAGTAAACAGGTAAGTCGCTTCGCTATACGATCAACGCAACAAGCTAGCCACTAGCTAAAGCCAGCATTTACCACTTCGAATTCGGATCTCGTCATCGCCACCGACATTGCCATCGATCGCGATTGCGCGCTTAGTAAATCTGTACACGTGAACGCGAATTATACTTATACCTGTTGCAAAATAAAAGTCAAAAAAGGTGTTTCCTTTGAGTATGAGTTGAGTAGCTACAATGCCACATATTATAGGTACCTACAGGAACCTCTTCATCATCTTCAGATGGAACATGGAGTGGAGGTAGATGGTTGGGGTTTTCAGAGTCACAGCATGCACATAATGAATTGACTCAACACGATTTTTTGAAATAACTTCGTTTAGCCTTGAAAGTACGCACTCAATTTTTCATTGCGAGCCACAATTTTAGGCAAAAAAAAATCAATGGTGATTCGTTTTCGTGGTATTTCGTTTCGCGATTTTGGCTAATAGCTGCTCCTATTCCATATAGCTTAAGCTTACACTACCTGACAACTTGTTTTATTTTGGAGTGTAGGTACGTCTTTAATACTCGTAATTTAAGTATAGTTTAGGTCGCCGTTTTTATGCTTTTCGAAAAAATTACACGAAAATCGCTAATAAAAGTGTCTGGGTGAGAAAAAGACCCATTTTTAAAATTTATATTTTCTATCAACAAATTCAAACTTGATCTCATTTTTTGGGTTTTCCGAACATCAAAACGTTTGGAGTAAAGATAATCGAAATATTTAGATAACATCAGCAGAAGTTAATTTTATTTATTTTTAAGATGGACACAATTTTGTTTAAAAGGGGATTAATTTGTGTTACAGATGCTTACTCGATATGACATTGGAAGAAAATGTAATGGCTAAGTTGTCACATGCTAGGACAGCGGGTAAAGGTACCTAGATTGAGAGGTTTAATCAGAAGTTACTATTGTTTACCAGGGTTATTTGCCTTTCACATACGTGAGCAGAGTGTTGTTATTTTTGTTTGTATACTTGTTTAGCTTAATGCTACGCACCTATCTACATACTTTTATGTATATAAAAAGTACTTAATTAATACTCTCTTTAGGACAGTGCTGGATTTACTGATAAAACAAATTCGAGCTTAACTTATGGTATAATTTCGCAGAGCAAAACTGACGTCATACTTATAATTAATATCTCGTATATAAATTTAGGTGAATAGAAAAGCGACCTTTTTGATTTTATTTCTACGTTTAAAAGTGATAGCTACCTATTAATTTTAAAACATTTTTGAAAGACAATTTAAATTTGTTTGCTAGTGCTTGGGACTATCATTGGACTAGAGTCAAATTTTCGAATCCTAGACCTAGGCAATGAAGCCTGAATGAAATACATATGTAGGTAGGTATTGCTTCTTGCAATAAACTGGAAAAATGGTTTTTCATAAAAAAAGTGTTGCCCTCAGCAGTTCAAATTCAAGAGAACAGAAGAGTGTTATGTTCTGCCGAAAAGTACCTATAATTCTCTAGCACACGTTTTAAGAACATTTCTGTTTTACTAATTTTTTTATTAGGTCTATTTTTGTTTCAAGTTTTCACTTTAAAATCAGAAATGACTTTTCTGCCTTTATTAAGTTTACCATTCAACTCTCCAAAACAAATTCATGACATAAATTTATCTAATGTGGAGACACAAATTCCAATCCAAATTCTGAAAGTCCGTTCCGATCTGAATGATTTTGTTTTGCTGTTATGTCCCCTATTAAGAGTACTTAGACCTTTAAGTTCACCATGTGCTTTTTAATCACCAAACTAAATTACTAAAAATGTTATATGTGTTAAGGGAATTGCACTGACATATGTATGTAAATTTTGTAAGACGCCCATACACTTCTCATTTCTAAAATAAATCCACCCATTCAAATTGGCTCGGAACGAAATGGATCGTTCGCCTATTGGCGACTGAAGACTTGAAGATCATTCTAATTGGATTTAATTTACTCTGTTAAGACAGGCAAACAAAGTGACAAATTATTCGAAATACATACCTGCAGTTGCCATAAATCTGTTTGCATTATTTAAATCGAAAAATTCTTTCATAATTATGAAATGATTTCAATGAAACTGGTTTGCCTTTTTTAACTTTTCAAATTCCAACGAACTTGGATATCCTGGTCTTATGTTGAGGACATTTTTTTAATAGAAAAAAGTGCTTCGTGTTTATAGCATATTCTCAATGACAAAAGTGAGTTTGGATTCCGGATTTGGTTGCTGCATTTGTATCTCCTTTGTTTTGTTTTATTTCTTAAAAAATATGTTGATATATTAATGAAACGATTATATCTTCTTGGAATTAACTCCGAACCTTAGGTATTGCAACTGCACGCACATATTATGTACAAAATTTCATATTTTCGATTTTTCGTGTGATAAAATTGTAAGTTTTTTTTAATTTTTTGTCAAGTGCAGGTATATATAGATTCCTGTACCTCGTTTTCTAAGAATAGAACCAAAAGTAGGAATTCCAACCAAGCAAAATTTTGCGGCATTCTCCGATAAAGAGGATTTTTTTCTTTTAAAAAGTGTCCAATAAATTACTTACAATGACAATAAGGTCTTTCAAGTAAGGCATTCTACAATCGACACATCTCATCATAGACGTTTAAAAAATTCTCCGTGAACAAACGATTGCTGTTCCTCAACATTGATAGAATGACCTTTTTTAATCAACTTTAGTATTTGACACACTTTTGAAGTGTATACCTAAGAGAATTTTTCATTGAATATTTGAAAATGTACGCTGTACGTCTGTTCGCCACGGCCGGCGGCGTGGTTTACAGCTTCTTTTGAGATATTCTATTTCCGGATTGGATGTATTTACTGTTGACACCGAATGCATAAACTGCATTGTTGTATTCTTCGAACTTCTTACTCTACATTAAGCGGGACTATTATGTTATTCCGCAATTCATTTTAATAAAAATAAAATACATTTATAGTGAACATTGAATTATAAAGGAAGATACAATGTACGTAACGTATGTACACACATACATACATATGTACATATGTATGTTTTCCAAAAAAGAATAAGAGTGTATCTTCATTTCAAAAATTCGTTTTATTACAAATTTCAAATGAATGAATCCCATTTAAGATACTTTTGTTTCATGAATTATTTAGAATAAGTGACCATTATTGAAATTATGAAACGTTATGAACCCTCGCCAAAGTTACTTTCGCAAGAAATAAGCTAAAGCTCTGAGGTTACATTAAGAGGGTGATCTTTCATCTTTATCCATAGAGGTTTTTCAATAAGAGCGGGTATATGTTGAAATTAAATTAAATGGAATGGACCATGTCGCCGCTGTAGATCGCATGCCTCGTAACGCAGAAAAGTTCAACTTTCCTGATCTAATTAAAAATACCTGGTTAGCCAGGTTAAACATTTGACTTACAGCGACTATATGTATGTACATATATGGGGGGAATGTGACATCGTTCAAATGCCCATAAAACCTACAGGTTATGGTTTGATTTGGGCCAGCATTTTTTTGTTATTATCTTTCTGTAGCGCTCATTGTTGACGATGACCGCCTTAAAAGCATTGTTTTTCAAAATAAACCGACTAACGCTGCCGCGCTATGTTCCCAAAAACAACACACAACGGTGGATACCTGGTGGACCTCGCAGAGTAAAGCGCCATTAAGCCAACAAGCGGCTGTGTCTAGGGTCATTTGACTTAGCAAGAAGATTTAGCATAAGACCCAAAAATAAATTGGTCTCCATGAGCCCTTTTTAAAATGGATATAGAATTGAAACAATCTTTTACACAAAGCACACAAATATGTGTAAGCTAAATTTAAAGTTGTGCACGCAAGTCTTATGACATATGTTGGCTTCTAAAGTTCAGTAGAGACGTTCAATCGTTCGTAATGGATTATATCCAGCGAACAGTCAAACACTGTTTTCAACACCATAAAAAACTTCCCATACTATCAAGTCAAGTAAACTTGTGTCAAAGTATTAGTTCATTATATATAATTTATGTTCATCGAGTTAATTGATCGTAAAAATTGCAACTTTGTTCCGATCCGAAGATGATTTTGTTTTTTACTAACTGAACAAAATTGTGACCACCTACCGTTACACTCCGCTCCGCTTGAAATTATCACCCTTTTCGAGGTTACCGATCGGAAGGTTTTGTGTGTTCTTGTTAACCGAATCGGAGAATAAATATTTCCACAGAGTTTTGCTGTCGGACAGAATCGTGGCAAAATTTGTAAGCAAACACCGTCACGCCTTGCATATAATTGCATGCGTTATTTTTTCAAAATAATTTTGCCGGCATGCATCGCGCGAGTGGAAACTTACGTGAAAAATTGCTTCGGAAATTTCTCCGATTTATGTATCCGAGATAATTTTAAATACTATTCGAAATAGAAACATTTAAAATGGTTTGGAAGTTCTAAGCTTGAAATTATGACACGTTAATCAAACAAATTGGCTTGGATATACATATGTATGATTGATTTTTTGTTCATTCATTGGAATATTATAATTAAATGGTTTTAATGATCTTTAATAGTACTAGAAGCAACCGGTCATATGTTTGTATATACATATGTACATATGTATTTATTTAAGCCTGAACGCAGATCACATACAAAAAATTTTAATCTCACATAAAAAACATTTTAACCTTTATAAAAATGTCCGAAATCCGTAGAAAAATGTTAAAGTTGGAGAGATAAACATAACTTTTTCTTGAAGCTTGTAGGTACGACCAAGACAAACAGTTGGTTGTGTTTGTTGTGTAAAATGCTGCAAAATAATCTTCAAAAACATTTTTCAGGAAAAATTAAATTAATTAATTTATTAAGGTTACTAACATACATATAAATAAATCATTTGATTATTACTGCAGGTGTATTTTAAATTACACAATTTCAGTTAAAATTTGAAATTTAGGATTTAGGGTGAAATGTGAGGTATAGGCGTATCAGTTTCAGTTTCAGTTGGTTGTATCCATCTTGAAGGTCATTAAGGGATTAGAACAATTAAAAATTTTAGTTTTTGTACATTACATCTTATATGTTCAACCAATAAAGACAAGGCTATCCTAACTTCACCCATAAAATCCTAAAATCTTAGATCGATTCTTCGAATTAAAACTAAGGTCGATCACCAAAAAGTGATTTCACAGCTTCTTAACTAGTGAGTAATTTTAAATGAAACATTTTCAAAAAAATGTATTCGTCATTAATTATGACTCATCTGCAATTGGACCTTCAAATTTGAAATAGTTTAATAGAAAACCACATTTGGGTTTTGATCGAAGTTTCTTAAATACAAAAAAAATGATTATGGTTATTTCTTTGCAACTAAACGCTTGACTAATTCTTGGCTACTGTAGATATAAAGTCCAATGCACACACATTTTCGGCATTTATTCATGCAAATCCAGCACTGGCTTATGCTTAAATACCGACATGCGTTGGATACAAATACATAAGCGTTGAAAAGTGATATAAATAAAGTTACTACAATAGCAGTTTGTTAGAGTGGAGTAGCTAAGCAATCTCGAATAGGGTTGCCATGTCCAACTAGCTCAATAGCCCAATTAAAAAATATTTGCTGTTCAAAATCGGAGCCAAAAAAGGAACCCAAAGAAATGTTTAGATTGGCACTATTGGCATGTTGTTGCGTAGGTAAAAAGGTAAGGAAGTTTCTAGGGAATAATTTTGTTAAATTAATGTATTAAACCAAAAAAGGACAACATTTATTTAAGAACCTATAATCCTCCTCACCCTCATTTTGGTTGTTTCAAAAAACGGACAAATGGCTAAAGATAGTGTAAAAGCTTTTTGCATTCTTATCGGTTCACTTTTTTTTAATTGCTATGGTAAAAAAACCACCCACTCAATTTGTTTGAGAGCCCTTTCTGCATGTTTCTGCATTATTATCTGTGTAACAAAATTTATTTGAATTCGATATCTCCACCGGTTCTTGAGATATGGATGATGAAAAAAGCTTACCGAACGTACGTACATACGCACGCACAGACATCTCTCTAAAATCTTTTTATATTATTTATTCCTTAAAGAAAACTAAACAAAAAATGTTTGCACTATTATAAGCATTGTTTAAAAATATTTGTCTCATTTGAAAATGATTCGAAAAAGTAGGTAAAACCTTAATTTTTCAAATTGGCAACCACAAAAAGTTTATATTCTGATTCTTTTGTTTGTCTTGTTGTGTTTTTTTTTTAATTTTCTTTATTCCAAATCAACCAATCAAAAAATCACATTATACAGAATATATACATATAATAAATTATAAAATATAACAAAAATGTCTTTTCATTGCCTTCTTTTGGCAGGTCGTTTATAGCTATCATTAGAAATTTGTGTCATTGAACAAAAATTCCTGATTAAAATCCACCGAAAAATTTTTACTGACAGAAATCTGTCATTGGAATTGTGTGAAATTGGAACACAAATCAGTGGAAGGATTCGTTTCACTTTTGAACATAAAAGTATCAACTGTTCAGGAAAATGAATTTCCGTCCGGAAAATAGAAAAATACATTTTTAGAGAAAAATAAATGTGCAACTAAACTTTTTTTTCTGAAAAAAAAAAAAATTCTTTGTGTGATTTCCGATCGATCGGTACATAATTTTCATTTCTAATCGAAGGGAAACATCGTCAAATATCGATTCAAAAATTGTTCCGGATCGATTTCAATGATAGCTATAACTGGCGCCTAAGGGGCGATTATAGCTGTCAGTAAAATCCATCAGTTAAATGTTTGTTGTTATACAGTTTTGAACATGTTATAGCCTTATTTTCAGAAAAATATGAATGCAATAAAATGAACTTTAATGTCAAGTATGTTTTTCAAAAAAGAACAATGCATTTGAAGCTAAATTTATTTCGTAAATACGTTTTAAACATTTTAATGATGAAATTTAATTTTTGCTGAACGTTCCAATTTTTTCTGTTCCGATGATTACTGATTTAACCAACAGCAAATAGAAGATGCGAAGCTCCTATTTATTGAATACCTCTAATTAAATGACGTAAATTTAATGATTGCTATAAGCGGTTATCAGTAAATTATTTCAAATTCCTGTTTCGATTTTTACTGATATCTGTAATCAGAGCCTTACCTTCGTTTCAACCTCGATTGTTTCGTTTTCGATCATTTCGATTGAAATCGTTTCGCCACTGTTCGTTTATATTTAGTTTTAAAGTTTCTGCATGTAGGGAAACTAAAGGCTTTAGAATTCGAGCGAAGCCAACAAAACTTATCAAAATGTTTTCAAAAAAGAGAATTAAGGCGTGAATTCTAACGCCTTTAGGTTCTTTACATGTGGACAAATTAAAACAAAAAATAAGACAGTGTCGAAATGATTAAAATCGAAATTACCAAAAATACTTATGAAAATGTTTTCAAAAAAAGGATAACCATAAAGAAAATGTTTGAAACAACTGCTGCCGAAGCAACTCATAATAATTGGAACGGAATAACAAGAGAAGTGAAAAACAAAATAAGAAATTCGAAGTAATAGTGAAACGAAATGAACCAGAAACGCAGTGCTTACAATCGAAAAAAACCTCTTAGAAAATAAACATAAATAATTATGACAAAAATACAATAATTATCAAAATGAAAACAAAGAAACAATGGACATCCCTTTAATTAGAACATATTTTTATTAAGACTAAATTGTGGAATTTGGGTTACTTACATATACGGAAATTTTGGAAAAAGCGATCCCAATTTCCGATAAATAGACCAATCTGGCAAGCCTGGGCTGGAAGAGCGATTATCACTTATTTCGAATCCTACACAGAACATACTTAACTCATACTATAATACAAAATTAATACAGACTGTGTATCGGCCTTTAATTAGCTTGCATTCATTCATTTATTTCTTCGACTTCGATTTACAGCATGTTTGACTTTTTTTTTGGGATCTTTGTTGATCTATTTTGCTTTTCAATTGAATCAATCAATGATTAGGTCGATTAAATCAACTTTTTATAATAGTTCTTTAAAGTGTTACAATATCCCTACGAAAATCAATTAAAAGAAAGATGACAAATATTTTGTATGCATCTAGAATGCCACATAAAGCGGAGCGGGCCGGGCCGACGACGACGCACGGTGCATTGCAGAAATCTCTTAAAATTATTTAAAAGCTGATCAAAGAATGCAACAAAGATGGAATCACGACGAGGATATTTTCAAATTGAATTCTATTTACGTTTTGACTTGTCATGAGAATCCAAGCAGTTTATTTATTTATTTATTTTTGTAATGTTGGGACTTGAGAGCAAAACAAAGTCCCAAAGCTAACAAAAAAGATCACGACTGAAAAATGTCGTTAACCTTTCTCTGATAAGAAATATAGAACATTTTTTTTATACATACATAGGTACCTAGAATAAAATTGTTGATGTTTCATTCGAATAATAGTGATTACAAAAATGTACCATTTTCAATAAGGTCAATTTGGTTTTAATGTATTACAGAGTGTGTAGGTACATTTTTTTAAGTAAATCTGATTAAAACACACATTTGAATTCTTAGAAGTTGCGTGTTAATGAGGTTGGAAAATAATTTCTGAGCATATAAGTATGTATGTATTTACTTTAATATTTGCATAAATGTAAATACCTACATACATATGTATGTACTTAGTATGTACATATGTATCTAGCAAAAACTATTTTTTGATTTATGTACCTAGGTATACAAATATTATGTTGGTAAGATATGTAGACATGTACATGACATGTATATAAAGGGTGTCCCAAAATTAACGCAAGATTTGAATTAAATAGAAAACGCCGTTTTTAGTTTTTTGATAGTTATATTTTTATTGACTCGTAAAGTACATAAGATAGGGTTATGTATGGAATAACACATCGGACAAATGGCCTCCACGGCTTTGCATGCACATGCGCACTCTTTTGTTGAAATTTTCCATGACCATTCTGCATAAATGTGGCTGAATTTCGTTGATGCAGCGTTGAATCTCCTCCTTTAATGCACGGGTGGTTGTGGGCTTGTTGACATAGACTTGTGATTTCAAATAACCCCATAAAAAGAAGTCTAATGGTGTTAAATCACACGATCTAGGAGGCCAATTTTGATAACCGAAACGAGAGAGTACACAACCTGGAAATGTCTCATGCAGTAATTGAATTGTTTCACGGGCTGTATGACATGTGGCACCGTCTTGTTGAAACCACATATTGGACACATCAATATCATCCAATTTTGGCAGAAAGAACTGTGTAATCATGTCGCGATATCGAGCACCAGTAACAGTCACTGCTTGACCAGCATCATTTTCAAAAAAATATGGCCCAATTATGCCTCCAGCCCAAAATCCACACCATACAGTCACGCGTTGTGGATGCATTTGTTTTTCGACAATCACATGTGGGTTCTCCGAACCCCAAATGCGGCAATTTTGGCGATTGACAAAGCCATCAAGATGAAAATGTGCTTCATCGCTTAGGATGATTTTGCTCGAAAAATCAGCCGCCAAGCTTTCACTATTTTTGAAATATTCTTTAATAATGAAGACACGTTGTTCTATCGTGTAACGCTCCATTTTTAATAACCCTATACTGTTAGCTGTCAAATTGCTTTTTTTCAAGGTTGCCAACACTTCACTGCACAAATGGCGGCAAATTCAAATCTTGCGTTAATTTTGGGACACCCTTTATGTAGGTGTTTGAATCTAATTTGGTAGAATGTTTTATCTAGGCATTGAGTGAATTTTATCTTTGGGTTATCTTTTATTTTCAATTAAACTTAGCCTAGAGCCTTGTTAACAATGGCGGATCCAGGGGGGGGGGGGGGTCGTAGGGGTCATGAACCCCCCCTGTGAGATAATTTATTTGCTTTTTCGTAGGAATTTCCTTCAATTCAAAACTAATCGTATTGCGTTAATGGATATGACCTTCATTATATTTTGAATTATTTATTTTTTGTATATGAAAACAACATTTGTACTTTAATTCCTTAAAATTTGTTACTAAAAGTACTACTTTTAACTGAGGACTGGCCCAGGAACATAATATGAATCGGAAATTCAGCCTATTCCAAAAACGCAGCACAAATTCATCAACTTTTGACCAACTGACGATCTAGGGGGGGGGGATCATATGAGCCATAAAGCTTATACAGTTAAGTTGTATAAGAAAAGATTTCATCTATAGATTTATTAGTAATTTAACGAAATTCACCAAAAAGTGGTTTGCTGTCAAAAACAACTAAAACTTTTATTTTTACTCAATTTAGAATTTGAAAAAACTTTAGTACCTAATGCTTTAAATTAATTTCATGAAAATTGTTTCTAAGAAAAAGAGCAAATATTCAGGTTCTTAAGAAGAAACCTAGAATAAGAGATCATCAATTTTATATTAAGTTGCCTTTAAATTCGTTAAACTATAACCTCCAATTTTATTATTAATTTTTTTTGACACACATAAATAGTGAACATTGAAGTG
This sequence comes from Eupeodes latifasciatus, assembly GCA_920104205.1. Lineage (NCBI taxonomy): Eukaryota > Metazoa > Arthropoda > Insecta > Diptera > Syrphidae > Eupeodes > Eupeodes latifasciatus. Next base: position 66,122,161 of record OV049925.1, read on the forward strand.
ATTTTTACTTGCGAAATATAGGAACTTTATGGTAAGTTTTATATTAGTAAACAATTTCGAACTAGAGCTTTTAATCAAATAGGACATTACGACGGTAGAGAAGTCGAAAAAAGTGGGTACCCCGATTCCGTCCGTCTGCCTGTCTTTACTGGCACAGTCCAAACAATTGTGTTGATTGAAATTAAGGTTTTCAGCCGATTAGCGTAAGGCGTTTTTTTCATATTTTTAATACGAAAAATAACAGCAGTCCCCATACAAATTTTTTTGGTAAAACATGTGATTTTCCTAAAAATTTCTCTAAATTTTGTGTTCTTAATTTAGCTTCTTTCTACAAGAAAAATATGTTTTGGTATTGCTCCAGAAGGGTAGGTACCCCTCAAAAACCTTTATTTTTGTTTTTAAGTTTTCTCCAGAACTAATGGAAAACTAATTTCAATAATCTTCTCTTTCTGTGCAAGCTCTTTTTGATGATCAAATGATCAAATTGATGATGATTTTTTATGATCAAAAATGTATTTTTTTTTATTTTAAAAAAATATTAATTTTGTTTACAAACTCGATATCTCAGAAAGAGGTCAACATTTTTTGACCAAATTAAAAAATAAAATATATTTATAAGTCCTTTATTATGTGCTTACCAAAAATATTTTTAAGACAAAATTTAAAATTTAAAATTATTTTCGAAAAAAAATAAGTTATTCTAGATTTTTTGACAAATAAAATGGCATTTAAATTTTTAAGAAAAACTTATTTTGCAGGTAAAACATAGGAAATATTTTTAAACAGACTTTTTGGAAGAAATTAGCAAGTTCTAGTCGTGCATTTCATTTATTTCAAAATTGGTTTTCTGTTGAATACAAAAGATCTTAAAAAATTAAATAAATCTACTTTTGAAGTGAATTTGCTTTGGATGCTCAAGAACTGAGATTTAAACACGAATTTCAATAATATAAATGTCCCAAAAACAGCAAAAGTGACACTTTTGTTAAATTATTGGGTACTTGAAAAACATAATAAACGTGTCATATCTATTGATATACAGCCTTGAATGTCTTGAGATTTGAAGTGAAAAGAGATTCTGAAACGTGTAATTTGTGAGTGCCACACAAACGTTTCTTCCCACCTTATTTGTTTACCTTAATTTGTTTTAATTTAATTATTTGGAGAAATTGTGTACTTAAATACACCTATTTCCTTAAATTCAAGAACCAAACATTTTTCTCTATAAAATTTTTAAGTTTTGTTGACTCTTTTAAGATCAAAATACGAGTAAGCAGACTGATAGCGATAGTAATAATAGACTCCCGAAAATTGAGTTCGAAAAAAATTCGTCAAAAAAAGCCCTCTCATTTTCTGGGTTTTTGAATTTTTTTAGCGTTCTTAGCATAAATAGAAATGGATACAAGACAAGTATATTTTATTTTTGGGAAAAAAGCTACGTTTCAAAACAATTTCTCACATTTCTGCTTGAAATGCAGCAAAAACCCTCTAAACTATTGTATTTTAGCTCTTAAATATGGCATATTTAGAAAACTTTTGGAATCTAAGAATGCTTTCATATGTAGGGAGTCATCCAAACTAAATAGTTAGACCATACCTTGCTGGACAACAGTGTTCTAAAATAATTTGATAACTAAAGTTCTCATTTTAGCAATTGAAATGTGTAAATGTTAGGTTAATATACTCATACACATTATGTTATTTAAATTTTGTTAGCCTCCTTTACAAAACATTAAAGAACATTTTTAAGCGGTGAGTAAAATCTCATCTAAATGTGTGACCCCCCCCCCCCCTGATGAAAATTCTGGATCCGCCCTTGCTTGTTAATGGGGAATGACAAATGTGTACGTTATTCTAAATATCTCTGAACAACAAAATTACAAGTAAGCCAAGAGTCATTGTATAATTATTTTTGAAAAAAATTTTATATTTGAATGAAGTATACACTATACAAGTACATGGTATAAATTCTCAATAAAAACCAGAAGAAAAGTCTGACACATGGTGACACAGTTTTTTCAGCTGGAAATGGCTGTGTTCAATCTCGAGTTGGAAGGCTATCCTGAATATGTGGATTTTAAGATACCTTCACAAAAGGCAGGCAAATATTATTCAGATTTCGAAATCAAAGATTACTATAAAACAAAATTTGTAATGGATCGGATTTTTACTAAAAAAACCATACAAATTTGAAATCAATTTTCGCTTTCCATCAAATTCTACCATTTTGTTTAATCAGCTGTACTGTCAGATATTCTTGGGTAAATTTGGATTCATTTTTTGACAATCCAGCTGTTTTGGATCAGATGTTATTTTACAAGTAAAATACTACCAAAAAGGTATCCGGATACCCTATCCGTCTAAGATCGAACGATATTAGTAAAGTGGAGCTCCTGCTCAAAACTCTCAGAGCAGGTTCTCTATTTAGTATGCAAATTGAGGACCCGATCCATTGCATTAATTTGTAAAGTATTTAGAATACTTCAAATATGTCAGGTGAATTAGGTAACTTTATGATTTGCATTCAAGGTAAAATAAGCGAAATATCTCATTCTGTCTTCATCTCATTCATACAAATTTAATAATTATATGGAATTTATGAAATAATAATATTAGATGTTGGTTATCCGTCAATACTATGTTTAAAGACTAACAAAAAAACTCCTCGTCTTGAGTACCTTTTTAATGTTTTTATACTACTGATACATTTTGGTTGTAATAATTTTTAAATTAAATTTCTTACCGATAAGATACTCGCTTAACCACTTAACGTTTTCTTTTTCAAAATGGTAAAGCAGTTTTAAATTGTTACTTGAGGCCAGTCTTCGCTCCTTGTAAACTTTTTCCTTGTAGTAGGTAAAAATGCCGCCATTTAAAATAAATAAAATGGACCGATCGCTTTGAAATTAGACGCACGAATGCCAATACATATGTATGTATGTTGCTTTACAACACAGAAAAGTATTTACTATAAAAAAGCAAGGTTGGTTTTTATTTACTTGATTGAATTTTGCAGTACCTAAATACTAGAAATCAAAAAATTTGTATGTATGCCATTTTAAGTATTTACTGGAAAATTTCATCCTAAGCTAGTAGATAGATAGATAGATAGATAGATTTCTTTATTTTTTCCAGTATTAATTACAATATTTTATAAAAGAATACGGACGTGGCTACCTGAACCGTCTGCCGGTATTGACATTTGATTACATTAACAAAATAATAAAGAAAATGAAATACATTTAAACAATTTAAAATAAAAAGATTTAAAAAAATAAAAAGATTTGGGTTGAAAATAAGTCATATACAATATGTACATAGAAACTGAGAATTACTATTTCAATGGACAAATTTGAATTTGCTTTTTAGTATGAGATGCCAAAGCGAGAAATATGGAAGAGCAAGGATATTGAGTGAGCAATTTTAATGATTTGCAACATAAAGTCGATTAATTTTGATATGATTTAAAACACAAAAATATTTAGAAGCTGTTGCGGTAAGATAAGGCGTGCTTGCAGTATTTGAACAGACACTCCCAGCCCCGATTGCCATTCAGAATCTCGTAAAGACCGTTTTGGTTGAGGAAGCTTTCGTTGAAATATAATCTTCTTATCTCTTGCAGGATAGGGCAGACTGCGATGAAATGATTCACATTCTCAAGTTCTCTTCTGTTACATAGATTACAAGTTTGCTGTCTATCATTGCGATGCGGGATAAAATTGAGATCCAAAAGTTCAACTCTCGCCTTGAAAAACAGTTATTGAAGTACTTGGTTTCTGTTAGCAATTGATGATTAAGATTTTTGTAGACTGCTCTGGACTCTGAAGAGCAGGCTCTGATGATATGTTGATTGAATATTTGTTCGTCAACCTTAACAATCACCCTGTTAAACATATTTGTCCATTCTCCCACGTTAGCTATAGACGTTGGCATTGCAAGGTTATGTGCTAAGGCCATCTGATTCCATTCCCTGAAAGGAGAGGCGTTAGTTACCATTAGTCTTTCTAAGATTTTTCTGTGAAGACTGTTTTCATTTCTACACATAACTCTAACTGATAAGGTAGTCCGAGTGGGCTTTTAAATTTCGGATGTATATAGGTGGCAAACCCGATTCGACATGAATGGCATACGTTGGTGTAGAGTTTGGTAGTCTAAACAAACGCTTAAAAAAGTATCTCTGCGTCTTCTCGAATTCCTCAATCGGTGAGATACCAAAGGCTTGCACTCCGTAGCACAAGCATGTGTTTACAGTTGCATCGAATATTTTGTATTTAGAGACAAGGTCAATATTTGGATTTGCGAAGAGCTTTGGCCACATCAGATTAAGAGCAAGCTTGGCGTCCTGACTTTTCTGTCTGGCATGGGTATCAAAGTTAAGATTGGAAGAGATGGTTATGCCAAGATATTTGAAATTTTGAACTACTTCGATGCTCTCACTTCCGATTTTCCAGTTTTCTTCCCGTTGCCTAGTGCGATTCCGACTTTCGAATATCATGACTTTTGTTTTTGAAGCATTGATTTTAAGGTCCCATAAGTTGCAGAAAGATAAGAGTTTGTTTAATTGTAGTTGTAGAGAGAAAGGATTATCCGCTAGCAGAACCAAATCATCTGCATAGAGTAGCACTTTTATAAGCTGGCCAGCAAAGCTGACTCCTCCTGGCAGGATATCTACTATTCCATCAATATATAATGAAAAGAGTAATGGGCTAAGTATACATCCCTGCGGAACCCCTGCAGATGTGCTAAACCATTCAGACATATTCGTGCCATCCCATACAACTGCACTTGATGTGGCGATTAGTTTGGAATAAACTTCTAAGAGCTTCCTAGAGATTCCCAGTAATGCCAATTTATATATTAATGCTTGCCTGTTCACTGTGTCGAAAGCTGCTTTGAAGTCAACAAAACAGACGTACATCTTCTTTTTGTTTTCGATGAATTTTCTCGCTATGCTAGTCAGTGCAAAGATATGATCTGTTGTTGAAAAACCGGAGCGAAAGCCAGCTTGGAATGCGCTTAGTCGATTAGTGTTTTCTACCCATTGGGAGAGTCTATTGTAGAGAATCGATGCAAAGATCTTCCGAAGCGAATTAAGTATCGAAATTCCTCTGTAGTTTTCAGGTTGGAGTGGATCACCTTTTTTAAAAATTGCAAAAATAATCGCTTTCATAAACGAAATGGGTGGGCAAGCATCATTGTATATTTTGTTGAAGAATTCTACCAGATAAATTTTTAGTTCATCCGTGCTGTATTTAAAAAATTCTAAAGGGATCCCATCACATCCTGGAGCTTTGTTGTTCTTTAAAAGCGTGAGTGTTAATTCCAGCTCTCGTAAATTGATCGGGCAATCCAGTTCAGGAACTTGTTCAAACTGCAGTGCATAGCTGAAGGAGTGCAGGCTCTCGTCGGCTGTCAATAGAATTTTAAAATGAGTTGCTATCGTTTCAGCTTCGAGATAGTTCTTGGTGTATTGGTTACGTGGACTCAGTTCAAATATACAATGTCAGAATTCTTTAGAATCTCTCGCTTGGTTGATTTTGTTCGCAATGTTTTTCAGATATTGCAATCTTTTTTGTTGACATAGCTGTTTATATTCTCTGTTAGTTCTCAAGTATAAAGTCGAGAATACCTCGAGGTTATTAGATCTAAACATCTTTAAATATTTAAATGACAAGTTTCGAAGCTTTATGCAGTCTTTGTCGAACCAAACACATTTAAATTTGTATGAAACGGGGTTATTTGGGTTTGATCCAGCATTACGGACAGCTCTTGTTATACTTTCATCAATTTCATCGATATTTGTTAGCATTTGAACCGGAAGATGACTGCACTGATAGTTTAGTAGTGATTTAAGCTAGTAAATACTGTTTCTTATAGTAAGTTTTAGTGATCTAGTATTTACTTTGTTTTTATGCATATGACAACTAGTAAGTACTATGAAAATTTACCAGTAAAAGCATTTACTATCGTTTATGCATGTTCCCTTACCTTTGCTCTTAAAGATTCATATTTTAAAAGATACATTTCATCCTATTTCTGCATAATAATAAGCGTGTTTGTTCTTCAGCTGAAAATGTGTTTATTGTTCAGTCACAAAAGCAAAGGAGATATGACACATTTTGGCTATGAGCGTGCTTTGTACCCGCAAAGAAAGGGTAGTCTTAGGGTGCAAGTATAGCTACCATTGAAATTGGTTCTCAAAACATCATCAAACATATTACATTTTTCCTCAACAAACGCTCTCAACTTCCTTGCTTATTGGCTTATTGAACAAAAACTTAAAATAATTTTCCCAAAATTTGAAAATATGGGAAGAATCAATTATTATTAATTAATCATAATTTTGAATATAATATTCCATTGAGAAAAAAAAAATGCCTCATATAAAGCCCGCGTTTCACGCAGAAATGGAAAATAAAACTTCCAGACTTAGACAATTGATATCACGATGTACAAATTCACTTTAACACAGTTGGAGTTAAAATTAAAATGTATGTATCTTAGCTTAGTACCTACGAACATGATTTGATTACTTCTCGTGCTTTAGTAAAAAAAAAAGAAACTTGTAAGTATGACAATTATTTATTGTACTTGATAAAATAAGCACAAGATTAGCTCTCATGATTTCGATCAATATTTACACAGTGCCTTCATATTTATAGTAGAATACATAATATTTGTATTCTTATTTATATCCATAAATACCTGATGATGCACATTTTGTTTTCTGGGTTAACAATGTTAAGATTAATAAATTATTTCAGTTTGAAATGGAAAAATTTTAATTTTGAAACAAAACCAATGATTCATCATTACCTACAGTTAAACTTCCGAAATTCCCCTAAAATTTGGATATCAACAAAAACAAAAAATAATTATTCACGGTCAATTGGGTGACTTTATCAAAAAATCGATGTACGGAGTCTGAGTTGTTGCTTCTTAAGTCGCGATTGCCATTTAAGAAAAAGTTATCGTCACTATTTGTCTACAAATGATAATAAAGTAATTAAACTACTATACGTACCACTCTGACTAACACGACGCCAATTATGGAGAAATGGATAGGAAAGAATAATTTATGGCACATGGTATTTAAAATTAGAAGCTTATAATCTTATAAGACCCCATAGGTAACATCGATTTAAAAATGCGAGAGTAGGCAAAATATTGCAAAATATACCACCTATAATGAAGTTCTAATGATTTGAATGCTAACACATTTTTTGAAAAATTAGGCTTAATGTATTTAAAATATTTAAATACATTAATAAATATTGTAGAATGAATTAAATTTTAAATCAAATTAGAATAAAATAAATTAAATTAAACTAAACCAAATTAAATTGAATAAGTTCCTCGGATAGAAAATAGAACAAATAATAATGTACAGCAGTAGTATTTCAATGTATGGAAAAAACAAGGGTATTTAAAAAATGGTTATCCTTAGACATATTTTAATAAGAGTTTAGTGATCTAGGGTCTTAAGTGCTTTTCATACAAAACCGTTAATTTTAAATAAAAAGCTAGTAGACATTTGTGCACTGAAAGGCTAAGAGTTCTTGTTTAATGCATTAAAATACTATATAACGTTCAATTCGCCAAGTTCTACATGCTCTTAAAAGGAATATACATTATTGTGTTAGGTTCTCAAATAATAAATGTATGTATGTACTATTTTCATTTCAATTACACAAATAGTAAATATTCTTCTCATATTATTAATAATTAATAATAATAATAATTAATAATTAATTAATAAGCAGAGAAAGTGTTAGAGAACGAACGTAAACAACAGAATGAAGTCAAATTAGAGAAAAACATGTTTTTGTTATTTTCTCAAAAAACTATGTAGAACACATTTAAGTAATTTGTTACCATTGTTTAAAAGGCAATTGATAAGCTAATTGAGTTTTAATTAAAAATATAATTTTACTTGTGAAAATTTTTGATTTAAACATTCATATCAAAACACATAAATTGATTCCTGGCTTTTAGAAAATCCTTAATATTTTTATTTCACAAAAAATATATGTTTTTGTTTTAATGTAGAATAAATGTTTTATGCAAAAAATTGATTTCTATGTTTCACAAAAAGAAACAAGTTAACACAAAGTTCTTCTCAGTTTTAAGATACAAAGTACGTTTTAAATAATTTATAACTTCAAACTGGAATGTCAAATTCACGCATATAATTTTCCTAAAACTTCACAATTTGTTTGTACTGAATACTGAAATTAGTTTTGATACCACTGTTGTCCAGGGACATTTTTGGCCCAAACCTCATACAATTTTGCTTCATATTATTTTCATTACAAAAATTGATAAAATGTGTAAGAAAGGAACATAATTTAAAAAATTGATTTTTTTTGTCTCATGGTTTTGATGTTATTTGGTGGAAACAGTGTCGGTAAAGCTGTTGGGCCTACAAAGCCTTAGCACAGAAAAACTTATTTCAAAACAAAAATTTGTTTAATTTTGCAAAAGTACCCCGCGTAACCATAACTAAAAGGGTAAAATAAATCTTTCAAAACACAAGATTCCCATATGTTTTTGCATTCCATGGGGCAAAACAAATTAATGTATTTTTAATTTAAGATCAAATCTGCAGATCTGGATTTTTCGGCAGATTTACCCTTTTGGCACTAATCCTAACACAATTATAAAAAATATGTTTAGCTGGAAATTCGACATCTAAGCCGCACTCGTTAATACGTACACGAAGTAACACTAATACAATGATACAAAAAAAAAAAAAAAATTCCAATCGTATTCCATGCGCAACGCAAAATCAATTTTTTGACAGAAATCTGAATTTACCCATGGAAAACCACATGAATGAAATGAGTCGGGTTTGGAATACGAGTATAAACAAAAATTCAGGGGTTTTGATTGAATAAACAATTAAGTTACACTTTGAGTTTTCCATTTAAATTTTTTAAACTTTCTTTAACATTATTTTCTTTGAGCTTTCAAACTCAATAACGCGCCGGCGGCGGCGCGGGCGGCGGTGCAACCAGAAAATTGTAACGAAACTTAACAAATCGCACGCATAATGGATTATGAATACAGATTGGGAGTATTTCTTTTCAAATATTAAGAATTATATATTAATTCCATTTTCATACTCTTTCCTTTTTGGACACGATGTCAATGCTTCAACATCTTCAAGTTAAAATTCGTAAGGTAATCAATGTTCATGGAAATTTCATAAAAAGGATATAGTGCTACAACCGTAGCCTTCCATTTGGTTGATATTAATTGTATGGAATATTTTCATTTTTATAGTAAAATAAACATCCATTGATTTCTTTTAAAAAAAAACTCATTTGTTTTTAATATAAACATGTAGCCCTATGAAGTTGGGCCTTTAGTCTGTCACGATCTACATAAATGTTCTACCTACCTCGACTGATCTGAAATGATTTAATTAAAATCTATGTACATCTGATTGAAATGAAACAAATCAATTTGTGTTGCCCGATGAAATGCAAACAAAATTAAAATGATTATTTCACGCAGTTTTAAATCAAATGCAAATTAATTTTAGTAAACAATTTCCATTAGGTTCATTCCTCATAAGTCATAACATCTTTTCAAACGTTCGAAAACAAAATTTCCTATCAAACGGTGACGGTGTTTACAATTTTTTTTATTTTATTGTGAGATCAATTGTAATTGAGATAATAAGTGTAACTTTTTTCAAGATCGAGGCTAAACAGATATTTATTGAATTCTTAAATGTTGGAATTACATATTTGTAAGCATACACAAATAACGTGCTTTTTTATTACGATTGATTAAGATTTCCAATCTTGTTGCTTACCAAAAATGTACACTTGCATTAGAAGTTGGATAAATTTATACACAATCGAAGATTAAAACTTTTCGACAGCTATGTACATATATCGTTAGTTAAAATATGAAGTGTGACTTTGAAATGATAAGTCATAATAAATTAAGATTCGGTAGCTGCTAACACTTTATTACCTAATAAATAGCATTTAAATATGTTTGTTATTTATCAATAAATCAGAAAGTACAAACTACTGATAAGGACACGTCACTTATTTTTTAGCTAAAGCGATAATAAGACCGCTTATCTCTAAATTCAAAGTATTAATCAGAATCTTAACATGATTTGTTTAGAAAATCATATAATACCTACATTTAAATACTATCATCTTATTGTTAGTCTAGTTATTATTTTTCTTTCAAGAAAGTCTTTTTTTAAAAAAGACTTGCGATACTTTTTATTTATTATTATTTTTGTTTTGTTAACTTCCAGAATGCCCTCCCAACGTAATAGTATAGAGTGTTTGGACAAATCTAGAAATAATGGAAAATCAGCACTGGATCGTACGCCGAAGGAAGAAATTTTGGAAGAGGAAGAAATTGAGGACTCATCAGCTGAAGTTATTGTTCCACCTGATGGAGGATGGGCTTGGGTAGTGATGGTAGCATCATTCCTCTGCAATACTGTTGTGGATGGGATTGTATTGAGTTCTGGCATGATTCAAGTGTCACTGATGAATGAATTCAAAGTATCCGAAGGATATGTACAACTTGTAAGTTCATTATTAAGCGGTTTCTATTTGATGGCAGGACCATTTGTAAGTGCCTTAGCTAACCGATATGGATTCCGACCTGTGACCATGGTGGGAGCTGTTTTTGCTGCCTTATCATTTGGATTGTCGTACTATGCTACAAGTGTCGAGTTCTTGTTCATATCGTACGGTTTTCTTGGAGGACTCGGATTTTGCATGGTTTATATACCTTCAGTGATAACGATTGGATATTATTTCGAAAAATGGCGAGCTTTGGCGACTGGTATTGCAATGTGTGGTTCGGGGGTGGGTACATTTATTTTTAACCCACTAACGGATTATCTTGTGAAGGAATACAGTTGGCGAAATACATTGGCCATTCAAGCTCTCATCGTTCTCTCATGTGCTTTATATGGTGCGGCTTTCAGACCAATTCAACCTATACAACTCGCAATATCCGAAGATAATGAGGACAAAAATAATGAAAATGGGAGCTTTTCAGAGAAACCTAGACTCTTAACTATAACACAAAAACCACTGCCAGAAGGCCGTTTAGCATACTCAGTACCCAACAGTGCACACAATACTTACATGGGGGCCACGCCTAAGCATCACTATCCAACAGCTTCGGAAATATTCCGAGGTGCAAATTTTGAACGTCGTTTATCGGGCACTGCAAGCAAGGGAACGGAACTTAAGAATCTTCGGAAGTCACAGCCTACCACCCCTAATGGGGAATCACACCCAATATACAACCTTAATAAAGAACTAACAACGGTCGGAGAGAACGAAGAAGAAACTGAAGGTCAAAATTTATTAGAGGCCGAAATTAAACCTGTATCGATGCAGGCAAGACGCCATACAGTCTCTGGTCGCAGACCAATAGATATGCAGAAAAAAGCGAATACTCCAAACCAGGAAACACATCACAATACTCGTCCAATGTACCGAGATGATATTTTCTTTTCAGGATCACTCGTACGAATTCCTCAATACACATCACAATCATCCTTAGGCTACCATATGTCCGTAACCAGGTTGCCAACCAAAAAGGATATACTAGAAGAAAGACAAAAAGGCTGTCAATTATGTCCGGAAGCTGTGCGAAGGACCCTATCTACTATGCTTGACACTAGCTTACTTAAATCACCGTCCTTTATGCTGTTAGCCATAAGTGGCTTTTTAACAATGATGGGCTTCTTTGTGCCATTTATTTTTGTAGCCCGCCGTGCTAAAGTGGCTGGAATGGATAATAAAACAGCTTTGTTCATTGTTTCTGCCATTGGAATATCGAATACGTTTGCAAGGATTGGCTGTGGACTGCTGAGTTCATTTGATGGAATTTCACCATTGTATTTGAATAACATTGCCATTACTGCGGGAGGTTTAGCAACTATATTCAGCGGACATTTAATTAACGATACGACTCAGTTCATATTTGCAGCATTGTTTGGTATTTGTGTTGCGTGCTTTTCGGCGTTGCGCTCCTTGATTGCTGTGGAACTTATGGGCCTGGAAAAACTAACTAACGCTTTTGGATTTTTAATGCTGTTTCAAGGTCTTGCTGCAGCCATGGGTGCTCCAATCGCAGGTAAGATATATATATACACATAACATATGTAAAATTACATTTAATCAGCTAAAATGAAAAACCCCAAGTGTAAAATGCAAAGGGTGTCTTTTTTAGAAATAGAACAAAGCAAAGTAAATCTTCTGGCATTATGAATTAAATATGATTTCTGGCATTATGACCTCCAAGACTGGCTCGGACGTAGTCTAATCTTGGGGTCCAATTTTCGATGACTTTTTCCAAGGCTTGTGACCATTTATCGGCAATAGAAGATGGAACTTCCATTAACCAAAATTAGTAAAGCAATTGGTTTTATATAATCTTTTTTGATAAAGACAAATAAGATAAAAGAAATTAGTCTTATAGTTTTAGATCAATATTTGCATCACCCGACATTTGGGGTAGTTTTAGATAATGTTCTCGATTTATTCTGAAGAAACAATTATTTTTGTTATTATTTACATGAATTGTCAGTAGTTAATAACTAGCAAAAACGCAATAGAGGAATAACTAAAAATTAATTTAATTCTATTTAATTTTGAATTGAGACTACCAGTAAATATTTTAATTAGAAGAATTCAAGAACAGTGATAAAAATTCAAACCCATCTAAAAGTACCATTCTTCACATTACTTTCCTACTAAATTAATTATTCATTTTAATGTATTTACTTTTTTTTCAGGTCTTCTTGTCGATTTGACCGGTGGTTATGATATTTCGTTTTATTTTGCTGGAGGCTTAATAACCCTTTCGGCATTCCTTTGCTACCCACTAAACTACGTAAGCAAATGGGAAAAGGAGAGAGATCTAAAAAAAGTACCAGTTCCGCAAGCATAATCAAAGACTTAGCAACCAATACCAATATAATATGATATGGTGTGCCTAATTAAGTGACTTTAAGACAATTTTAAATTGGCCAACTTAATTTCTTTAAGAACATAATAAAGTTACCTGCTAATTTAATTTTTATTTTATTTTAAATGACTGCCAATGAAGAAGAATATAGGATAAATTGTATGTATTTCTATGCTATTAACATTTTTTTTATTGATTGAAAGATAAAAATATATTTGTTAATAAATAAATTCGTTTCTGACTAATGCTTTAAGGGTGCAATATAAATCGATATTAAAACATGTGTACAGATGAAAATTTGTGCATCTGTTTTAATGAACTGCTTTTAATTAATTAATGAAAATATTCTGTATAATCACAAATTTGAAAGGGGATGAATTTGTATACATTGTTATTCTTTTATCTCTAAAGTGGTTTATGGAATTTGTACAATCTTTACATTTATACTTCAGACGTAAGAAAGTGAGTTGTATAATGTTAAATCCTGGGTCTTGAAGAGACAAAGAAATTACCATAAAATATACAAAGAAAAACACAGACTCATTAAGTTTATTTCGACTTCAAAGGCAAGTATCTCAAGACTTAAAAATGTACTCAGGGAGTTTTCATTGAATTAAGACGAAATATTCTATTTAGATTTTTATTATTATAAAATCATGAATTATTGTAGACAAACATTGATTTATTAACAAATTGTTTCTTATTACAATTGAGATGTGACTAATAAAATAAATTAAAGTAAAAAAAAAAACAAGTAAATACGAAATAATTATTTGAAAACATTTTTTTTTATTTTCAAACTTGACGGAAATAAATACAACTTGTTTTTTTTATAATCCAATTAAAAAAATAACAATTTTTTAAGCGAACTGAAAAAACTAAGACTAGAAGAATTGAGAACTTTAGTTAAAAAATAAATTACTTTTCTTGATTTAATGAATTTATGAATTCTTCCAATTTTTCTTGAATGTGACGCACTTTAACTGAAAGCAAATAAACAAATGTGTGTTTTTAGTATTTTTGAGCATGTGGCATAAGAAATAAATACATACTCAATTCTTCTGCTAATGTTACTCTTTTTCCTGTTAACAGTTGTGATTTCTTTTCATTGTCTTCGCTAAATTCGTCTAGAACTTCTTTGATTTCTTTGTCTAAGCGCCGCGCTTCTCTGTTAATCACTTGTTGTCTCAATGCATTGGCAGTAACTTTGATCACTTGTTGTATTCGCCAAAATAGAACAACATCATTACAGCTTATCTACGTACATGATTGAAAGAAGAAAAATACATTTTTATTTTGTTTTGATCTTTTTTGGAAATCAATAGAACTTTAGTGCGAAATAAATTTACAAAGTTGATTGTTGATGGTTAGAGCAGTAAAATCAATTTTATTCTTATTATAACCCTTCTAAGGTACTTTCTAAAAGAAAAAAGTAATATATTGGAGTTACTTCAATAATGTTCTTATTGTTTTTGGATATTGAATGAATAAAATAAAAAACACGATCCTAATATGTTTTTGTTAAACGTTTTGAAAAAATTAAGCCATGTATAGTATTTCAAACTAATAATGTAAACCAAAATATTAAGTTGAAGGAAAATATACTATATGAAAAAACCTTTTCCATCTATAAATAGTTTGTGTCAAGCAACAATTTTTGCATTCAATTTGTATTAATTCTTTGAGAAAAGAAGCAAAAGCTAAATTAGTAGTCTAAGAGCCGGCAGCAAATTTTTGGAGTGGAGTGACTTTTGGTTGCAAGCTGTAAGACACATTTTAATAATTTTTCAAATGCATTTTTCAATTTAAACCATCATTACTTTTTCTATGATATTTAAACAAAAGAATGATACATCAAGAAAAATCCCCTGATTACAAAAATATGTGTCCAAGACGTTTTACATTTAGCCTTCTGCTTGCCAGACGCATTTTAAGCAATTTCAAATGCATTTTTAACTTAAAACTCCATTAACTTTTTTGCTAATGCTTTTGCTATCAAAGGGCAAGTTCAGACAACATAAAAGCCTTCATTTGCAGTCAACTGCTTTCTTTGAACGTAAATTTTAACCAAGGCAACTAGTTAGTTGGTAAAGTGTCATAAATTTCAAATTCGGAACTTTACATCACCAACCTTTACTTTCTAGTAAGAACACAATTGTACGTATATTAAATAAATATTACTTATTCCTTTACCAATTTGACAAGGAACTCTTTTACATAAGACATTAAAAAGAATTGTGCAGAAAATAAATCACAAAGTAATAAAGTTCAGCGTTTTGTTAATTGAAAAATCATGATTAGTCGTCATTTTGACATATAAGTGGAATTGACTTGATAGTTAGGAAGATTTGTCTTGACTAACTTTTCAGTCTACTTTCCAAAAAGTTGCCTTAATTAGAAAGCAATTTTTTTGGTGCAGCTACATAATCAGATACTAGAAACTTGCCTTACTTTTAAATCCATTATTTTGTCTGAACATACGCAATGTCTTTACATTCATTTTCGTTTACAAAGTTTTAAATGATTTCTGGAACTGCAATTTCGGTAAACCTTTTCAATTTTACAATGTTATCCTCCATTGTCCAGCCACATTAAAATAGGGAAAGCTTTTTGCTTGTATTTAATGCCCAATTTGGCATATAAAGTTGAAACGATTTATTTGTTGCAATAAGACGGTTCTCTTTTGCGACAATAAAACGACAATAAAAACCCAGCAGATAAAGTATTTAGGCATATAATTTACTTAAGTTTTAACTAAAATATATACAACTCTTAACTAACTTTTAACGTTTTTAAAATTAGTTTCTGAAGTTGGTTTGCAAGTTTTGTAAAATAACTCATATCGTGCTTCATTTACTTTACGGCGGTTGTTTTATATAATGTGTAATGATGTGGTATATCATTCTTTTGGTTTTACCTTATATAAAAAAAATATTGCTAAAATGCGTCTGGCAAGCAGAAGGCTGAAAGTAAAACGACTTGGACACACATTTTTGTAATCAAAGGATTTTTCTGATTTTTTGATGTATCACGCATGTGGTTACCATTTCGACCTCACAATCGACAAATTACAATTTTCAAACGCTTACCCCCAATCACGGCTGAAAAAAAAACCTGCCAGACAATTGAATTTGATATAATGGTAAGTATATCTACAGAATCATTTAAGAGGACATTTTTGCATTAACGATGGTTTCGAACTGAACAAGATCACCTGGATTTTTAAGGCAAGGTGTGATTTAATCAAGCTTAATGGAAACGGATTTGGCCAGAACGAATCAACATTATGTACTGTGTGCAACTTAAGGGAGGAAGAAAACATCCAGCACTTCTTGGGCAGATGTCCGGGTTTAAAGGAATTTAGGGTGGCCTTCCTTGGGAAAGTTTGGTTAACAGAAGCCGAAATAATCAGCACCAGTTTTGAAGGACTTGCGAATTTTATCACTGTAGCCTTACCATACCGAAATGAACTAGTGAGAGAATATAACCAGTAAAAAATTTTCTTAAAATTATCAGCAAATTTTGATTTAAAACTAATAATTGTTATAATATTTATGTAAATTCAACTACCCGACAGACGACGTTTGTCAATGTCGTAAGTTTTGCATTTTTAACTTCAAAAGAAACTTAAAATCTTATTTGAAAATGTTAGTTTCTAGATATTAAGTTGGAAATAAAAAACATTTTACTTCTACTACTACTATATCTACAGAATATGCTGCCGGCTCTAGGTCTATAGTTAAAGCTTATTTTTTCAATCATTACTGTCTTTATTTTAAGTTAAACCTAAACTAAACTGGTGGGATAAAAAAATTAAGCAAACTATGTTTTACTGATATCATATCACAGTCGTATTCAAAACAATCATCTTAAAAAAATGTGTAATAAATACCTCACAATCAGTTCCTTGTTGACTATACAAGTAAAACGCTTTTCGGCAGTCACTTGCCCTATGTAAGGCCTGTTTTAAGAAATGTCTGCATTGTAAAAAAAATAAACTTTAATAAGTACAATCTCATCATTATATTTTCATTTTCAAGCTTACTTTCTATAAACTGGGAACCAAGTTTGTCTTATATAATCAGTATCGACTTCTACGCCAGATCTTTGGAGGTTCTTACGAACAGTTGTTAGTTCGTCATAGGTGAGAGTTGGAAGATGTTTCTAAAATAAAACATATTTCGTTAGATTAAGAAAAACATATTACTATTTAACAAGAAAATAAATAAAATAAAAAAATAAACCTCATCGCTGTGCAATATTTTGTCTAATTCGCTCTTAACGTTACGTCTACGACTTTGATCTTCTGTTAAATATTTCCACCGCGTTATACGAGTAAATTGAGAAGGGCCAAGCATTTCATTTAAAGTCTCTTCTGTGTATTGCAATTTATTTTTAACGGAATTTTCGAGAAACTTTACTGCCTGATCCCATTCGCTTTTATCATGTACGAAACGATCTTCGAGTGTATTGAGTTGTATTACACGGAGCATATCGATTGCTTTGTCTTCCCATGAATGACGTCGAATTGATTCATCTACAACTGCTGTTTTAAGATTATCAAATATGTCATCATGATCTGGTGATTTTTTAGCTTTTTCAATGAGATCTGTAAATTCTTTTTGAAGAGTTTCCCAACCTATTGAAAAACAAATAAAATTTATTTTTTTATGAATAGAATTATAATAGTTAAGAAAAGGGAATGAGTTTTCAAATAGGTAAATTGTACATTTTAGTTACAAAAGTATGTAAGTCTGAAAGAGACGCTGAACTTAGAGATGTTGTTTTCCCTGATTATTGCCACAACAGTTAGAACTGTCTAAAAATTAAGCTTAAGCTTCTCAAAAAACAAGTTCAGCATTGTTGATATCTAAATCAGGGAACAAGAAGTTTTCAGGTTTAATCTCTCTATTTTTTAATTTCTACATTAAAAATCACCAACTGCCTGCAATATGCGAATCTGCAGTAAAACAAATGCTTACAAATTTACGCTTAGAAACACACTTTGGGATGATCCAAGGCTGTGTTATATTTAGAGCGCTTTCAAATAGCAAATACAAACAAAATTCATAATGTATGAAATTTAAGCGAATTAAATTGTATTTTTAAAGAGATTCAGTTCAAATGAAGAACAAAATCATACCAATACCTGTTTAAGTTTAAGAAGGCAATTGATAGGTAAAGCATTCGGATAGTTTCATTAAAAAGTAACTTGGTAAAAATATTTAAGTTATTTTCAGTAAACTTAGACGTTATCATGCTTAGCATGTCCAAGTTATAATAATTGTATGTACGGATGTGAAGGAGAACCTTAATTGAACATGTTGATGGTTGAGGTAATGTAATGTGAGGGTAAATGCGAGTCTTTTATTCTAAAAGAAATTATCAAATATTACACACATACCTGCTTCTACTGACTTAGCAGGGAGTGCTTGTTCTGCCCACTGTCGCAATTTGATATCCACCATTGTATTAAAAGAATCTACAGATTAAATATTAAATACAAATAAAAAATAAAAAAAAAAAAAACAAAATTATTTAACCTTTATCTAATGAATTTTTAAGAAAATTTCAAATTTCACGTGATTATTATGATAAAATGTCAGGTATTACTTTATGAATTCAATTAACATAAATTAATTGATTTAACAACAATTAAGTGAAAGTGGCTGATGATCCACAAGGACTACATAAATGAAACTTTCTTATACTAAATATTACTTTGAGAACCTGACTGAGCCGCCGGAAGATATATGTTTTCAAACACATAATTCGATAGTTTATCCCACAATTTGTTTGTAAGTGCCTCCTCCCACTTCTTGGCAGATACCTGTGAAAGGCTAATAACTTCATCGAGAATTTCACCTTTGGCTTTGTCAAATAATTCATCCCTTCCTGATTCTCTCAGTCTAAAAAAAAATTATTTAAATAGAAATTAAAATGAATTTTATATTTTGGTGTGAACCTTGGAAAATTGTTTTTCCATTCGGTCTCAAGATTAAATCTTGTTGCTTTAAACGCATCAGCCTGCTGTTCAATTGTTTCACGAACCATTTTCCAAAAGCGATCTGATATAGCTAAACTCAAGTTTCGACTCGTTACTTGATGCGGCATTATAACGCCTCTGCGACTACAAATTTAATTCAAATTACAAATTTTCTTTATTTTTTATTGGGATTTTAATTACTGGAAAAGCTTGGAGTTTTTGAAGAAGTCTTCTTCGTACTGACGAATGGCTTCAATACTGTCATCTTTTCTTCCTCTACCTGTAACAACTGCATAATAACCCAAAGCTTTCATGGGAAATAGTTTTCCTGACAGAATTTTCCTGATCTGTCGAGAGTTTAGTGTGAAAAAATTGTATACCCTAGTATTAAATTTATTACCCTATCTGGATCAGCTAGTTCCTCAGCTAAATCTACTTTGGTGAGTACAAATATAGTTCGTTTTCCCAACGGATCACACTGTGTAACCATTTCAGTCACATTGCTTCGCTCAGCATCAACAGAACCATCTTGGATGCACAAAATAATAGCATTCGGGTTGCTCATATAATGCCTTGTCATATGTTGGATAGAATCTTTTGTGTCAATAGCCATGTCAACTGTCATCGTCTAAAATGCAAATATTTATACACAAATTAGACATAAGTCAATATAAATATAAAACTATTGCATTGAGAATTATAAAACGACTTCTTTCAATTAATTTGTCACTTTTCGACACAAAAAATATTAACATTGGGTATCAAATAAGGTTTTTTTTTGAACACTTACTGCAATTATCCCTGGTAAATCTACTAGAACCATCCTTTGCAGGCCAGGGCCTTTTACGGTCATCGAAATCACCTCGTTGCTTACAGTTTTGCCCCCACGTACTGAGGCCCGCATTCGGAGCTCTATTTCTCTGCGAAGGTCTGACAGATCAGATTCCTTAGTTAAATCGTATTCTCTCTCGGAGTCACGAAATTGTGCTATATGGTAGGGTCCTTCTGAAAGCGTTACTTTCACTGGAGCCCGAGTCATCATTTCTCCACTGCCACGAGGGAAAATTCTTGCTTTGGCAATCGACTCAAGAACAGATGTTTTCCCGCTGCTTTGATCTCCAACCACAACCACTCGCGGTAAGTGATCCGCCGTTGAATAACTAGTATCATAACCTGAAAGCTCATCAAGCACTTCCGAATACATGTCTATTAGAGACTTCTTGATCTTCTTAATCGACGTTTTTCTGTTAGTCTTCAATATCAAATACTGCTGACGTAACTCTCGATTTTCTTTTTCCATCTTTTCTAGTTCCTTTTGGTATTTAATCTGAACATTCATTATTTCAGTTTGTAATGATTCCACTTGTGATTGAAGAGTTTC